>VDFB02000015.1:511503802-511604983 GCA_007258455.2 Sequoia sempervirens
ATGCGAGCTTGTCCCCAAAAAGTTACCCAAAAATTAGAAAACCCGCCCATAAATAGAGCTCCTCATTTGTTTGGAGCCAAAACAACATTCCATTTGAGTTTAGGCAGTTTGGTGCCAAAAATTTTTAACATGAAGTTCAAATTTCAAAAGAGCATTTGCAATGGTATCTTCTAGAAAGTGCGCCAACTTCGTGGGGTCATAACTTTTGATCCAAGCCTCTGATTCGTGAACCGTTTGAACCGTTGGAAAGGGCTAGAAGTCAAGAATGCGTTCAAAATTGGCTACGCCAGATTTTGGCAAGTTTTGGGGCCATTCCAGAAGATCTAAGTGCCTCAAATCCCACTCAGAATATTTTCAGGTGCAAATCTGGGAAACTAAAACTCCAATATCTTTCAACCCAGGAACCGAAAATAAAAACCATAAATTGGAAATTTTATTATGATGAAAAGGGTGTCCAAAAAAGTAAAAGCATCTAAAAACTCGAGAAACTTGAAATTTAACTATTTTTGGGTGATGCAAGATTGCCTTTACACCATTGGATGCTCCTACATTAGTTAATGCTGAGGTAGTCCTAGAGGAGGTTGAGCTTTTGATTAAGGAGTCTCAATGGATTGCTAATGAACATTCCCTGGAGAAAATTTTGGAATTTGATATTGTGGGTAAAGAAGCTATTTTTCCTGAGGGTTACAGTTGCAATCCAGAACCAGCACAAATTCCAATAGGGGAGGTATTCAAGGAGTCCCTTCGCTCATCACATTTTGTCAATGAATTTAGTGAAAATTCACATATTTCTTGTATTAATGACAAGATGGCTATGGATGTGCAGGAAAACCAAAATGGTGTTGGGAATAACAATGTTGCAACCATCACTAATGAGCTTGATCATCCTACTTTAGGTAAAGATGTACTTGAAGATTAGTCTATGAGGCCTCCTGACAAACATCATGATGATGAAGATACTATGCATGATAAGGATCTTACACTTTCAACATTGTTCCCTCATGAAGGAGAAGGGATATTGCATCATCAATTGAGACCTCCTGATGACGTAGATATCAACCTTTTACAAGTGTAGGATGCTAGATACCACATTTAGTCTACAAAAAAACAAAATCAGTTTATTTCTCTCATTGCTATGAATTTTGAATCTTATCAATTTGATTATGTGAATTTAGGAAAGGTAGCTTGCATATGGATTAATCATGGTCCTAATGAATCACCTTAGTTATTGATTATTCCTGATTGTGAGGTTGAGTTTGAATGCTATATTTTTGAGGTTTATTTTGCTGAATATAAAGATAAATTTGCATTCTTGAGGACTGCTACCATCACCTTGTTGCTTATTCATGCCCTGAAGAGTCAAGTAGGGGTGGGTCTCAATTGACCTTGTCTGATGATGAGTGGTTATGAGTCTCTTGTACATAGTTAGGATAGATTGCTTTAGAATTAGTTTGTTGTGGTTAGTTTAGGTTTGCTTTTGGTTTGTTTCGTTGTTTTGTTTGGCTCTTGCTTTGGGGGTTTCTCTATTTTCGCTTGGATATGTTGCACTGGCATGGAAAATCTATCTTCTCTAGAATTGTTCTAAGTATTTCTTTGGGTGAACTTTAGTCTTACATCTTGAAAGGATGGTTGAAATCTTCACTATTGCCAACAGTCTTAATGTAAGATCTATAAAATATTGATCATTAGCTTTGATTTGAATTTGAAGTGCTTTGAAATCTTATATCTCTCATATATCTTAAGAATCCCGATGTCACTATACGAATCCTTGTGAAGTCTTGTCGAGTGAAAAATCCTATTTCTGCTTCAGCGCCACTATGGTTCTTAGCTCTGAGTGTGAGCTTCATTGTTCACAAGTTGAAATGAAAGAGACATACATTGAATATCAAGAGAAAGAAAAAAAAAATATTGAAAATCAATAGAATAAATTCAACTTATCAAGGGTGCCTGAATATCTCTACTGGGGCTATGAATGCTTGGTTGGTAGTAGAGCTATGTTCAGGAGAGTCACAACGATAACCTCATCGGGGCTATCGAAGCCTGACTGGTAGCAAGGCCCTATCCAGGTTGCTTTTGAAGTTAGAATCCTTACATAGCCTAACTTGACTAAACTTGGTTTCTATAGTAACTTAAGGAGGGGAATGAACTCATGCGTACACACTTGGATTTTTAGTTTATGGAGGGTTTGATCTATCCTTTGGTTCTGATTCTTTAAATATTTGCATTCTGGAATATTATTTTGATGGTGAGATTGAAACTGGAGATTTTGGGTTCTCGATTCCTATTCATCATCAAATGCTTTAGAGCATTTTCCCAGCAGAAGTCACCATTTGTTGTGCAATTTTCGCACACACGCCCCGCTAAAGGCAGGGACCCTCTTTTGCTTTAGTTTTGGTGTTTTGGCCCTTTCTTTTTAAGGTTTTGTCTTATTTGGGCATGCACTTAAAAGTTTATTTTGATTGCCTAAGTGTTTTCCCTAGCTACTTATTAAAAATCCTAAGTTCTGGATCAAGCTTCAGGTTTTTACCCTGATTCGGGATTTTCCACCTTGGTCGGATTTTCCCAAATCCTGCTTGGATTCTGACTAGACATTGTTGTTTAGGGATTTTTGGTTTTCACATATTTCCGCATGGGCTGAATTTTCCCGGATTCCACCCTGTCATTGACTTCTCAGGTTTCCTAACTATCTTATCGATTGCATTAATGGCTTCATACATGCTTTGAAGGCTAGGTATTACTCGATTTCGAGGATATTTTGTGCCATCATGCTTACTTGATCATTTCCTGCTAGGGTTGTTCGGTATTGCGTTATTTCTCATCTCCTAGGTGAGTTTTGAGCTCATTTATTTGTCTACATTTTGACGAATCTCACCTAAGAATAATTAGTAAACCCTAGTAGTGACTTAGCAATTGAAATAACTAAATTTTGAACTTGCTTGTACGCTAATGGCAGATGAGTAGGGTTTTAGACCTAGGGAAACACCATATCAAGTGATTTCATCTTAAAACAGGCCTGAAACATGAGGAAAATTTATGAAAGGTCCATCCCTAACTTGTCTTGAGTTAGGCTGTTGAAATTCATGATCGATTTAGTTTCTAGATGAATTCATGACTCAGCATCGTAGTCTGGGATAATCTATCCCTTCTGAATTTTATTTGCTATGACCTTTCAAAGTCAGCAAGAGGTCATAGCGAGATCCAGTAGTTTTACTGATATTCATTTGCTTCACCAAGACATTCGTCCTTCGGCGAAAGCTCCCACTGAGCACTTTTGATTTCATCAAGCTCTGTTCTTTTCAGTCGTTGTGGCCCTTTGAAGTCGGTGAGATGTCACATCGGTCATCCTATGTCTCACCAAATCCTTTGTGGGTTTGTATTTGATCGCCAGGACACTGTGATTCTCATGCCAAAGGCCTTTCTGTCGACAAGACAAACCCTCATCACCAAGAGCTCATAGCGGGCTCCTTTCTTCTTGCCAATTTTCCTTTCTATCGTTGAGACCTCCCCTTTCCCTGAGACCTTTCATTGAACATATTCTGCTCTTTCCAAGACCTTACCCCGACTACCCCATAATCATATTGATATGGTTTTCTTTTCGCTAGGACACTACACCGAAACCGCCCAATCTTGCCGAAACATTTCCGATGGCATCCTTCAGTGTGACTTCGTGGGAGTTGCCAAGATTTCTTAGTGAGATGACTAACTCCTATCGAGACCTTCGTTCTCAAAATCTGCGTTGGTTCAAAAATTTTCCTTATCCACGAATTTCCACTGGGTCTAGATTTCTCTAAAATCTGGTGTCTCTTTGATTTCCTGAAAATCCTCTTTGGCTCGTTCTTCACAGGAATCCATCTCTGGTGGATTTTCCCGAAAGTTGATGAAATGTAAAGGAATATTGAATAGCATGATATGTTAGTGAATTTCAATGCATTTTATGATTTATTCATGTTATCTTATGAGCTCCCATGTGGTTTATTGATGAAAATGATTAGTTTTAATGGTTAAGTAGGTGTTTCCTGGCTCTTCCATTGGAATTCAAGTAGTCTGGAATTTCTCAAAATTCCTCCTTAGCCCAAAATCCGTGAATGGTCATGAAACCCAAAAATTTTTGTGATCATTTCATATGAGATTTAATAACAGCTTGACTATATGAGATGCATACTAATGGTGTTTTGATGGATTGACATGACTATTTCCTATGGTTTTTACTATGATTTTCATGTTGAGTGCAGGCTGAATCTAGCAAAGTAGTAGCTTGGTCCACAATGTCTTATCAGAAAGGATTAAAATGGACATTAAGAGCAGGATGCTTGAGAGAAAAGTCACTACAAATTAGGCAAAGGGTGTTGAAGAAGATTTGTAAACAAAGAAGGTAGGTTGATGACACCCTGACCAATGTATATAATGGCTCCATTGCCTTCTTTGGGATTATGAAATGAAGAAGGAAGATTGCGCCTAGGTATTTGAGTCTAGAGCAATTAAGAAACTGGTGGCAAGATGTTTATGCACCACTTGATGATGGGTCCATTTCTGAGCACCAGTTGTCCAGATGATGCAACTACCTACCTTGTAGTTATTGATAAGTACCTAATGTATAAGGTAGATTGGGATAATTCGGTCAAACAATCAAGAGAAGAGATTGTATCCATTGAGAATCGACTTTGGGTTTTTCCTTTGCCACCTATGGCTGACTTGGATGGGGCATTCCTAAAAGTACATGAAGAGCCAGATCAGAATAAAGATAATAGGGAAGGGAGCTAATAATAGGCTGTGGCTTGATTTGTGCTTCCCTATTATCTTCCCACGCATTGGTCTGAACTGCATGGCAGATCTCAATCGACTTGGGCAGGACGTGCATTTAATGCCCATTTGACCCATTTCAAAGACTCTCTTGGCTAGGTTGTTGTGCTGAGTTATTGCTACAAAACCCTTGCCTAAGCGATAGGTTTTTTGGGGGGATTCTATATATTGGTTATTTCGCCTCATTTGTAAAGGGGGTTAGACAATTAGAATATAGAAGTAGAAGACAAAAAGTAGTTAGAGGTGAATCAAGTAGGGGTAGGGTTAGCAAGTAGGTATTCACAAGCAAATGTTGTAACAGAAAGCTGGAATTGTTCCTAAAGTGGAAAATTTGAATACAATAAATAACATTGTGATTTGGTGCCATACTTATTTTCTTTTGTTTTGCATGGTTCTTGTTATTCTATCTTTAAAATTTCTTTGAGAAGGTTAATTTTTAGATTAGATTAGGGTTCAATAATGTTTGTGATTTAATACTGGAATATTGCAGCAATCCTTCAGTCCATACTTTTTGTAACCAACTGATTGTTAGTTGCTTTTCAAAGTTAGCCTGGACTTCATACTCAATGTGCTTAGCTCGATTGTGAGGATTTGTTTATTTCAACTGCAATAGGTTTGTTGAATGAATGTTCATGATTTGAAAATCTTAACACCTCAGATGATTACACTATTTTCTGTGAAATTGCAGATTAATCTTGGTCAAGCAGAGATAAGTTTTGAGGGATTGGTCCATTTCAAGTGTTGGTTGCTTTCATTGTTAATCTTAAGAATAGTATTAGATTTAGAAATCTCTTTGAAACCCTTATTCTTTTTCTATTTCTTTGATTATTGGGTTAAATCTAGGATTGAAGTTTCACTAGTTTGTTAAATCTAATAGAATCGATTCAGTATTTTGCTTGTAGTAAGGTCCCATTGTGATTACTAGCATTTTCACATTTGTCACTGAGTTGTTTACGCATTGTCAAGAACTGACACTAGAGACCTTGGGGTTATCTCTTGAGGCTTGCTGATAGAGATTTACCTTTCAAGAGAGACATGATTTCATATTCTGTCTGAGTTGTTGTGCAAAAAACACCATCAACACATCAATTTGATAAACTTTGTAGTTCTTATATGCAAAATAGGCAAGAAATAATCTTACAGCTTCAATTCTGGTAATAGGGGCAAAGGTTTCTTCAAAATCAATACCTTCCATTTGTGAATACCCTTTAAATACTAGTCTTGCTTTATTCCAAACCACTTCATCTTTTTCATTTAGCTTATTCTGAAAGACCCATTAGTGCCAATCAAATTTGTGTCTGTAGTTCTTGGAACAAGAATCCATGTATCATTCTTTTCAATCTGCACCAGTTCTTCATTCATAGCTTCCATCTAGTGTTCATCATTACAAGTTTCATTGACATTGTTAGGCTCAATCTTGGAAATCAGGTAATATTCTTTTGCAATCCTTCTTCTAGTCTCACACCTTTATTCTTGTCTCCTATAATTTAATTTTCTCAATGATTGAATCTCACATACCTCTTAGTTTTAGGATCCACTCGCACTTTTGGCTCTTGTATTCTTTCTTCTGCACTTCCATTTGTCTCTCCTTCCTCAATTTCTTGATATACCATAAAAATTTGAACTTGATTCTATGTATGAGCATTCTTTCCTTTTTATGTACTATCTTTCTGGTCATCTAAATCATATCCATAGTATCTGGATGGCCTAGGAGAGTCCTCATCAACTCTGACATTTTCACTTTCAACCATTTTTCTCAATCTTCTATTATAGCACTTGTAAGCCTTGCTTTTATTAGAGTAACCTAAGAAGATTCCTTCATTTCTTCTTGCATCAAACTTTCCTATGTCCTCATCTCTCTTGATATAACAAGTAGGTATTCTCAAGAAAATGTTGTAACAAAAAGCTAGAATTATTGCTCAAGTAGACAATTTGAATACAAGAAATGACATTGTGATTTGGTGCCATATTTGTTTTCTTTTGTTTTGCATGGTTCTTTTTATTCTATCTTTAAAATTTCTATGAGAAGGTTAATGTTTAGATTAGATTTGAGTTCAATAATGTTTCAGATTTAATACTAGAATGTTGCAGCAATCCTTCTATCCATACTTTTAATAGCCAGCTGATTGTTAGTTGCTTTGCAAAGTTAGCCTAGACTTCATACTCAGTGTGCTTAGCTCAATTGTGAGGATTTTTTTATTTCAACTGCAATAGGGTTGTTGAATGAATGTTCATGATTTGAAAATCTTAATACCTTAGAAGATTGCAGATTAATCTTGGTCAAGCAAAGATCAGTTTTGGGGGATTGGTCCATTTCGAGTGCTCGTTGCTTTCATTATTAATCTTAGGAGTAGTATTAGATTTAGAAATCTCTTTGAAACCCTTATTCTTTTTCTATTTCTTTGATTATTCGGTTAAATCTAGGATTGAAGTATCACCAGTTTGTTAAATCTGATAGAATTGATTTAGTATTTTGCTTGTAGTAAGGTCCCATTGTGATTACTAGCATTTTCAAATTTGTCACTGAGTTGTTTAGGAATTATCAAGAACTCACACTAGAGACCTTGGGGTTATCTCTTGAGGCTTGCTGATAGAGATTTACCTTCCAAGAGAGACATGATTTCATATTATGTTTGAGTTGTTATTGTGCAAAAAACACCATCAACACATCAATTTGATAAACTTTGTACTTCTTATATGCAGAATAGGCAAGAAATAATCTTACAGCTTCAATTCTGGCAACAGGGGAAAAGGTTTTTTCAAAATCAATACCTTCCATTTGTGAATACCCTTTAAATACTAGTCTAGCATTATTCCAAACCACTTCACCTTTTTCATTTAGCTTATTCTAAAAGACCCATTAGTACCAATCAAATTTGTGTTTGTAGTTCTTGGAACAAGAATCCATGTATCATTCTTTTCAATCTACATCGGTTCTTCATTCATAGCTTCCATCTAGTGTTCATCATTACAAGTTTCATTGACATTGTTAGGCTCAATCTTGGAAATCAGATAATATTCTTTTGCAATCCTTCTTCTAGTCTCACACCTTTATTCTTGTCTCCTATAATTTAATTCTCTCAATGATTCAATCTCACATACCTCTTAGTTTAAGGATTCACTCGCACTTTTGGTTCTTATATTCTTTCTTCTGAACTTCCATTTGTGTCTCCTTCCTAACTTTCTTGATTTACCATAAAAATTTGAACTTGATTCTATGTCTGAGCATTCTTCCCTTTTTCTATACTATCTTTCTGGTCATCTAAATCATATCCATAGTATCTGGATGGCCTAGGAGAGTCCTCATCAACTCTGACATTTTCACTTTCAACCATTCTTCTCAATCTTCGATTATAGCACTTGTAAGCCTTGCTTTTAGTAGAGTAACCTAGAAAGATTCCTTCATTGTTCCTTGCATCAAACTTTCCTATGTCCTCATTTCTATTGATATAACAAGTAGGTATTCTCAAGCAAATGTTGTAACAAAAAGCTAGAATTTTTGCTACAGTGGACAATTTGAATACAAGAAATCACATTGTGATTTGGTGCCATGCTTGTTTTCTTTTGTTTTGCATGGTTCTTGTTATTCTCTCTTTAAAATTTCTTCAAGAAGGTTAATGTTTAGATTAGATTTGGGTTCAATAATATTTCAGATTCAATACTAGAATGTTGTAGCAATCCTTTAGTCCATACTTTCTGTAACCAATTGATTGTTAGTTGCTTTCAAAGTTAGCCTCAACTTCATACTTAGTGTGCTTAGCTCGATTGTGAGGATTTGTTTATTTCAACTATGATAGGGTTGTTGAATGAATGTTCATGATTTGAAAATATTAACACCTCAAAAGATTGCAGATTAATCTTGGTCAAGTAGAGATCAGTTTTGAGGGATTGGTCCATTTCGAGTGTTGGTTGCTTTCATTGTTAATCTTAGGAGTATTATTAGATTTAGAAATCTCTTTGAAACCCTTATTTTTTTCTATTTCTTTGATTATTGGGTTAAATCTAGTATTGAAGTATCACCAGTTTGTTAAATCTGATAGAATTGGTTCAGTATTTTTCTTGTAGTAAGGTCCCATTGTGATTACTAGCATTTTCACATTTGTCACTAAGTTGTTTATGCATTGTCAAGAACTGACCCTGGAGACCTTGGGGTTATCTCTTGAGGCTTTCTGATAGAGATTTACCTTTCAAGAGAGATAGAATTTTATATTCTGTATGAGTTGTTGTGCAGAAAACACCATCAACACATCAATTTGATAAACTTTGTAGTTCTTATATGCAGAATAGGCAAGAAGTAATCTTACAGCTTCAATTCTGGCAACAAGGGCAAAGGTTTCTTCAAAATCAATACCCTCCATTTGTGAATACCCTTTAAATACTAGTCTTGCTTTATTCCAAACCACTTCATCTTTTTCATTTAGCTTATTCTGAAAGACCCATTAGTACCAATCAAATTTGTGTCTGTAGTTCTTAGAACAAGAATCCATGTATCATTCTTTTCAATCTGCATCAGTTCTTCATTCATAGCTTCCATCCAGTGTTCATTATTACAAGCTTCATTGACATTGTTTGGCTCAATCTTGGAAATCAGATAATATTCTTTTGCAATCCTTCTTCTAGTCTCACACCTTTATTCTTGTCTCCTATTATTTAATTCTCTCAATGATTCAATCTCACATACCTCTTAGTTTTAGGATTCACTCACACTTTTGGTTCTTATATTCTTTCTTTTGCACTTCAATTTGTCTCTCCTTCCTAACTTTCGTGATTTACCATAAAAATTTGAACTTGATTCTATGTCTAGGCATTCTTCCCTTTTTCTGTATTATCTTTCTGGTCATCTAAATCATATCCATAGTATTTGGATGGCCTAGGAGAGTCCTCATCAACTCTGACATTTTCACTTTGAACCATTTTTCTCAATCTTCTATTATAGCACTTGTAAGCCTTGCTTTTAGTAGAGTAACCTAGAAAGATTCCTTCATTATTCCTTGCATCAAACTTTCCTATGTCCTCATCTCTCTTGATATAACACTTGCTTTCGAAGATCTTTAATTATTTAACAGTAGGCTTATAACCAAACCATATCTCTAGAGGAGTTTTATCAGAATTACCTTTGACATTTGCCTAATTTAGAGTATACACAACAGTGTTTAGAGCTTCTCTCCAATAGATGTGAGGCACATTTCCTTCTATCATCATTGTTATAGCAGCATCCATAATTGTTCTATTCTTTCTCTCTAAAACTCCATTTTGTTTAGGGGTTCAGGGAGCATATAACCATCTTCTGATTCCATGCTCTTCATAGAAAGAATTGAACTCCCGAGAAGTGAACTCACCACCTCTATCTAACCTGAGGAATTTTATTTTTAGACCTATCTCATTCTTTGCCATAGCTTTGAAACTTTTGAACTTCTCTAATGCTTCACATTTTTCTCTTAAGAAATCAACCCATATCATCCTAGAGTAATCATCAATAAGCAACACAAAGTACCTTTCTCCTTGTAGACTTCTGATTCTAGATGGACCGCATAGATCAGTATGCACCAACTCCAGTACTCCATTAGAATGATGTTTTCTCTAAAAAGAAACTCTAGGGTATGTGCAAGATCATGATGGGCCAAAAAGAGGCAATATGATGGGTATGTGTAGGGTATGTGGCTGATGACTTTTTGTTTACCCAAAATTGATTAAACAAAAAAGGTTTTTAAAGGAGATTCACAACTTTCCACCAATGTAAATTATCCTTTACTTTGAATTTAATAAATAATTATTGTTCATTTTCTATTTCAAATGGTATCACATTTTTTGAATCTGAAACATATGTCACATTCTATGCTTCGTATACTATAGGATGAAAAAGGAAAAAATTGAGTTTTATAAAGTTTTGACCAAGTTAAGGTGGTCAGACATACGAGTTTTTATATTTTTTAAAATTTGTAACAAAAAATTCATAATTAATTATTTACTTGGAAAAAAATTACAAAAAATATGCATCACATCGGGACATGAGTCCTCTACCTATAGCTAAAATATTATAAAAAAATATTATCATTTTGTTGTGGTTAGGGTGGTTAGACAGACACCTACTTCTTATTTTTTCCCTGAAATTTAAGTATTATTGCATTGAAATTTTAAATTTTCACCAAATAGATTTCTTTTTAAAAAATAAAGATAGTAGTTTAGAAACTAAATTCAATTTTCTACAAATTATTTTCTTACATATTTTTGAAATAATATAGATAGCTTATTCAAATTTTTATGTCAAGATGCCTAACTTTGATTTTTTTGAATTTTTTGCCACTTACGGGCTTGTTTTTTCCATGATGATCTTGCACATACCTTCTAGTATGTTTTCCCATCTAACATTCCTTGCATATTGTGTTAGTAGGCATCACTAACCTAGGTAGATCTCTTACTGCTTAAGTGGAGCTTGCCTTGACAATGTTATCAAAATTCACATGACACAACCATCTATGCCATAACCATCTTTCATCTACTTGAGCAATTAAACAACTTACATTAGCATCACTCAAGTTAAAGATATTACCTCTTGTCTTTCTACCTAAAGCAATCATATTTCCAAAACTTTCAAGTATCCTACATCTTCCATCTTTGAACTAAAGATCATAACCATTGTCCACCATTTGTCCAACACTCAACAGATTATGCTTCAATCCTTCAACATAAAGGAAACCATCAGTGTTATGTTTACCACCAAGACAAATAGATCCTCTACCATAAATCACACCAGCATTGTTATCTCTGAATCTTACAACCCCACCATCATTTTTCTCTAGACTTACAAATTTGATTTTGTCACTAGTCATATGATGTGAGCATCCGCTATCAATAACCCACTCATTCTTTTCTTCAATTTGGGCTGCAAGAGCCTTCTCAAGTTTAGCATATTTAGTTGCCACCAGACCATTTTCCTTGATAGTAATGAAAACACATTCATCTTCATTTCCATTTTCTTTATCAGACTCTTCATCAGTCACACCTTCAGCATAATAGCATTTCTTTTGAAATCTTGGTTTGTTAGGCTTAGACCCAGGAACTCTTTCAGGACACCTTGAAGTAAAATGGCCTATTTTACTACAAGAGAAATGTTTAATAGGAAGCTTTCCTTTATACTTACCTTTTCCTCTACCTTCTTTCTTTAAAATCGGTGCTTCCAACTCTTCTACCTCTCTTTCTTCATCTTCAAGATATTTCATCTCTTCCTCATACTTGAAGGTTTCTTTCTAGAACTCTCTCCTAGTTCATATATTTTCTTGTTTCTTCCAGATATAGAAGCCTTAAATGCAGATTCAATCTTGGGGGTAGAATCACCAAATTCACTCAACTCAAATGCGACAAGTTTACCAATCAGCATATCTCTTGTCACATTTTTCACCATTCTGAGCACTTCAATAGCATGAGCCTTTAATTTGTAAGAGGGAGGAAATGATTTGAGCACTTTAGCTATAATTTCTTGTTCATCCAAGGTACCACTGACACATCTAATACCCATCACAAGTTCATTTACTCTTTGCATAAAAGAAGAAATATTTTCATCTTCACCCATCTTTAAAGTTTCATACTTTCCTTTCAAACTTTGTAGCTTAGCGACCTTCACAAGTGCATCTACTTCATACAAATTCTCCAACTTCTTCTAGATCTCATGAGCTTTCTTCAGATACATCGCATTTTTTATTTTTGAATCTGTCAGGGCACTCAACAAAGCTTCAATAGCCTTGATGTTAATCTCAGTCTCTTTAATCTCATTAGGAGTGGAAGGACCATTTCAAGGAATAACATATTTTTTCTTTGTAATCTTCTAGAAGGGTTCACCAATACACTCTAAATGACATTCCATTTTGGCTATCCACAGAGAGTAGTTTGTTCCATCAAATCTGGGGTTGTCCTTGTATGATGTCATATCAAATCACCTCAAGCTTTAAAAATTCTTCATAGGAACCTAATCTAATACCAATTATTGGAAAAACAAGGACAGACAATTGCGAGGGGGGGTGAATCAATTGTCATGGAATATTTAAGCTTTTCAAACTTAACTTTACTTAATCTCAGATCTGATGAATTAACAATAAACCACAGAAAATCAATGCATCAAAAACATAGAGAACACTAAGATTTTTTTACGTTGAAACCCTGTTAGCAGAAAAACCATGGTGGATGCCAGTCCACAATATTATACCCTATTAAAAGTATAAAGAAGAATAATGGGAATGCATATGCATTCAGGCACACTGCTCAAACACAAGAGGTATCACTACCCAAAGAAGATGCACTTTCTTACAAAAATTTGGGTTAGATCCGTAGGGTATGAACTGAGAAAATAGCTTCTACAAAAGCCTGATTATAGTTTTGGTTAAGCACAGAAACACTCCTTCACACTTCATTCAAAATTCTTCACACTCTACTCTGCAATCAAATGATTAGATCACTATTCACACTCTTGTTTTTCCTTTGCTCACTCACACACACACACACACTAACTTCACAAAAAAAACCGCTCTTATATATCCACAACATGGATTTACATCAACAAATTCATCGGCCAAAATAAAATATGAAATACATAATATATACACAATGTCGGCCCAAGTTTACAAGTAAATTTTCAATGTGAATCAAACACCATCGAACAGTACTATATTGTGGCCCAAAAAAACATTCTCGAGAGCACCAAACATTCAAATTGTAATCTCCAAGGATCCACAACATGTTACAACCACCATGTTAGCCAAGAGCATAAAAACCCAAACACACAAGAAAAATCATTGACCACGAACACACTGATCAATGTAGATGTGCAAAAAAGATAGAAACATCCACAAGCATCAAGAATCAACAAATAAGCATTTGCAATAATCAAAATTACTAAAATCACATCAACTTTAATCAGGAACACTAATTGAAACCACGGAAAAACTATTAGAACACAACTATTCATAACACGATCAAATCTTCACGTGGACCTCTAAAACTTCTAGTGGATAAACTAGATACACTAAAAAATAAACCCTTTAATCCACAGTGATTGATCATCAACATACTAAGCAAGACACCTTCAGGACCTTCACTATTCCACTGTCAACCTGCAACTCTTTCTTTTATGATTTTCTCAATATCCTCGACATATACAGCCTTCAATAATCAATGCTAATAGTGTTGACATCAATGACAACCACAACATCCAACAACATGTATCGTTATACATCACTATAGTGTCATAAATTGTCACCCTTAACAATTTTACACTAGATTTTGCTCCCTCCTATGTGCTTAGACCTAATCATGCCCCTAATTACCTACAATTATGCATTCCATGGCCCATATGACACATTTATGAAAAAAAACAATATGGAAAACCAAATTACATGCATTTAATATTTTTCCCTGGCTTTGTAAATCTCAAAATGGTGGGTCTAGGGTGCCCTTGTCCTCTTAATTTGGCTCCAATTTTTAATATGTCGAGGATGGAAATTTATTATTTGAAATTCAAATTGTAAATATTAGCTCTTGGTATTTAATTTTCTATAAATTAGATTAATTGCATGGGTAAAATTACAAACCTATGTCACACTTTATAAAGGAATCAACCTATTAAAAATACATGAAATAGATTGAATTTTACCCAAGCAACCTTTTTAGAGAAAATAAAAGCTACATAAACTAGAAAAGCATGAAGAATGCAAACCAGAACTCCATGAGATTATGCAATGTCAATATGATAGAATTTATTAAGAGCTTCCAAGATTAATGTAAAATACAAGCTAGGTAGTGGGTTTATATAGAACTTAGGAGAGGATGGAGGTGGAAAATCAACCAATGAGAATTGACCACCAAAACCACCAACATTAAATAAAGTGACGAAAAAGTAAATACTCCACCCTTAAAAGGTGGAGGACAACTCATCACTTTATTTCATAGTTATTAAATAATTAACCCACTTTATTATCCTAAGAAATATTAATAAAAGTATGGGAAAAAACTATAACTAAGGGAAAATAAATTAACCCACTAGTAAAATAAAAGCCTACACCAAGACCCCCCTTAAGCATAGCTTAGGAGGATTTAAAATATGATGGGTCCTGGAAAATGAGGCCATGTTAGGTACCCATGCACATATCAAAGTCCCCACAAAGAAATAGAAGCCACTGCCCCACAAATAGATAGAGACCACCCCCTAGAATAGAGAGAGGAGAAAAGGACTGAGTATCCCTCCAAGGAGGACACCAACCACACCCCAAGAAAATCTCACAAATGAAGGAACTTTCTCTCAATAAAGGGTTTGGTGAAGATTTATATAGTCTGATCTAATGTCAGAAAATACTTGAGATCAATGATCTCGCCATGAATCAACTCCCGAATGTAGTGCATATGGAACTAAATGTGCTGGGTCCTTTGATTATGGATTGGATTGCAAGAGATATGAATTTCACTTTGGTTTTCACAATAGATGATTATGGGCTTTCAAAAGGGAATTCCAAACTTCATGAGAATTTTCTAAATCCAAATGGCCTCTGTAGTAGCATTAATTTCTTTTCGATACTCAACCTCTATAGATGAAAGACCAATAGTAGACTAATTATTGCTCGAACAACAAACTAGATTAGAACCAAGAGAAAAAAAATACCCTAAAGTAGACTTGTGATCCTGAGAATTGCCTACTCCATTTGAATTTGTGTGTGCCACCAAGTTAAAATCCATGCCCACTGCATAATGAATTCCATAATTGTGAGTACCCTTGATGTAGTGAAGAATTTTCTTAGCTACTTTATAGTGCAACTCATGTGGATCTCACATGAATAGAGAGACCATTCCTACTACATAAGAAATATCAGTCCTCGTATGAGCTAGATAGTTGAGACTACCAACAAGCTATCAATACTAAGTTCCATCAACCAAGGGTGAAGAACACTTAACCTCAAGTTTGAATCATCACATGAATGGAGTCAGAACAAGCTTGTAATTATCCTTGTGAAACCTTTGGAGAATGTCAAGTGCATACTTAGACTATGCAAGAGTGATACTTGAGGAATATTGAGTGATCTTAATCCCAAAGAAGTAGTGCAACAAGCTCAAGTCAGAAATCAAAAAATTATCATCAAGGGTAGTTTTCACTGCCCGAATGGTGGATGAGTGACTCCTTGTGATCAATAATCCATTGATGAAGAGAACCAAGAATGTGTGAGTATCATCTTGCTACAATATCTAGACATTAGGATCATAATGGTATCGAGTGAACCCCACTTTTAGAAGGAAGGAGTCCATCTTGGCATACAAAGCCCGAGAGGCCTATTTGAGGCCATAGAGAAACTTCCAAGGATGACACATAAGTGAAGGATCCTAAACGAAAACCTATGGATGCTCCATGTATATCTCCTCTTGAAGATCACCATGAAGAAAAGCACTCTTCACATCCATCTAATGAACTTCCCATCTATGTGTTGTGGCTATAACAAGAACATGTTGGATGGAATTCATTTTGGTGACTAGTGCAAAAGTATTAGAGTAATCAATCCCTGGAACTTGGGAGAATCCTTTGGAAACCAAGCAAGCCTTATGCTTGTCAACCAACCCATCTACTACATATTTTCTTCGATAAACTCACTTGCATCAAAAAAGTTTTCTTCCTTTAGGAAGTGGGATAAGATCCCAAGTGTGGTTCCTTTCCAAGGAACTGAACTCTTCCTACATGGCTACATCTCACTAAGGGACACCAGAATCTTCCTAAAAAGTCTATGGTTTAAAAGTTGAAGAAAGTAAGACATGTGGAGCATCCTAAAAGTATGATCTTACTCTTCTATCATATGAAGGATCCCCTACCCAATCACTTGTTGACTACAAAGTCTAACGAATCCAAAGAGTCCCTGTAATGAGAGAAGGAGGAGAATCTAGAGTAGAATCATCATCCTTTTGAAGATGAACTATGTGCATCCTCATGGTCACTATCATCATCTAAAGTGGAGGAAGAAGACTCCTCATGATGATCTAAAGTATGATGAACCTCTGAAGAACTATCATCATGATACAAGGACTCTAAATTGATGATGATAGGAGAAGTGTTGAGAGAAGGACTAGAATTACTCTCCTCAAATTGAACACTCCTCTAAATGAAAAACTCATGTGTAGTACGATGGAGAAGCTTGTAGACTTTGAAATCATCTAGGTAACCAACAAATATACAAGGCTTTCTCTACAAATCCATAGCCATACATTTATTTGTTATAATGTGATCCCATGCATTAGAGCCAAACAATCGAAAGTGCTTAACTTATGATTTTTGACTGGTCTAAGATTGAAAAGGAGTAATCCCCTTCACAACTTTGTGAGGTACGCAATTCTAGATATAACATGCATAGTTAATGGCTTCTACACAAAAGGGTAGTGCCAAAGACTTAGAGTGAATCATACAAATAGCCATCTCTTTCAAGGACCGATTCTTGTATTCTACAACTCTATTCTGCTAAGGACTATAGGGGATTATATGTTGCAAATCAATGCCCTCTGAAGCACAATATTGCACAAACCTATGGTTGATATATTCCCCCTATTATTTGTATGCAGAACTTTGATAGATTTTTTTTCTCTACAAAAGCCTTATACTCCAAGAATGAATCAAAGACTTTATAATTTTGTTTGAGAAAGTACACAATGGTGTACCTATAGAAATTTTCAATGAATGTCAAAACATATCAAGCTCTACCGAAAGATGGTGGTGGAAATGGCCTTGCAAAATCACTAGGTCAACTCTTAAAGATGTGAGGCTCTCCAAACTTTTCCTTTGTCGAAATGTATCTTCAAGATGTTTGTCAAGAATGAAACTATGAAAAACACCTTTAGAAAATATAACATTAGGAAATCCTATAACCATGTCCTATTTTTTGAGTTGTTGTAAGTAGCAGTAATTCAAGTGACCAAACTATTGATATCAAAAATTACCCACATCATCTGAATGAGTGAGTAAAACAATTGAAGATCGATCAGGAACAAAGTGAGAGAAAAAATAAAGATGAGACTGATGATCTTCTCTCTGAAATGCAACTATTGAATCATTCTACATCACATGAATCACCATTGAAACATGAGTAAACTCAACTCTCTTGCATGTATTTGTGTGAGTGATTTGATAAAAAGATTGGAGATTAGTTGATAATGAGGGAACACAAAGAACATCTTGAAATGTGTCATCCCCAATATCATAAAACCCTCTCCTACACACTTAAACTAGAGTGTAATCACCCACCAAAATGGAAGGCATATTGTTTATATTATGGATGCACAGTCCCTGAAGTTGCAGTCTTCAATGGAGGGCCTTTGAGCCAGGAAAAATAATCAACCACAAAGAAAGTGTTGCAACTAGGCATGCACAATAGAGATTCTATATTGATGAAATGATTGATTTGATATTGATATTGATATGTTATAAATGAAAAAAATTCCCGATTAAAGAGACAAGAAGGAAACCCTAAGATGCAAGAGATGTTGCCATGTGTCATGATCTAACAACATGTGACAACATGTGAACCCTATATAGATGATTATTAAATGTTGAGATGAGTTCTAGAAGGACAACTCATCTTCTAGAAGGAATCTTATCTCCTACAAACAAGGAAGGGAATATTATCCCATTATTTATGATTTATTAAAATGCAACCTAGGACTAATTTAAATATGACCTAAGTTAACTTATGCTAGTTTAATAATTAATTAATTAATCACACTAACATATAGTACATGACTCCATAGATTCAAGTTCATCTTCAATTGAAGCCATGTGATGTGGAGAACCCAAATCAAGAACCCATGTGGATGGTGGAGAAGAAACTAGTACAAAAGCCCTTCCCTTTCCTTTCCCCTTGATGTTCTCTTTGGCCTTGTGAGAACCCTCTTCTGAACTCTATTTGGTGGAATTAGGAACACTAAGATTATTATTTTCAAGAATGCGTGTCAAATGATCTACCTATTTCTTAAAACATTTGTGCTCATCATGACCTAGTTTCTTACAATAGGCACATTTTAAACTCTCTTTCTTAGGCTTGTCACCTTTGGAAGATAAGGTCTCATTAGCTTCCTTTGCTGCATCTGATTTTTGACCCTTTTTCTCCTTGCTATTCTTTTGTTGCTTGTCCTTATTGTTTATTTTTCCTCACTATTCATTTATGCCATGGTTGGTTTCCAAGGCACACAACTTAGAAGACTTGAGAGTTCCCATCTAAATTAGCTTATCCTACTCCCTTGTGAGAGAAGTAGCAAAATCATCCAAAGATGGCATTTTGAATGTAGAACCTTGAGTGCATCCTTAGTAGCATAAAAGATAGAAACAAAAACCAAATATTTAGAACCAAGTTTAGAGAGAATGTTGAGGATCAACTATTCATCTTTCTTATCAATTCCACATTGTTGTAGTTGCATCCTTAGTGGTTTCAATTTGGTGAAAATATATTGAATTGAGCTAAAGTTTCCTAGACTTAAACTAATTAGTTCAGTCTCCAACAAATGACCCCTCATAGAATTTTGTGTGAAAAAGAGATTGTAGCTTTTTCCATATTTCATTTGGAGTATTCAAATATTCAATATGAAAGATTAAATCAAGAGACACATACACACACCATTCTCCATATGCTTTATCACATTTTTTAAATCACTCAGGCTTATCTTCATCCTTCTAGTCGGTTTAGTTTCTAGTCCCATTACTACTCTATGCAAACCAAGTATTCTTAAGTGAATATCTATTTTTGATTTCCACTCAAAATACTTGTATGCAATTAAAGTAGGAACTGTTGTTGATGTCATGATGAAGAAATACAAAAAAAATGTACAATGAAAGTGAACACAAGAACACCAAAAACACCTCCACCCTTTTCACTAGTATCATAGATCACCCCCCTTCAAATACTATAAGGTTGACACTTTATAATTCAGTGCATTTACAAAGCCTTTTCTAAGATACAATGCTTAATAGGCTCAAAGTGGCCAAAATTACAAATTTTGATACAAAATGAACCTGAGAAAAAAATTTGGAAAAAATAGCCTTAGAGTTGTGTACTGCTCTCCAATACCTTTCCAATGCCTATTTATTTCAAAAAATGAAGCACCGAGGCAAAAGTTATGGCATGTTCAAGAAATTAGCAAAAAATAACTTCAGCTTGAAATATCTAGTACAAAATGGTAGAAATTATTTTCAATATCTTCATGGATGCAAAGTGCTCATCTCTAGATTTCCAATGACATCCTTTTTCCAAAGAAGGACACCATGTCAAAAAGTTATGAATGTTTGAAAAACTAGTTGAATTTAGCCTATAGGAAACAAGCTTTTCTAGCAAAAAGGTTTACTTATGATTTGATTTCTAAAAACTCTATTCATTGTGAGTAGAAAATAATAGAAACCCAAAAAATATTTTGATGCAAAGAACAAAACCCATAAACATTTTTCTGATCCAACAAGCCAAAGATGAAAAAATCAATTTTATTTAACCTTTAGCCTATAGAAAAAATGATGTGTGGTGCTTTTTGGACAACATGTTTTTCTATATTTTCTTATGATATACAAAATCTAAATGATACCCAAATGGTGTTTTGACCCCATGAACAAATTCCATAAATAGTTTTTCTTACCAGTGAGTGGAAGCTAGATTTTTGAAGCAAAATGAAAACAATGATAATAGATTTTTTTTTGCCAAATCTGATCTTCAAACCCCCCTTTGCAACTTTGTCAACTGATCTCCAATTTGGATGAAACGAAATTCAAATCTGACTTTTTTGAGATTTTTGGACACATTGGAATAGTTAAAAAGACTAGTAGTATAAACAAAATTGTTGCAATTACCCAGATCTCACAAAACACATATGCAATATAAATAAGTAATCAAATCTTTGTAAAGCCTTTTTGATTCTCCAAATCATTTAATTTAAATGCAAGAGAAAATCATATAGGAATTCACAATATTTTTAAAAGAAACTTAATCTCTCAATTAGAAATCTAAGAACTTATATTTCTCAAAACAAAAGCTTTGATACCATGTTAGAAATCCAAAATAGATTGACTAAACCATATAACTTTTTAAGAGAAAATCAAAGCTACATAATTTGGAAAAGTATGAAGAATGCAAACCAGAACTTTGAGAGATTATGCAATGTCAATATGATAGAATGCATTAAGAGTTTCCAAGATTGATGTAAAATATAAGCTAGGTAGTGGGTTTATATAGAACTTAGGAGAGGATGAAGGTGACAAATCAACCAATGAGAATTGACCACCAAAACCACCAACATGATGTAGAGAAAGGACTTAGACACAAACTCGAAGAGTTCTCTAAGGAAATGAAAATGTGGTTTGATAATAATAAGAACAAGATTCTTAGAATTTCAAAGATAACAACACCAAACACCCTATAATTTATTCCAAAACCTTGTTTCATTGAGTCACAAACCCTCAAAGGAACTCATAGTTCATCTTCCTTTTGGAAACATGGACTCTAAGACTATTGAACAAACTCTGAAGTCTCATTTCCAACTATTCTTGATGATGATTAAACTTAAAATAAATAAGTTTCAACAAACCCTCAAAGAGGCAGGGTTTTTGCACAACAAAATGATAGTAAGAAACAAATTGTTAGTCATTTCACTTTACAGCCCACCATATCTTGACCTAGAATTGGAAATATGAAATAAGGCATGAAAAGAGAAGTTTCTACAAGTTTCTAGAAATTTTCAGTATATGGATCATGAGAAATGATTTTTTTATCAAAACTGGAAACCCACTCTATTTCCTGGTGTGCTCTCTTTTCTTCCTTTCTTTTTCTTGCATCTTCTCTTGCTTATTGGCTTCTCTGCTTGAAGATTCCAAGATTTGATTGCTCTATCATACACCTCATTTCTACTATCCATTTCTTGCTCCTCTTCATTTACTCCTTGTTTTGCACCTTTATTTTTTCTTGTGTTCTCGTCAAGGTTCTTCCAAGGTTCTCTTGGGCATCTTTCAATATTTTTGGGCTCTTCATAATTTTCAATTTTTTGTCTTGGAATATCATGCTACAATATCACATTTGCATCCTTGGATGGTTCAACCATGATGTCTTGGTCATTTTTCTTGACCTTTTCTGCATATCTTATCCTCTCTTGAAGTGTTTCCTCATCATTATGCCCTGTAACACCATTTTCCTTTACCTCTTTCATGTTTTTGATCAACCACTCTTTTCTCTTCTCCCTATCAACTTGTGTAACAACATTCTCTTTTTCATATACATGATCAAAACCAATACTTGCACTTCTATTTACCTATTCAATGGCCTGTTCTTCTTCAATTTTCAAAATAGTCATCCTTTGCCTTCTTTTTTGAATAACCATCTTTATGGGTCATTTCACATTCTTATGGATTGGCCAATACTAAATAGATCCTCGGTATTCTTCCTCAAGTCATTGTTGTACTACATGATTAATTCCTTTTTCAAACTCTACCATAACTCTATCAAACTCTTCATCTGATCTTATCTTATTGACTTTCATCTTTTCCTTTTGAGCTTTTTTTTGCATCTTGCTATCTCTTCTCTTTTCTTAAGTTCTTGTGATACCTCACCTAGGTTTTCTTTCCTTTTCCTCACTACCTAGTCTTTTGGAATCCAGGTTCTTCAATTCAACTTGTCTAGATCTTTAGGATTTGATTCCAAAAATGATGTAGAGAAAGGAATTAGATAAAAAATCAAATATTTCTATAAGGCAATGAAAATGTGGTTTGATAACAATAAGAACAATATGCTTAGACTTCTAAATATAATAGCACCAAACACCATGGAATTTATTCCAAAAACTTGTTTCTTTGAGTCACAAACCCTAAAAGGAACTCAAAGTTCATCATCCTTTTGGAAAACAAAACTCTAAGACTATTTAAAATACTATAAAAACTAATTTCGAATTGTTCTTGATAGTGATTCAACTCGATAAAAAAAATTTCAACAAACCCTCAAAGAGGCAGGGTTTTTGCAGAACAAAATGATAGTAAGAAACACATTGCCAACCATTTCACCTCACAGACCACTAAATCTTGACCTAGGGCTTGGAAATATTAAATAAGGCATGAAAATATAATTTTATACAAGTTTCTAGAATTTTTCACCATACAAATCATGAGAAATGGATTTTTTAGCAAAATTGGAAGACCTAGTTTTGAACAGGGCTGCTAGAAAGATTGATTTATTAGACCAATCAAACAATCTTTTCTTTAGGACTGGTAAGAATGAAAAACATCTGAAATAAAATTATCTTTCCACCCATATAATTTTCAGGTACATACCAATCTATATAGAGCTATACAAATTGAATTACAAGTTCTTTCACATAGAAAACACAAGGAAAAACATGCAAAAATGAAGTTCTTTCATTCCAACCACCTCCACACTTGCTTGGTGTGATAATTTGTCTATTTTCTCAAATTAAATCCACTCTAACTCCCAAAACTGAATTATAACTTCTCAAAACAAAAATTACAAAGTTGTATACACTTTTTGTTGACAACATTGACAACTTTTTACAACTTTTTCACCTAACCATGAAAATGGTCCTAAATGACCCCAGATGGTCCCAAATGACCTTATTTGTAGAAATAAACACAAAACAACTCACAACCAAGGTTGGAGAAAAAATCTAAACCTTTACAAACTGACAACAAAACAGTAAAATGGATTCCCCTACATCACAACATTACACAAAGTGATGAAAAATTAAATATTCCACCCTTAAAAGGTGGAGGACAACTCACCACTTTATCTCCTAGTTATTAAATGATTAACCCATTTTATAATCATAAGCAAGCTTAATAAAATTGTAGGAAAAACATATAACTAAGGGAAAATAAATTAAACCACTAGAAAAGTGAAAACCTACACCAACATGACCAATAGCAAAAAAAATTCTAAATGACATAAAAGTGGTCTTTATGTTTTAAATTTCAAAATGATGTAAACTAATGAAATGTAGAACTCTTGATGAATTTTATCCCTATAATTTTTTTATTTTTTTAAAAATGTTTTCATTATGTTTTTACCAATTTAAGAATAGATCTTGGAATGCTGAAAAATTCAAGAAAATTTGACATTCACTTGACATCAAGAAACAAATAGAAAAAAAATCATTTTCCCCCATTTTTTTTTCCAAATAGGTAACTTCAATATATAATGCATGATTTTTTTTTTTTAATTTTGATGTATATTTTTCTCGTAATGAAATTTCAAAATCAAACTTGCTAGAATTTGATAGTTTCCATTTGACATCAACTATTGTCTACTTTTTTAATCATTTTCAAAAAACAAATTATACTCTTTTGAAGAGGATTCTCTCCTCTAGTGCATCATATTTTTTAAAAAACAATTAATATGTTTTACTAATTGTTTTTTAATTCCTAATCAACCTCTTTTTTAACTTTAACAACTTACTTGCACTATTTTAAATATATATATATACTAAAACTAATCAAAATATATTAAAAATATATATATATATATTTGGATTCAACATTACAAGCTCTACAAAATGGTATTTTTTTGTCTTTTAAATCATTCTTGCTAAAGAAATACTTATTTGAAGTTGAAAATTTCAAAAAAATTAGAAAAAGGCTAAGTTGGTTGTCAACCAGGATGTCACATAGACAATTTTGTTAGAAAGGGTTTCAACCGAAACCCTTTCTATTGAAACCCTACACATAAAATGAGTCACATTTCAAAGTGGCAAAGAGAAAATTTTAAATTTTTTTTATTAAATAGGTGAATGTGTTTTACCCAAAACTCTATGTGCCACACATAGGCCATGTGGTTTCAGGTGAAACTGTTTTGATCAAAATTGTTTAGGTTGAAACTATTTAGTTAGCCAAAATTATGACAAAGCATTATACTTTTACCTACACATATAGATACATAACTTATTTTTACCATTTCAATTAGAAGAGAAATTTTGGGAGCAAATTGAAGATCCTACAATTAATCAATAATTGTTAAGAGCATATTTATGAGAATTATTGCAATAGTATTTTTAATCAAGCATCATGGAAAGCCATCATCATGTTTTCATGTAAGTTTCTTTATATTGTTTGATCATTTTTTTTGTGAACACTAACACTTGTAGGTCTTCAAGTCAAATTACAATAAAGCCTTTAGGAGATGTGCATGTGATCTATAAACTAGGACGTTAAAGTTTTCCAAAACTTAATCCAATTACAAATTTAATTCATGATCCAATAGTAATGCATGATTATGTATCTTAACCGTTGAAATTATGAAACTGAGTAATCCTTTCAAACGCTTTCAATCAATTCTCTGTAATAACATTCATGAGAGAGCATAATACCGAAATAAATGAGAGAACAAGAAATAGATAGAAGAGAGACACAAACAACTTGATAACGGAGTTCACTCAATTTGAGCTACGTCTCTGGGTCTGCTTCTCAACGTTGGACTGCTTTATTGATATCACCAAGCTTCAATAGCCTTCTTACAATATCCAAGCTTTAATCACTCACAATCTCTCTTTGTAATTTTACAATTCTTGGTGTAATCAACACCTTGTAATTTCTCTCCCAAAAAATTCCTCAAAAGAGTATAAAATTTTCTCTCAAAAAACACATCCAAATTATTTCTCCACAAAAATGCATAAAGGCCCTATCACATCACCTCCTTTTATACATAAATTTTGTATATGGGGTTAAAAACCACCATAATAAACAACCCCTTAATAAAACATTTGCAATTTGTTTTTTAATCCCTTGTCTTATTATATTCACGGGCTATTTGAGTTTATGGGGTTGAGTTTAAAAATAAAATAACAATTTAGTGTTATTTTAGGAGGTTTTGTTTTTTTTCTTATGAGTTAATTTCATTGATTTTAGGAGATTTGGATCCCAACAAATCCGATTGGGATCCCACAAAATCCGATAGATTTTTGTGAGATAAAATAATCCTCCACACCTTATTTTCAAAAATAAAGCATGGTACATGAATTTTGTGAGATTTTTTCCACATCACCTGCAACTCCCACGTCACCATCTAGTCAATTGTCATGTCACATGCTGACATCATGATTTTGACTAAAACTTTGACTGGCTCTATTTTCCTCATACGGACTCCGTTTTTGAAATCGAGGATAGTTCTGGAATCAACACAACAAGCACTATGACTTGGTGTCATTTTTTCTTGAATTTTAGACAATTAAATTTCACCTTTTTGAATGCTTGATTCACCTATTTGACCAAACCTTTGACCAAGCATAACTCTAGCATATGACCTCCTTTTGAAGCAATTCAGGTTGCGTCGGGATCGTGTCAACGAGCTCTATCCAATGATGTCAAGTTTGAGAGATTTTGAGATTGTGATATTTTTTAGATTCTTGGATTCTCCAAGATCATTCCTCCCCATTGAGAAGCTTTTGGACCTCCAAAAGGTCTATTTTCAATTTAAGTGAGGGCATTTTTCCCTCACTTGCCCGGTATCATCTATCCTTCCTTCTTGGAACCTATGCATCTGACTCATCACAACAACAATCAAAACTGCACTTATATTGTTAAGTACATTATCCATATACACATCCGCATTCAATGTTTCTGCTACCAACCATACACTGCTAAGAAGTAGAAGGCTGAATAACAAAACTAAATTTGTAGATGAGAAAAAGAATGTACCAACATCATGCTTGTCTTTCATAACTGGAACAACCTCAGGAAATGAAACTTCTTGTGGTATAGACATAAGTGCCAAATTATTGCTTGCATTAACTACCCTTTTCAATTGCCCCATTGTCACAAAAGATCTATTAGACTTAATTGGTGAGAATGCACAATGTATTCAATTCCTTCCTTAAATAAATGATACTGATTATGTTCCCTATAGAATATTGCCTTTCTATCATATAAGTATGGGCTACCCAACACAATGCCACAAATATCAAGTGGAACCACATCAAATTCAACCTCATCTATAAACTTAGATGTTATTGCAAATCTCAAATTGCATTGCTTAGTTGCTTGCAATCTTTTATCATTGCACACCCAACCTAATGGATAAGGTTTCTTATGTGGCTTTTTTTCCAATCCCAACTGTTTAACAACTTCTTCTAAAATTAAATTAACTTGGGACCCACTATATATCAGTGTATCAATCTTAGTGTTCTTAGAAATCACCCTTATATAAAACAATTCACATCTTTTGTTATCTTCAGGAACAACATGACTTTTAGAAGTACAAGCACATGAAACATTAGTGGCAAAATCATTACCATCAAAAGCTTTACCTTTCAAACCCACAACTATTATCTTTGTTTCATCATCAAAATCTGATCCAAGATCCTGAATGATAGTTGTGGCCTTTTTCTTTCCTTTACAATCCTTAAACCACTTTGGCTTCAATTCTAGATGCAATTGCCAACATTTTGCATTTGTGTGCCCATTCTTCTGACAATGTGAACAAGTAGGCTTTTCACCTTCCTCTTTCTTCATGGTGGCTACTTTCTTCTCCTTTCCCTTTTTATTGCCTTCATTTGGAGGAAAAATTCCTTCTTTGAACTAAAACTTATGTTCCTTCCACCTGCTTCAATATGGGTTGCTTATACACACACTTCATCAAAGTTAGATGGATTAAACATCAAGATTGTATGTTTCAAATGTGAATGCAAACCACCTATATACTTTAATAAATTTTCTTGTGTATAAAGAGGAATTCCAAGAGTGAGTGCTTTCTTCCTAAACACCTGTGTATACTCTTGCACTGTTTGTTCTTTACTCTGTCTCAGATTTTTCCAATCCATAACAACTTGTTGCATATAACCCAAAGGATAAAACTGTTTCTTTAAAGCAGATGTAAACTCATACCAGGATGAAATGATTTTATCGTGTGTAGCAAGATCATCTTGAATCTTACTCTCCCACCAAACCAATGTAGTGTCTCCCATTCTAAGAGTAGCTAGCTAGATTTTGGAAGAATCATCCAATATCTGTTGAACCCTACAATACACTTCAATCTGCTTAAGCCAGTTATCCAATTTATCTACATCCAATCACCATTATACATAGGCAACTCAAATTTAACATCCATTTTTAACAAAGGGGTTTGCACAACTTGTTTCTTTTTAGAAGAGTTAGACAAAGAAGAAGAAGATGAAGAGGATGGGGATGGAGGTTCAGGAGGGTCACCACCACCTCCTACTCCTTTACCTTTGTCTTCTTTTGAAGTAGTTTCATTTTCCTCCTTCTTTGTGTTCTTGTCTTCCTTTCTCTTTTGTCGTTCTTGCCTCTCTTGGAAAAGAACTTCCACCATAGCTTTCATTTCAAGAAAAGCTTTCTGGAAAGCTTTCTCATCAAGCTCTATAGAACTTTGTTCACCTGCCATCTCTGATCGTGGTAAAGTCATTTGTTTCCCAATCTCTGGGTTGAGTTATGTAAGTGCACCTTCTCCTTGCTTCAATTTCAACCTGGTTAACATTCACCACTTGCAATTTTCCTGTTAAACTACTTTGATACCAACTTGATCTGTAAACAAGGATGTTAAAGTTTTCCAAAAATTAATCCAATTATAGGTTTAATTCCTGATCCAATAGTAATGCATGATTATGTATCTTAACCATTGAAATTATGAAACTAAGTAATCCTTTCAAACACTTTAAATCAATTATCTATAATAATATTCATGAGAGAGAATAATACCGAAATAAATGAGAGAGCAAGAAAGAGATAGAAGAGAGACACAAACAACTTGATAACGGAGTTCACTCAATTTGAGCTACGTCTCTAGGTCCGCTTCTCAACGTTGGAACGCTTTATTGATATCACCAAGCTTCAATAGCCTTCTTACAATATCCAAGCTTTAATCACTCACAATCTCTCTTTGTAATTTTACAATTCTTGGTGTAATCAACACCTTGTAATTTCTCTCCCAAAAATTCCTCAAAAGAGTATTTCTCTCAAAAAAATGCATCTAAATTATTTCTCCACAAAAATGCATAAAGGCCCTATCAAATCACCTCCTTTTATACATAAATTTTGTATATGGGGTTAAAAACCACCATAATAAATAAAATAAAAATTTAACCCCCCTCCTTTGACTTTTATAATTATAAGCCTTACAAAAAAAGACACTAACCCATTTATATAAAACAATAACTTCCCCATTTTAAAAATAAAAACATTAAACAACCCCTTAATAAAACATTTGGAATTTGTTTTTTAATCCCTTGTCTTATTATATTCATGAGCTATCTGAGTTTATGGGGTTGAGTTTAAAAATAAAATAATAATTTAGTGTTATTTTAGGAGGTTTTGTTTTTTTCTTATGAGTTAATTTCATTGATTTTAGGAGATTTGGATCCCACCAAATCCGATTGGGATCCCACAAAATCCGATGGATTTTTGTGAGATAAAACAATCCTCCACACCTTATTTTCAAAAATAAAGCATGGTACGTGAATTTTGTGATATTTTTGCCACATTACCTACAACTCCCACGTCACCATCTAGTCAATTGCCATGTCACATGCTGAAATCATCATTTTGACTAAAACTTTGACTGGCTCTATTTTCCTCATACGGACTACATTTTTGAAACCGGGGATAGTTCCAAAATTAGCACGACAAGCACTATGACTTGGTGTCATTTTTGCTTGGATTTGAGACAATCAAATTTCACCTTTTTGAATGCTTGATTCACCTATTTGACCAAACCTTTGACCAAACATAACTCTAGCATATGACCTCCTTTTGATGCAATTCAGGTTGCGTTGAGATCATGTCAGCGATCTCTATCCAATGATGTCAAGTTTGAGAGATTTTGAGACTGTGATATTTTTGAGATTCTTGGATCCTCCTCGATCAACATGACTTTAGTCCTTCAAGGAAATCAAATTTGAGTGGTGAGTTGCATACAATTGTTGAATTGTCTTTTATTTATCATTTATCCTCTATCCCTTAAAAGGATAAGCTCTTTATCATAAATTTTTCCATTGTGGAAATGGAAACACAAACATGTGGTTTGATTGAGGAAAGCCACTATATGGCACAACCCTTCCTCTATATTTGAGTGTGTAGGTTATAGATCTAAAGAATATTGAAGGAATATTGAAGACTACTTGATCATTGTTGCATTCAAACCCTACAACTTAACAAGATATGAAAACTCAATTATCTCAGCTACTAATAAAGATTCGACAATGAAATTTGAAAGGAAGAATCCTTAGACTTAGGACTTGAGGATTATGAAAAAATATTATAGTTTCAACTCTCTAGACATAGGTTCCCTAGGTACAATTTCCAACAAAATCAAGATTAGATTTTATGATAGGTGCACAGAACTCTACTCTTGCTAGATCTATTGTTGATTTGTTTTTTCAATTTCTTTGTCACAAAAAAGTTGCATTTTCTTTTTAGGTCTCGTAGTTTCATTAAGTCAATAAAAGTAAATTAATTTTAGTCAATTTCTAAGGTATTCAAAGATTATATCCAAGGCTAATTGACTCACCTTCAAGGTTGGAAGTCAATCTAACTTCCTTGTCGATTTCCATCCTAATCTTCTTTGAAAAGGATTGATGTTAGTGATCTATGCATTAGACATAAGAACTCTTTTTCAACTAAACATTTTGGTGAACTTGAAATTTATTACACTTGTAATTTTTTGATTTATCAGTGTATAAAGTTTGAAAATTGAATTTAAAACCTAGTTTATTTGAAAACCTTTGTGATAATATACATTTATTTTCAAAAAACTATCCATTTTCATTAGTTTTTCATTATAAAAATTGAGAAATAATTTGCAAAAAAATGAAAATATAAATTAGATATGATTTCATGTCTTTGGGCCTTAGATCTAAGTCGTTTTTATTCAGAAAATGAATTACAAAATTTTCCTATCATTTATGCATGCATATTTTAGTGAAAAGTGACAAAATTGCATAGTATTTGCATTCCAAAAGATCAAAAATTATTACTTTTCTATGCTTTTAGGAAAAAGTAGTCCATTACATCATTTAAGTTTTGGAAATTATCATTTGAAAATACTCAATTACTCTAAAAATATCCAAAATCGCATGCATGTATGTGATTCATATAGCAAAATTAGGTTTTGGTGCATTTCCAAAAATCTATTGACTTTCAGACCTAAGCCTTTGAGACATAAGACCCTAAGGCATTGTAGATCATTCCTAAATTTTAAATTTTATAAAAACACCTACCAAACTAGGGAACCCAAGGTGTCCTTGTCCAATAATTTTGGACTAATTATTTTTGTGAATATCCCTTTGTGTACTTTGTTCAAATCTATTTCCTATTTTTGAATTTTTTTTTCAAACCTATCTAATTTTGTTGAACATTACTAGCTTGATCCATAGGACATAGCACAATTTTCTCATTGCAAAAATCTTGTCTTTTCATAATTCATGTTTGATTGTCAGATCTTGTTAAACATTTCAAAGATATTTTCTTACAAGTAGGTGAAAATGAGTTTATTTATCCCTTTTTATTATTTTTCGTTGATCCCTCTCCCACTATCTCACATTTATGTGAGGTTATCTTGGTGCAAGATAATGCAATCATTAAAAAATATTACAATAATGTTTATTCTTCTCTCGATATCTCACCTACTTGGGAAGAAGGCATCTTGGTGCTAGAAGGTCCAATCATTGAGCATCATGAGAATATTGTTTGTTTCTCTCCCAATATTTCTCCTAATTTAGAATATATTGTGGAATAAGAGGATGAAATCATTGATGCATTTCTTTCAAATGATAGTAAGATGGATTGCATATATGAAGATGCTAAATTTTCATTAGATCTCCCATCAATAGAAGATCATCAACAAGTAGTTACCTCTATTGAGGTTATGAATGCACAATTAAAATTTAGATATCCTTTAATTATTGGACCACCTAAAATACCTCTAATTATTAGACCTCCAAAATCACATCTCATTATAGGACCTCCTAAAGCTCAGTGTCATATCTTAAGCTTTGTAAAACAACTCACTAGTAATCATTTTTTACACCAACCAAGTTATCACACAATTTAGTACACATAACACTAGAAATAATAAGAAAGAAAAATAAACACCAAAATCCATCCCATTTTCTAAAATATACCTTCCACCCACACCTAATATTCCTCAGTGTAGTGGTAAATAATATGATCTCATTGAAAAAATTCATAATAATCCAACAAATATCTCCCTTTTGGATTTGATTCAAACATCACCGACATACCACAGAATGCTCCAAGAGGCTTTTCAAAAGATTGATGTCCTAGATTATGTTAAATAGAATGGTGTAGTGACCTTGTTTGATTTTATGCAAGTGAAAAAGGTGGGTATTATATTCCCTTAACATGAATTTCCATCACTTGAGATCCAAAATAAGCATGAAGCCTTAATCATAATGACAGTCATTAACAAAATTAGAGTTAGGTGGATAATTGATTGGGTCTTAATGTTTGTAGTATTGGTTTTCTAGATAAAATTTGTGTGGACAAGAATCTTACAGAACCTAATGATGTTAATATTTGTGGCTTTGATAATGTTAGTAAGCAACCATTAGGAGTGATCACAATACATATTAAGATACAACATGCGGTTTTATGTACCCCTATCCATATCATGTCAGGACCTCTTTCATACAATCTTCTCCTAGGTGGACTGTGAATTCATGCCAATAAGGGATTCCTATCTACTCTTCACATGAGATGGAGTATGAATATAATAACAAGATATATATAGTTAAAGTAGATGGAGAAAGTTATAATTCACAAGTCAAAGCCAAACATAATACTTTGATTCCATATTCAAAGGTAGAACCTATACAAATTGATGATAATCTTGATTGTATTTCATCTATAATAGAACTCTTAGACAAAGATTTGGGTTCATTAGATTTTACAACTTTTTTTAAAGGGGAGTCTAAATATCACCATCGAATTCCAAAGAGTCAAATAAAAATGATGATCATGATATAGCTTCATCTTTAATTGCATGTTTTTGGTGATGATTAGGGTTCATTAGATTTCACACCCTCCTTTATGGGAGAGTACAAAATCTCACAGTCTAAACCTAAAGAGTCTTGTTTTTTATCTTGATGTATATCAACATATTCAAAACATCTCCCCTTCATGGTGATGGGGGCTCTTTAACTTCCATCCCTCATTAGTGGAAGATGACTAACTTTAAAAACTTAAAACTGATTTGTAAGCTCAAGAAAAATCCAGTTCTTCTCAAGAGTATGTAGATATGATTTCTTCATCTAAGTTGGAAGAATATTATGGGATTGGATAAAATAAAAATAAAAATGGATAAATGAAAACATGGAACAAACTAATAAGGATCAAGAGAATTCTATACCATACTTTTCCAAATAGAGTCTAGGGTTCCAACCTTCATCACTATTTTCATCTAATGCTTTATCATCTACTGTATTTATGATATCCTATGGTAAATGAGTAAAAGAAAGAAAGAAATGTCTTCAACTACTGAGAAAGAGCATATTTTTTGAAGGCTTTTCAAAACCTACTTGATTACTCTTCCTCCAAAAAAATGAAAGAAATTTTATAGAAAAACTTATTTTATGCATATCATTTAGTGCAACATGATCATTTTAACAATGAATGGTGAGCCTTGAGTAAGAGTGCACAATTTTTTACCATGATGCTGCCTGTACTATAATTCTAGATTTTTGTAATCTCTGTTAATTTCATATTAATAAATATAATTAGGCCATGGAGTTTTATACAATCTTAAGTGCAACCATATTTTCCATGGCAATAATATGATAATTTCTTGCATGGTTTTCATTATCTTTACACTTGAGGGGAAAGGATAACTAGTTTTGGGAGGTTTGTGTTCTTTTCAAGGATCCCATCTTCCCCTTTTCTTCCTTAAAATACCAACATAACAATTATATTGACATTTTAAAGGGGGCATATATTGCCCTTATCTATTTCATAGGCATCTAGTGATATTTGATTTATTGGTAACCCACCTTTAGTGGTTGTGTTTTCTGTAACGTCCTTCGAGGAATGTTTATCAAATCATCCCCTATGATGTTAAGCATTTGTTCATTCCCCATGACGTAAAAATTTGTGCACCCCCTGAGTGGTTTGTATAATCCTAGCATAATGGAGTTTGTTGATCTATGAGTTTAGAGAATTTTTAACATGGCCACATAGCATGACACAACATGCTTGCTAGTGGAGCCATGTATTTCATGAGATACCTAGCACAACATAAGTTGCTAGCCTTGTGGAACTAATTATATTACATGAACACTTGGCAAAACACAACTTCCTATCCAATATATATATGTAGCTCATGAGTGATTAACATCCTTTTGAGAGCACCATTTTTTTTAGAAAACAATTTGAGATATTACATTTGGAATTTGAGAAAAAATTAAGAATGACCTCTCTTTGCATTACTGGCTAGAATCCTTTTAGCACTAACCTTGTGTTTTTGTTTTGTCATAATTGTATGTTATATGTTTGCATCATTTTATCATTTTTTTTGTCATTTTTTTTGTATTTTGTTTGATGTTCATGTTATGTTTGTGTTAAAATAAATATTTGAATAGCTCCCTTTGGGTTTCTTTTTGTGAATGTGTTTGCACCGGCCTGTAAGTCACAGAGTTTGGTCGGCTTTCCATCGAGTTTTGATCTCCCGCTGTATGCATCCTCTCTTCGCAGCTTCGGTAGCGGCTTCCCTTTCGGGTCTTGAGAGGCTACGCTGGGAGTCCACGTGTCTCACTTGCAGAGGTTTTTATTTCTTTTTTGCCTTGAAGTCTCTTTGAGTTGCGAAAGCCTTCTGCCGGGGCCATCACTTCTAAAGATTGTCAGAGGGAACCACATCTTGCTACGTGGTGGCATATCGCAAGCTTTTCATGTGGGAAAAAAATAAACAAATACGGGTTGCATAGTGCTTGCTCGGGGTTTTCTTTCTACTTTCTAATAGGTATTGGCGGGCCCTACCTTCTACTAACTAGCAATCATTCGTAGATCTTTTAACACGGTGAGGAGGTGAACAACTGCGGGCTACGAAACGCTACCATGCATCTTTCGCACCTGGTTGATGTGGCTTTCTCTTCACATCAAGAAGGACATCAGCTCATTGGACACGTGTTGCATCTTCGCAATCTCTTGGTAGCAAGGAGAAAGGTTCTCATTCAGGTAGCGACGGGCTGCCACATGCCTTACACTAATCATCGAAACAGGCGATAGGCTGGCTGGGGAGATTATGTTATTGGATGCTACTTTCCATGGTTTTTCAAAGCGGTGGGTAACACTTGTCACCTCGGGTATGGCTGGGACCACTGCCATCATTGCGAAGGGCGCGCCTGCACCTGAATATCCAGATGTTGTGTTCTAACTCGTTGTCATTGTAACGGCATTGGAAATATTCTAATTCTGGCATCATTACAGGGGATTGTGGGATCTTTTCTATTACAGCTTTCCAAAGAGGTGGGAGTTTTCTCTCTAGCTATATATATACTCTCTCTGTCAACCAAAAGGGGCCCTGGATAGAAAATAGATTCAAGAGCTTTAAGAAAAAGGATATTGGTTTTAGCAAGAGACACCAGGCCTTTTTTACATGTTTATTTACAAGAAACTTTCAGACTGTGCCCACTATTTGGCCTTTCTGTTTTTCATGTTTTGATCAAACTATAAACTGTGTCTTTTATTGTCTTAAGCATTTTATTTGACAAGACTTCTATATATTGAATACAAGCTTGCTTATCTAAATCATGTCTAACTGACTCTTCTTAGTAGTAAGGATGTATGTGATATTATTTTATGTCAATAAATGAACTATTTATGCTATAGCTTTAAGTTTCTGATGTTTTGGAACGTGACAACACCATTTAGGCCCTTAAGTCTATTATTTATCGTGCCCATCAGCAAACTTTAGCGCATCGCCTTAGATTAGATTTTGCTTCAATATATTTGTTTCATTTTCCCTTTCCAAAAAACCATTATAGAAGAAGCCGACTTCTTTAAAACCTGGAGGTCACTCAGTTTGGCGCAAAAGGGTCCTCCTTGAACTGAGTTTCCCATAAGGCACTGTTATCTCATCAAATTTTGGCATCAATAGTTTATCCTTTTTCTGGCACACCCGGTGGGACCCAAACTAATGAAATTGCCTTATAGAGGGGTGTATGAGCCATTGGCCTGTAACTAGATCCTAGACTGCAAATAACCCAAGTTTACTAGTACCTCCGCTAGGGACAGTCCAGGCCACAAATCAGTTAGTAACCATTCCATTCCCACTGCCCCTTCCTCTCACCATGTTGTCGGCCGTGAACAAAAACTATGTAGCATGGGATGCTAGAAGTCCACTGGTAGCTCCGGTAGCACTTGCTGTTTGGGGCGCTATCCCGGTTTCGGCCCTGAAAGCTCTTCCTAAATTTGTCGGGGACAACACAAAAACGCCAGTAGAACACTTGCAGGATGTAGCAGATGTATGTCTGGTACACGGTATTACAGCGCAGAATGTAGCCCTGAGGCTCCTCGCTGTGTCCTTCAAAGGCAAGGCTCTGGATTGGTATCGGATGCTGACTCGGAATTCAATTGGCACTTGGGATGACCTCGAAGATCCATTCTATGAAAGGTTCTCAAATGATAGAGATCGTTCTTCCTTATATTATCAGCTATCCGTCATAAGACGAGTGCCCCAGGAGGCCCTGACAGATTTCAATGCCCAATTTCACTCAAATTGGCAAAGGATTCTTATGACTATTCGCCCGACTCCAGAACTGGCATTCATATTTTATCTAAAGTCCATTAACCCCGACATTTCTGTGATGATCAAGTCTTTGGGAGGAGCCACTTTACCAGATGCTTATGCTAGCGCTATCAAAGCAGAGAATCATTTGATAGATTGTGGGAAATTTCCTCCTTGACCTATTGTGTTGATATTTCCTGAAATATCAAATGCAGCACAAGAGGTTGCATCGACTAGCGCACCAGCAACTCCCCAGTAGATGTATTCATATGCAACCACTCTTGAAAACTTGGCTTCCACATCGGGTTCTCCCAAGGATGAAATGGGTGACCTCAAGGAGATGTTGTGAACTATGGCGAATGATATAACAACTCTCAAGTGAAACCAAGCAACACCTCCATGGCCCGCATATCAAAACTATCAAGGTGGGCAATCTACTTATTAGAAAAATCAATATCAAAGTGCGCCTCGCACTAATCCATCAGCACCGACTACCAACCAAATAGTCTCAGTGCCTACACCGCTGACAAGTGCATCGCCAAGCTTAAGTAGAGAATTAACCGCAGGACAAAATAATCTTATTAATGATATCAATCCATGGTGTTTCCCCTACAATGATGTGCATATGCCCCAAAATTGTCTGCGTGGAAACTTACAACAGAAGGTGGCAGAGCAACGTAGCTAAGGTACTACAACAGAAAATGGGGAATACCTATGTACCTCAGCAATGGAGAATGTAGTCCTTACCGCGCAAATGCAAGGAATGTCTTTAGAACAAGAGTCTGATATTGCTCTTGATCACACACTCTTCTCTTAGATGGAAGATGAGGAAAAGGTGTTTGCCAATGACACATCCATAGCCGAAATGCCGCAGGTGCAATCTAACTATAACACACGCTCAAAGAGGAGATTCACTGATGAGCCTGTTATTTCACTTTCAGATAGCCCACAATGCAAAGGCGTGTCCAATCAAATTCCCGGTGCTTTGACCATCTCTTCGCCTTCTCAACCACGGAAGGAGATTATTATAACAGAAGCAAAGGAGAAAAAATCTCTAAGCTCATCACCTTTTAATGTGGTGGAGCAATTGAAGAAATCATCTGCTAATGTGTCTTTATGGGACATGCTAGCTATCCCGAAACAGAAAACTATGCTACAAAAGGCGCTTCAACATGAGATCAACTCAGCACCAACAGAGCCATCCGCCAGTACGGAGGGGGTTTATCAAATGCCACTAGCTAAAATTCTTATAGACAAAATGAAGGGATCCCATGCGGAAGGCGGAGGTAGGCCAAAACCTCAACCCTTCTTCTTGACTCTCATTATAGGGAGAAAGCTATTACAAATTGCTATGATTGATTCTGGTGCTAGTACAACGGTTATGCCAAAACTGATAGCCGAAGCCTTGGGGCTTAGCTATGAACTTATGAGGAAGGGGGTGATGCAGCTAGATGGAAATAAAGTTGATACTGTGGGTGTCATCAAAGTGCTTCTGTTAACTCTATTTTCCTACCCAAGTATCACAGTCCCACAAGATACAGTGATCATAGATGTTCCTTCTATGTTCGGTCTCTGTTTGTCTTGAGAATTTACTTCAAAGGTGGGAAAATATTTGTCTTTAGATTGGTCACATCTAATACTAAGGACTAAGCATGGTAAAAAGATGAAGATAGAATCGGAGGCTCTACATTCCGAACATGTGGCGGATGAGGCCTTGATCAATTTTGAGGCCGCACATACCTCTATCACCAAGTAGGACATGTATAGTGTCGAACTGCTAGAAGAAGAGAAGGTGAGTGGAGACCGAAATGATAAGGAAGATGCTTTGTTAAGCGAACACATAAATAATGATCCTTTCAGGAATTATCATGCTACCAGATTGGGCACATATGTGATTTATGATGAAGACCAGGTTCTTCCGAAGGTTGCCAAAGAATCTTACGATAACCAAGCAAATGAGTTGTGGACATTGTATTTTGACAGAGCAAGGAGCAAAGTTGGAGCTGGAGCAGGGGTATGTCTAATATCCCCACAGAATGAAAAGTTGTTGAGGTCTTTCCAATTCCAATTTGCATGTTCAAACAATGAAGCTGAATATGAAGGGTTAGTCCAAGGCCTAAGCCTAGCAGAACGAATGGGTATTAAACAATTGATTGTGTTCAGAGATTCCAAAATAGTAGTTAATCAAGTCTGAGGGATTTCTGCAGTGAAGAATATCTGAATGAGATCCTATTGGCATCGAATCTGGGACCTGATTGAAGAATTTGAAGCTTTCAACATCCTGACCGTTCCCCGAACGTAGAATGGCGATGCAGATCGCATGGTGGTGATTGGTGCTCAATTTGATCTTGTCTCCAACTTGCTTCGGAACAAATGTACAGTGCGAGTGCTTGTTCAACCAATGATTCCCGACAATGATTAGAGTTGGCAAGTCTTTGAGAGTGATGAGCACATTGCCTCATTTATCCAACACTCGGGAGAATTCACTAATCAACTTCAATCGAAGATCACTGAGGCCTATGAAGGACAAATTATGCAGCTCAAGTCAAATAAACTTCCAAAAGGGTTAGTTACTCTCGAGAATTTTTTTGATTGTAATGACGCCCGAAATGATAAGCAGAAATTTGTGGCAGACAAAAGTGATTATGAAAACCTTCGGGTCTCCGATGACAAGAATCTCTGGGTTAGAAAAGATGTCCCACTACGAGATAGAGAAAGGCTTATCAGTTTCTGCAAAAAATATGGAGTAGTGGCCTGGTCCTACGATGATCTAGAGGGTTACGATCCTAGCATCATTCAACATACTATTGAGCTAATAGAAGGTGCGAAACCAGTCCAATAAAAATAGAGGCTGGTCAACCCTAAAGTTGAGGCCCTGATGGAACAAGAGCTAACCAAGCTCATTGAGTCACGTATCGTCTTCCCAATCAAACATAGTACTTGGGTATCAAAGCTGGTACCAGTCAAAAAGAAGAATGGTGATATCTTCTTATGCGTGGACTTCCGAGACCTCAACAAAGCATCTCTGAAGGATCACTATCAATTTCCTTCTATGGAGTCAATCCTCCAAACTGTCATAGGATCAGAAATGTTCTCTCTGCTAGATGGCTTCTCTGGCTATAACCAGATTTGAGTTAAAGAAGAAGATTAGCACAAGACTACATTCACCACCAAGTGGGGAACATTTGCATATGATAAAATGTCTTTTGGTTTATCCAATGCAGGGGCAACTTTCCAGCGGGCTATGGACATCACATTCAGGGAACTGATCAATAAGTTTATTCTAATCTATTTGGATGACCTTACTATGTTCTCTAAATCTAAGGATGATCATTTTGATCATTTGGAGTTAGTTTTTAAACAATGCCAGGAGTTTGGGGATTCCTTAAATCCAAAGAAATGCATTTTTAGAGTATCGCAGGGTAAGCTGTTAGGGCATGTTGTTTCTAAAGAAGGTATTTCAATTGATCTTGAACGAGTAAATTATATTAAGGAGCTTCCCCTTTCGGTAAATAAGAAAGGTGTCTAGTCTTTTCTCGGCAAGGTAAATTTTGTCAGCAAATTTATTTTTGATTTTGCGGGAATGATTAGGCTGATCACTCTAATGCTGAAAAAGGATTAAGCTTTCAAGTGGACAATAGAAACTCGAGAGGCTTTCGAAAAGGTCAAGGAAGAGATCTCCACAGTCCCGGTGCTGATTAATCCAAATCAATGCAAAGATTTTATAATGTATGCCTTTAGTAGAAAGTCCAGTATTGCTATTGTCCTGACTCAAAGGGAGAGCATCCAGTGGCATTCTATTCCTGAACCCTAAAAGAATATGAGGTGAATTATAACTTCATCGAAAGACAGGCATTTGCAATAGTAAAGGGACTTAAAAAGTTCTGCCATCTAATTTCATGTAACAAAGTTCTAGTATATGTCACGCATTCTAGTGTGCGGGAATATATCATGGAATGAGAGATTACAGAAAAAAGGGCTAATTGGATTACCAAGATCCTAGAGTATGACATCGAGGTCAGGCCTACTAAGACTATTAAAGGAAGAGGACTATGTGAGTATATGGCACAGAATGAGGAGGTACCTGCCAAGGAGGAACACCCAAAACTTGTCTTGATAAATGAATCAGGATCGGAAGATGATGTGTTGACAAATAGAATGAACTTCATGCAAACCGAAAGGTATCCGCCAGGCCTCTCATCCCAAAAAAGAAGGTATTACCAACTTCAAAATTGTGGATATATGCTGATAGAAGGAGTTTTGTTCAAAAGAAATTTCAATGGTGTGCTCTTACGATGCATTACTTCAGGGAAGGCGTAGAGGATCCTCGACGCATTTCATAATAGCGACGAGGGTGGACATTTCTCCACCAAAACTACTGCCATCAAGGTCCTGAGAGCTGGATATTACTGGCCTACACTTTTCAGTTTTCTTACTCTCTAGTAAGGGCTTGTAAAAAATGTCAGTTCTTCTTTGACAGAAGGAAAAATTCAGCAATGCCCCTCAAACCTATCGTGGTGGATGAACCATTTGTGCAATGGGGCCTGGACTTCATCAGAATGATCAATCCGGTTTCTAGTGCTGAACATAAGTGGATTTTAACGGCTACTGACTACTTCACAAGGTGGACGGAAGTTGTTCCCCTTAAGGGGGCGATAGAAATAGAGATTGTAGACTTCCTTGAAGCACTAGTGACAAGGTTCAACCCTCCGAAGACAATCATTTTGGACAATGCCAGAGCATTTCTAGGTACAAAGGTATGTCACTTTGCATTAAAAAATGGCATATTCCTTAAAACATCATCAAACTATTATCCACAGGGAAATGGCCTAGCTGAGTCGACAAACAAAAGCTTAGTCTGACTCCTTAAAAAGGTTGGCTCAGAACACCAGAGGGAATGGCATAAAAATCTCTGAAAAGTGCTCTGGGCCAACTGCATAACTCCTAAGCAAATCCTCAAGACTTCGCCCTATGAGTTGGTATATGGGAAAGAGGCGTTGTTACCTATCTCCATGGAGATCCCAGCAATACAGTTATTGAAATCCCTTGAGATAGAACAAAATGGAGCCATGGAGGTTTGGCTCGCCGAACTGTTGGAAGTACAAGGAAAAAGGGAGAATTCCCTAATAGCAATGACAAGCCATCAACAGGTGGTCAAATGATGGTTTGACAAGAAGGCTTCCGACCAAGGTCTGAAAAGTAGAGACTTAGTGCTAAAATATGATAGCAGGGCTGCAAAGCCAAGTTAGCATGATAAATTTGATAGCCTATGGGAGGGACCCTTCAAAATTATTTGGGCCAGGTAACACAACGCTTTTGAGCTGGAAAATATGGAACAAGAGCCGTTAAGAATCCTGGTCAATGGAATTCATCTTAAGTTGTTTCATTAGGCATTATGTTTTACCTTGTACAATTGTAAATAACATTTTTGTTTCCTTTCCTATGTGTGGCCTATTATTTTTCTAAAATCAGTTGTCTTTCTACGCATTTGCTCATCATTGTTGGCGGGTAAAACACCGGAGTTGCTTTACACAGAATACACTCATGCATGGAGAAATAGCATACAAAACTAGCAAACCCAGAAAATTTTAAACATAGAAGCAAAAAAGAGCATGGATTTTCCTTAAAATGAGAAGTATATATTTATATATATGTTCTTTAGTTACAAAATGGCTGGGAGGCCATTTTACAAAATGTACAAGTATCTGGGTACATTATATATATGATAACCTTTTATCTGGCTTATCTAAAACAGGAAAGTTACATGTTGAGAAAGCAGGGAAAGGGGTTATCTATTCAAAGGAATGACTGGCAGCAACTGACACATTCACTACAATGTCCGCTTCTTCCTCGTCCACGAGCTCGTCGGCGACACTGGTAGCATCATTTGGCACAATCGCTAGTGGCGGTGGGAACACCAAGTTCCTGAAGTTAGTGTACCAGTCTACATCGTAGAAAGGTATCATGTTGTAGCTCTGAAACAGGAAGTGAAGGGCCTGAGTAGCCCTCTGCTGGTACTGGTCACGGGTCTGCAGGCAGAATCCGCTGAGAAATGGCAGCCAGACAACAACAGCTTTTTCTTCGATAAAGTGATGCAGGTCACTGGCTGTTGGCAGGCCTATCCCATATGCAGCATGTGCAACAACCTCACCAAGCCCATTCAGGTATTTCTTCGGGAAGATTTCCTTCACAAGCCTCAGGATAAGTGGCCGGGAACGCTGATGTCCAGCATGGATGCTACAAAGTGTGAACATATGTCGGTATTCACCCTATACTTATCCTCATATTCTATACAATCCTTGCCTAGGACCCACTTAATGGCTACCAGAACCAGCAAATGCTTGTTCTTCATCATCCTTTTCATCCTTCTAGTGGAGATCTCACCTAAGAATGTCGTCTATGATTTAAACGAGGTTAGGCGAATTGGGGTATCCATTCGTCCTGACACTGTCTCTAAATCTCCTAAGATAATGCTGAATTTGCTCACCACCTAACCTATGACAGGACTTTCTTAGCAATCTGCTACTGACCTATCACCTCTTAAATGCTAAGTATGTTTGCCCACTATCTACTGGCCTATTTATAGAAAAATTGACAAGACATATGCCAATCCGCCTCTGAGAAGCGTGATGTATGCTAGCTGCCATCTCGAAGGCCGAATCTGCATTTGTTCACATTTTGGGCTGGTACATGCATGATAGCATGGCTCAAAGCGTGCTTAATTAAATAAAGTTGATTAATTAGCTTTAAAAAGGTGGCACTTATTGGTGAAAGGACGTATGGTCGTAGGCTATTGTGTCATATCTCAAACGCATCCCAGAGCCCAAGGCGATACTCGTATCTTTTTCAGGCGGTGATTGTTTGCTTGGCGTAATCATTTCGGCTGGGATATTAATTGCTAGCACATGTTAACGTAGGGTTGGGAGGCCTGTTGCAAGCTCAATTTCTAAGGAAATCAAGGTGTATCACACGATCTCTTAAAAGCAATGAAATCCGGCCGCCTCGAAATAGCAATCAATTCATCTTGCACAAACTTGTAGGATTAATGGTACATGCCGAATTAAATGCAAAAGGCTTGCTTTCGCCTACCACCTTGGGAAAGGTTGCTATTATTGCAAAAAAAAGGCTTAAATATTTCAAAGGCTTTTACAAACGCAAGGAAGTGCAAAGTGTTTTTGGTCTGTCTATTTAGAGCAAGCAAATTCGCAGGCCAGGAGCTTACAAATTCTGCAGAGAAAGAAAAATGTCGGAATCTTCAGCCCAGCAGATGCAGGAAGAGATTAGCAAGGAACTATTCACGGCTATTCGTTCTTCAACCAAGGTATACATGTACGAGGATGTGGCATACACCACACCTGGTATACCCGTGAAGACGAGAAGAGCCCACATGGAGGAGCTGGATAGACCCAAGGAATGGAGTAACCAGAAAAAAGGTTAAGGAAAAATGGGATAATATCTACGACCCAAAGCTTGCAAAGAACCCTAAATCTATCATAAAAGCGAATTGTGCAAGGTTATTAGTAGCAAAGGAAGACCATTCCATGGCAGGTAGAGTTTGGTATAACTGTCTCCCATAATAATGGTCCCATTGGTGCACTATTGCCCAGAGGTGGTCGACGCGGCTTTTCAACGCTATAATCCAGATACCCACTGCATTGAAGGTCGCAATTTAAGGGTTCATATCAGCCCAGAAGCTATCTAGCACATGTTATGTATCCTAGATCCAAGTAGAAGGAAGGAGACTATCGAGCCTTTTCGCCTAAGCAAGGGGGAGAAAATATGGAAGAAAATGAAAACCGGCTCTGATTTCTTATTAGAAGAAACTAGTAAGAAAGGTATCACGTCCACTAAAGCACCAAATATCCCATTATCGCATGATTCATTCTGCAATGATCTTCAAGACACCATGTCCATGCTGGCATTTGTTTGTGGCTGAGACTCCGATAAGAAGATCGAGGCTTTTTAGCTGGGCCTTGCGATCCAATTTCGCAAACAACATGAACTCTTCTGGTATGATTTTGCTGAGTTCATGGTTGAAGAAATGATACATTAAATGGAGAATTATCAGGCGAAAAAGAAGTTTTGATTTCTTTCCTACCTGGTCCACATGTCCTACATCAGAATCTGAATTTCTTCACCCAATTTCTTCCGCTATCAATTTTTGATGAGCAGAACAGAAGAAAGCCGGTGTCTACATGGACACCTTTTCTTTCTGCAATATATGACTATTATGCCTTCATGGACTATTTCATAGCCCCAGTTTTGAATGATTTGATCGGAGAACATGATATTGTCTGGCTCACCATGGAGCAGACTGGATTTATGCAAGGCTGCACCCCTGCTTGTGACTGGTTTTTAGGCAAGGATTTCATAATCCTCTGAATGCGGGGTTCTACTGGCAAACCTTTTCTACTCCCGGCTTGTGTCACCGATAGAGTGTTCGTGCTGGACTTTTTTCGACAAGTATGTGTAATTGATTTCACCTTCTGTAGTAGCAAAAGTGTTAAGAAGGGATTTTTCACTTGCCCGAAGAATTTCAAGTCGGTAACGCTGGTTAAAAAATAATCACACAAGTTGCTAGAGGAGAAGGTGGCACATCTAGGGTTGGTACTGGTAAACGATAGGTGGGAGTACAACCCTTTCAAGGACCTGTCAGAGCCACATATGAAGGTTACCCATGTTCCCTGACCATACTGGGAAAAGCGGGTTAATACGCGGTCTGATAGAGAGGAAGATTTTGTTGAATTGGCGCAAATCCCTACATCAGATACCAGAGGTCCATGGCGCAAGTTCTACTTTCCTATGGCCATGGCTAGGGACAATATTCTGATAGAGCGCAGCATGTATACCAAGTTGAAGAGGGATGAGGAATGGAATGATAAAAAGATAAGGGCTTTTTGGAAATATCGCCAGGAAATAGCGCAGTTGGATGCTCTTTATAATAAATTGAAGGACGACCAAAAATTTGATAGATGGTGGAATGAAGGCCACCCTAGCTCGAACTCTAGTGCTGATAGGAGCGAAGAGGGAGAGCGATCCGAGGAGCATGAAGAAGAAGTGGCGGTATCATCCTTTTCGATGCAAAAGGGTGAGGCTTCCAAGTAGACTACCTATGTGGCCACTAATGTACATTTTAATATATCAAGGGGCTCGCTTACACGCACTTGGGCTGCTAAACCGGCCCGGCTAACACCTCATCAGAAGGTTCTGACTGCCAAAGTTAGTGAGGGTCCACCTATGAAAAGGCAGCGTACGAGAAGTATTATCGGAGGTGTTTTGCAAGAACTTGTCGGAGGAGAAGTGCCCGCTGCTAGCCAAATGTTAGAGTTTTCAGAAGTCACGAATGACTTTGGAACCACCGCCGACCAGTCAATAGGTACATTTTGCTCCTTCTTCTCTTGCATCTCATTCCTTCATATCCACTTCTGCTCTGTTAGCGACTCCTATCATAAGTCCGAGTCTTCCACCTTCTACTTTTGGTCCAGCTTATTTGGTTGGATTTGCCCAGTATTCATAGGCCCAACCATTCATAATTACTACTTTGAGTATGCTTACGCCTACTGCTGCCGCTCAGACTATCCTCACCTCACTTTCGAAAAATGTTCCCCTATTGGCCCCCATTTTTTTTTCGCTATGCTTACTGATCATTTTCCATTGTAACAAGCCGATACCTAGTCAGCAACTAATCTTCCCTGGCCAATTTGCCTTACAACTGAATCTCCAATTCAGCCGCTATAAATGCCTAGCCCTGCTGATAGTTCTCAGGCCAAGCTATGGAATGTGCCACACTTTTCTCCATAAACTATCACTCTCTAGAAGAAGCAAATGCATGCACCTATGAAAATTACCTATCCCTATTCCCTACCTTCTAGTGTTCCTTTCGCAGGTGGGCTAGTTTCATCACAAGCCAAATTCATAGCACAAATAGATTATGGAAAGGAAGCGTGCACAAATAGAATGAGGCGACGTAAGGCAAAGGATGACAATGCTCCCGCCAAGCCAAGAGTAAAGGCTTCGTATGATGAGGTCCGGCAAAAATTTAAATTTGCAACCATGTACCCAAGGATAAGCAAGCCTCAAGGAGAAATGCAACCTGAAGATTATGAAATCTATGCTGTCGAACTTGACATGAAGATAGCCCGGCCACAAGATAAGGTCGAATCATGGAGGAGACGCAACGGGTGGTCACTTCTAACTTCCTCAAAACTGGTTGCCAGTTAAAGAAGAAGGATGAGCAGCTCAGGGCAGCCAAGAAAAGGGTGAGCTTTCTAGAGAAAAAGGAGAAATCCTTAGAGGCAGATATCACCCGAATGACTGAAAGGGTGCTAACAGCAGAGAATGAGAGAAACAGGCTTCAGGGTGAAATTGAAAAAATCCAGGTTGCTAACACAGGCTTAGTAAAAGAATTGCAAAGCCAGAACCAAGTAGTGCAGCAGAGCCTACGGTCAAAAGAGGAAGAGCTCAAATGCATCCACCTTGAATATAGTCAGGGGATGGCACAAAAGGGTGAGGAGTTGGAGCGCCTACAAGAGCAGTATCAGCAAAAAGTACAGGAGAAAGAAGCAGAATTTAAAAGCCTGAAAGCTAAGCTAGAAGAGGAGCTCTGAGAGACAAAGGTTTCTCTAGAGGAGTAATCGAGTAACCACTCCTGAGCTGAACAAAATTGGAATAAAGAAATGAATAGCTATGCGGAGTAGTTAGCGTCCGAGAGAAAGAAGAAGGCAGAATTAGCTGAGGCCCTCATTTCAAAAGACGCGGAGATTTCTTCACTTAAAGCCTCTCTACTACCTACCCCTGCCCAACCTGATGTCATCCCATTGGTTAGGCAATTGTACATTTCTCACTGGGAGAAAGTCAAGACCTTCTGCCTAACACTGCAGCCTACCCTCTGATTCATCGACAAGACATCAAGACTCAATCAAGAAGCTCATGACACAATGGAATAGTTCCCACATTTCATCCTGGAAAAGGTTCCCGAGGCAAGGGACTTGTTCAACAAGCTATACTCCGTCTCGGACAAAATCCTTGTTGAGGCGGGTATCGAAGATCAGGACATTGCTGTTCAAATTTCTAATAAATTCATCCATTGTCACTCTGCTTTCCAGCACACTAAGGCAGCGATGAATTTTCTCAGCAGGGTGCTTGATGACATACGGGGAAGTTTCTCTAAGTTAGGCAAGCTAGGGCTACCATCCCTGTTCCTCGAGGATGGCTCCATTGCCACAACTACACAGATTGCGAAGGCTATTGAGCAGAAGGAGAACGACCTTGAGGAATTTAGGGAATTCTGTAGCTCCCCAACGGCAGTCGACATTGAGGTAATCATTCATCCACTCTCTCAGCTGTTTTTCCATATCGAAGCAGGCGTCAGCCTACCTGAGGTGCTACCTCACAAGGAAGCTATTGACCTCTGTGGGACGTGAGAAAATTTACACAGCATGGAAAAGCCATCCGAAAGTGAATGGTCACCCTTGCAGGCTGCTCTTTCCAAACTATAACTCCATTCATCCTATGGATAAAAGCTCTGGTCTGCAGAACCAGAGATTTTTTGGGTTCTATGTTCCTTGTCTGAAACACCCCTGATAGTCGCCAAAAGCTGTTAAAATAAATATTTGAATAGCTCCCTTCAGGTTTCTTTTTGTGAATGTGTGTGCGCCGGCCTGTAAGTCACAGAGTTTGGTCGGCTTTCCATCAAGTTTTGATCTCCCGCTGTATTCATCCTCTCTTCGCAGCTTCGGGTAGCAGCTTCCCGTTCGGGTCCTAAGAGGCTGTGCTGGGTGTCCACGTGTCTCACTTGCGGAGGTTTTTGTTTCTTTTTTGCCTTGAAGTCTCTTCGAGTTGCGAAAGCCTTCTGCTGGGACCATCACTTCTAAAGATTGTCAGAGGGACCCACATCTTGCTACGTGGTGGCATATCGTAAGCTTTTCATGTGGGAACAAAATAAACAAATACGGGCTGCGTAGTGCTTGCTCAGGGTTTTCTTTCTACTTTCTAACAGGTATTGGCGGGCCCTACCTTCTGCTAATTGGCAATCATTCACAGATCTTTTAACACGGCGAGGAGGTGAACAACTGCGGGCTGCGAAACGCTGCCACGCGTCTTTCACACCGATTGATGCAGCCTTCTTTTCACATCAAGAAGGAAATCAACTCATTGGATATGTGTTGCATCTTTGCAATCTCTCGGTAGCAAGGAGAGAGGTTTTCATTCGGGTAGCGATGGGCTGCCACGTGCCTTACACTAATCATCGAAGCAGGCGATAGGTTGGCTAGGGAGATTATGTTATTGGATGCTACTTTCCATGGTTTTTCAAAGCGGTGGATGACACTTGTCGCCTCGGGGATGGCTGGGACCACTGCCATCATTGCGAAGGGCGCACCTACACCTAAATATCTAGATGTTGTGTTCTAACTCATTGCCATTGTAATGGCATTGGAAATCTTCTGATTTTGGCATCAATATAGAGGATTGTGGGATCTTTTCTATTACGACTTTCCAAAGCGGTGGGAGTTTTCTCTCCAGCTATATATATACTCTCTCTGTCAACCAAAAGGGGCCCCAGACAGAAAATAGATCCAAGAGCTTTAAGAAAAAGGATACTAGTTTTAGCAAGAGACACCAGGCCTCTTTTACATGTTTATTTGCAAGAAACTTTCAGACTGTGCCCACTGTTCGGCCTTTCTATTTTTTCATGTTTTGATCAAACTGTAAACTATGCCTTTTATTGTCTTAAGCATTTCATTTGACAAGACTTCTATATATTGAATACAAGCTTGCTTATCTAAATCATGTCTAACTGACTCTTCTTAGTAGTAAGGATGTATGTGATATTATTTTATGTCAATAAATGATTTTTTTATGCTATAGCTTTAAGTTTCCAACGTTTTGGAACATGACAACGCCATTCAAGCCCTTAAGTATATGATTTATCGTGCCCATCAGCAAACTTTGGCGCATCGCCTTAGATTAGATTTTGCTTCATTATATTTGTTTCATTTTCCCTTTCCAAAAAACCATTATAGAAGAAGTCGGCTTCTTTAAAACCTAGAGGTCACTCAGTTTGGCGCAAAAGGGTCCTCCTTGAACTGAGTTTCCCATAAGGCACTGTTATCTCATCAAATTTTGGCATCAACAGTTTGCCTTAAATTATGTTAGGTGTCTTCATTGTGTATGCTTTGTGTTTTCCATACTGCATTTCACTTCACCTGTGTGTTCTTTTGTCCTTATGTTGGCTTTCCATGGGATCTTGAATCTTGGGGGCTTGTGCACTCCCCCTAGATCCATTTCCATCAAATATCCACAATATTTAGATATTTGGACTACTCTTGACATATTTATACTTTAGTGAGTTTGAGCATAAATTCATACTCTCACTAAAGTGGAGGCTAAATGTAGCACCGTAAATTATAACCCTTGATTATATCACACTATATTTTTCTCCCTCATATGTGCTTGGACCTATTCATGCCCCTAATTTCCTCACATTATGAAATTCATGGGCCATTTTAAATATTTGTTGAAAAATCCAATATGGAAAACTAGAGTATGCATTTAATATTTTCCCCATAGCTTTTCAAATCCTTAAATAGTAGGTCTAAACAAGGATGTCCTTGGTGTTAGTTATTTTTTATCAACCAAACTAAATTCAGAAAATACATATGGATTTTTCCATTTCCAATAATTATTACTCCAAAAGGATTGGCCAACGAACGAGTAAAATTTGTGAGACTTCTATTCCTACACTTTGGGGTCTATTAAACCCAAGAGGGTGATTGCACAATGTACACTTAGGAAATTATATGACTACTACTTAGATACATGATCAATAATAGATAATTCTCATAAATTTACTCAACAACATAGCACAGTAAATAAGCTGGTAGCTGATTTACTGATATCCTACACTTAGAGCATGACAAGATGAAACTCAACATGGAACAACTACAGTGGTATCCATTTGAAATTTTATAAAATAAAGGTGATTAGCTAATGAATCAACTCAGGAACTAAATTATGAATGCTTTGCATGAACCATTGTCTTATTCCAAACATGGAGTCAATGTCAACCTATGCAACCAAACAAAAACTTATCAATAGCAGCCTAAAATCTCAGGAAACACTTATTTACAACATTCCCCTATTGCATTCATGATCATCACCGCTTACAAATATCCTAGCACCTAATTCTTATGAGTTAACAATCTCATCCAAGCATGTACATTAATTCAATGGAGTCAATGTCAACCTATTCAACCAAACAACAACTTATCAATAGCAGCCTAAAATCTCAAGAAACACTTATTTACAACATTCCCCTATTGCATTCATGATCATCACCGCTTACAAATATCCTAGCACCTAATTCTTATGAGTTAACAATCTCATCCAAGCATTTGCATTAATTCATTGAACTAATAATCAAGAATAAAATTAAACATCTATTGAGAAACAATAGAGACAAAAAAAAATCAATCCTAGATTACTTTCATTCATAACTCATAAAATGAGTACAAGGAGAGACAATAGCCATGAAATTGGTATTACTCTATATTATATTTTCTATATTGTTATCAAAATTACATACATAATAACAAACTCTGAACTTAAGATGAAACTCTAAAACATGCTTGATATCATTTTACAATCAACATTGTTGAATGAAGAACAATGAACCCCTACTTTTTGGCACTGAATTCATTCTTATAAAAATGAAGGAGCAAAACAAGCCTTAGGCTAGAAAGTACACATTTTGATATCCTATTGGACAACTCAAAATAAAGATTCCCCTATTAAGTTGCATTGCATTCCCAAGAGGTGGGAAACATGTGGTGAAATAAAAGTGGTCTTCATTCATTGTTGGAGATCTAGTACAATCTTCCAAGAGGTATCTTCAAATAGTTACCTCAAGATTTTTTCCCACACACACAAAGTGAAAGAAGGAAAGCATGAAAAAAACAAAAACTAAAAGAAAAAAGATATATCCATGTTCGCAACCTTGTCATTAATTCAACTTGAAGAAGATGCACTATATTTTCCATACTTTATCAAAATTCTAATCTATACTAAATCTAGACTATCAAGTGCAAAGTTCTCACTTATCTATTATTCTTTATGGTTGCAAACTTCAAAATTTCAAATCACGGACCTACTATTTCATATCAGTCCACCACCCCTTCCAAGTATCTTCCTTTCCATGCTAGGAATTCATCTTCAGTGGGCCAATTGAAATTCATGACTTCATCAACCCTTTCTCTATAAGGTGCATACTTGGTGACAATCTGGTTAGCCTCCTTATCAAATTCTAATTGGATAGACTCAACATGAGCTAACATATCCATATTTATCTTCAATGTGTCCATATCAAATTTCTTACAAATTGACACTACCTGATTTGAAGTAACTTTATTGGTTTCATTTTCCCACTCATGTAGAGTCTTGATGATATCATCATCCCTTAGAATGGATGTAATAAGGCCATGACAATATTCATGGAAGGATTTCACCAACTCTTTTATTTTTTTTCCTATGGTTCAATATTTCCCCTATATTCTTCAATTTCACCTACAAGAATGATAGTAGGTTTAAAATTTTTCAGATGGATTGGCATCATGTTCAACTCCAATTTAAATCAATACCAATTCATTCTTCCTAGGGATCCAAATTTCCATGAGTGGAATTTATCTTTCTCTATCAATTTTTAAATTCCTGATAGCAGCCACCATAGATGAATAATTATAGTGAATACTATTCAACCTGTTATTCACTCTTGTGTTCAAATGGTCCAATACTATAGTGATAATCTCCATGTTTCTCTTGAAAATATACTCATCATGATTATCACATTTCTCTCTATATTCATTTAGTTTCCTAACCAATTCTTCACTATTGATATCTTCTTCAGCTTGTGGCCCCTTTGATGTATCAGGCTCCACTATTGAAATGGGCACACTTCACATGTTATATGGCACAATTTCCCATGAACTTACTTCAATAGTAAATTCTGGGGGGTACAACTTCTTGTGAAGTGGTGAGGGATTCAACATCATTATGCTTAGGCTTTTCAAGTTGCAAACTCTACAACGTATTTTCCAACAATGCTACCTTTGTCTACCACTACATATTATACTACTCAAGCCTTCCATATTTGACTATAAAATCACTATAATCTATCCTAAGCTTATCCTTTTTTGTGGTCACAAATTCTATAGTGGTCCTTGTAAATTATGCAACATGAACTAACATATTTGTTACCTCTAAAGTTGATGTCTCTAACACTCTCTTTATTATCAAGCCTCCATTGTAATTAGGTGCAGGCTTGACAATATCAAGCTTTCTTGTGCTTGGGGTTAGAGACCATATAGCCAAGGATTCCCATTCCTCACTAAAAGTAGACCCCTATAGTGCAAGTGCAGCTTCTTCTTTTGTATCATAGAGATGCCTATCACATTTCTTTATTGTATTGAAAGCTATGGCAGAAGCTAAATCACATTCTGGTAGTAACAAAATACCACTATTCCTTACCAATTCTTGACCCTCTTTTGCAATCATCTTTTGGAATTTAGTTCTCATTTCATTTAAAAACTTGTTTTGGATGATGGCATCAGACAATTCTGGATGAAGGATTCTTTCTATAACCATGTTTTTTATATATTCATCTCTCTTAGCGATATGCAAATTCCATAAAAACTTGAAACTTTATACATGAGTCATCATGTAATAATTTTGCACATGCTTCAACCCGCATATCATCTCTACCATTGAGTCCTTTGAGATCAGTTTTATTAAATCTAATACTCAATTGATGTGTCATCCTTACTACTAGTGCAGTGGGAACTCCTTACATTTCCTGCTCTGACACCTAAATACCATCATCATAGCATTCATCGGCATAGTCCACCAAACTAGTCACTTCTACCTTTTGTCTTTTAAAAGGTGACTTCATTGGTGGTAATTCACTAGGTGGTGGAGAATCAATGTCCACAATTTCAGGCTCTGTTGGCCTTGGAGGAGATGGTGGTGGTACTTTTGGTATAGTAGAAGGAGGCTTATATTCTTCTTGTTGAGAAAGATTAGAAGCTACATCAACTTTCTTTTCCTTACCCTTTCTCCTTAAAAAGAACTTTAATCTTGGTTCATCAAGGGCTTGAGATGTAGATTTTTCTCCCATAGTAGGGATTTCTCCTCCACTATATTCTTCTACAATTGAGGCTTTCCCCTTATCCTTATTTATCACCCCTTTAGTTTCAAGATGAACCACTATTGAGTCAAAATTGCTTGATACATGCTCCACCTTTTGCATTACATTTTTAGTTTCTAGGAGAACCCTAAAGTCAGGTTCTTCTTGCTTTATTTTTCTTTGCATCTTATTTAAGTAAATCCACCTTTCTCTTATTTTTCCCTACTCCAAAATGTTGAACACATTTCTTATCACATCCTTTGGATAATGGAAAATGTGTATAAATTTGGAGCTCGTGTTTCTTTCTTTCAATCAAGCCATAAAACCTTCAGGGTCATATCTGACCCTCTAAATAGACCTCTGCATGTGCTATGTTTTGAGTATATCAAGAATATTATTCCAACCTCCCTTGGTCATTACAAAATCATAAAAACAAGTGTACAAAGGAAAGAATGTTCCTTTTCCTCGATTCAATAAGTGTCCATTTTCAACACTTCCCAATTTCCATATCACTTCAAGAAAACCAATTCTCTCTAGCACAAACCTTGCTAGCAAGTGAGGTGCTACTGTGGAACCATATATTCTTAGGATAGTGTAATCATGGTATGGGATAACATCTCCTCAATTATGATCAACTCCAAGTTCAATCCTTCTCTCTTTAGGTCTCAAGAAATCATGTAGAGCTATGGAAATTGTAGGTACACTCATAATTAAGACTCTCCTCAATTCTAAATAAAATAAGTTTTGAAATGTCACATAATCATAGGTCCTATCATCTTTGTCTAAAATAGTAGTCCAACATTGCACGGGCAACTCCAAATCACCTTTTTATTATTTCCAAAGTTATATTAACCCAAAGAAAATAACACCTTTGTACAAAAACATATGGATTAATAATGAATACTAGTTGAATCTCACTCCCAATTCACCTTTCTTCAACCCTATCAGTCCTTCATGCATTTTTTCTAAAAGAAACCCCAGATAATCATACACTACAAAGTATTGGGGGTGTTGAATATGGGCAACCATATACATCCATGCCATCAACATTCTTGTGATAGGATCATAACCAATTATTTGGCAAATAGAATAGAAGGTTTTATGGAAGTAAGGAACAAAAAAGATAATAGGGAAAGGATCTTTATCATGTGGCCCTATTATGATCTTTCAACCTGCAATTTCTACTAGAAATATCAACAAGATGTTGACTTTGAATGCAATCTTAGTTTTATCATACTCCTACTTAAGAGTGTTCTCATTTATCTTATACATTTCATCACTCAATCCAGTGAGCTTGAAGACAAGACCCAATTCCTCCTTGGTGATTTTTACCATTTCCTTTCCATCATATGTTCTTATAGTTCTCATGACTGGGTCATAATTGGTAGCCATTGCTTTAAGCAAGTCAACATCCATATAGACATTTGGTACAATCAACTTTCCCAGGTCATAGTTCCAAGGGTTAGCTACTGGGATACCCATGTTTCTATTCCTGAACCAGCTATAAAATAGTTCCTACCTAGTAAAAGTCAATTTGGCATCCTTAATAAATTAGTTATTTTCAAACAAAACCTCGACTACTACCAAAGTTCTGAGAAGCAATTGGCCCTTTCATTTATCAATGGTCAAGGGTGGTAATTGGTCCATGAGGTCTTTATTCAAGATCTTTTGGGAGTAGAAGCTTCCCCTTTAGATGAAGATGCTTTAACTTAGGAGCCATAACACATGAGGTATTGCAAGGCATGGTTTTTGGTTTATTTGAACAGGGCTTACAACTTTTGTAAAGGTTTGACACAAATTATGCAATGCAGAACTAAAAACTTATCTATTATGAATCTCAAACCTTAAAAATGCTAAACTAAGAAAACCCTAACAGACTCAAGAGTTTGAAAAGCCATAACTTATCAATAATTCTGATGGGAGGTCAATAATTCACTTATTGGTTCTTTTTGCAGGTTGAAAATCTTGGTTTCGATGTCAAAAAATATTGAAAAACCATAGCACAAGTTCCTTGAGTGTGTAGAGTATACTTCACATTACTGAATTATTCCTTGAAGACACGTATTAATAATTATCCAACTCCTTACTTTGGTGGCTTGATGTCATTTTAGCTATTAAGGCTCACTCACACGAACCAGAATGACTCACTTTCCCTCAACTAAGTTTTTGAATGCTAGTCGTTGATCTTTTTGGAGTGTCAATTGATTGATGATCCAATTTTTTCTAGTTTATTATGAAAGATCATACTGTACACAACTGAAATACTTACCAAATGATAGAAAGCCACATGGAACCACTTGCTAGTGGTATGCAAGCTCCACCATCTTTTTGTCACCATAGCTAGAATCCACATGTCTTCTTTCCCTTCCCATCATGATTCATAACCCATGTGCGAATTTCATCAATGGGGAGATGGGGAGTGACCAAGCTCAAATCTCTCAGCTTCTTTATTATCACTTCTTAATTACTCACAACTTTATCCTTCTTATAGCATCCATGACCTAGATTAAAAGATCTTGAAACATGTGCAACATATCTAGATTAGTTACACAGTTTATTTTCCATGCCCTATCTTGAAACATTTAATTAATATTTTCCCCTGTACCAATGCTTTCACATCCTCTAAATCACTCCATGTGAAAAATTCCCACTTCCCCATTGGAAATCAAGTAGTAAAGGTGAGACCCACACAAGGTAGCGGGGAATGGTCTAGATGTAGCCACATCAATCAACTCCAATCATTGATTTCCTCCATCAACCATTTGCATACCTTATCAAAGACATCAGGTCTGCCAATCATACAAGACACATGGCCTTCACTTGTGATCCCATGGGAATAAAACAATAAGCAATAAAATGGAATGGGTGCACAGGGAATAGTGGAGATTTGTTTCATCAATCGAACGGTAGCTAGGGGTCCTTATATCTACACATGCCTAAATTGTTAATCTTAAAAGAGGGACCTGACTAGGATGAAGAGATAACACCCATGGAAAAGATGACTTAAGTTTTAATGGGAAGTACCTAACCTGACTTAGGAAAAATTAAAGTAATGGCCAACCACATGACAACAGGTAAAACAAGACCAAAGGTCCAATTGCTTAATAGGTTTCAATGGCACAAGATATGACTTAAAAAACCAAGGACCAATAACAAGGGTTCAATAGAAAATTAGAACCTTGGTGTGGATACAAACTCAAAAATAGTTTTTCAAATAAGACTTTTAGTAACTAAAACCCTAACACAATGATAAAAGACAAAACCTTAAGCCTTCAAATACAATTTCAACACAAGTTTAAGCAAGATTGGAGATGGGACATGAAAAATTTTAGGGGTTCCACCATTGGCTCCAACAAGGGATGCATGTCTCTCGTAAGCATGACAAGATCCTAGAATCTATGGTTGAAGTAGACAAGTCAAAATATAATGAGTGAAAACCAAGGGACTACCTAGACTAGGTAGCAAGACTGACCCAAACACAACCAAAGAAAACACACCTATACAAAATGTACAAAACCTATAGTGTACATGGAATCATAAAATAATTAGGAGAAGTATAGCTTTAATAACTGTTCATGTACTAGTAGTTCAAAAATTTCACCTATCAAGCTTTAGAGGAAGTATAAATCCTCACAATGTGTACTGGCTACCAGATAAGGGCCTAACCATAATGCTTCAAAAATTCGATGTTTACCCTTATTTGGAGCTCTTGCATTCCAGGCTAACACCATACTATTTACCTCAAACTTTGTAGGAGAATATCTCTTGTCATGCAAGTGTTTGACTTGCAACTACAGCTTTGAATTTTGAGCATGAGCTTCTCTTCTAGTTTCATCCAATTGCACCATATTATTTATTTTGTGTTGCATATCTTCACATATATCTTCATCATATTTTTGCACAAACTTATACATCTTCAACAAGTTATTCTATGGAAACCTAGCATCCAAACCATATACCAAGCCAAATGGAGAATAACCAATAGCCTTTTTCACAGTCACTCTATCTTCCCAGAGTTCCAACTTCAGTTTTGAATCCCAATCCTTTTTGTTCTTCTCCATCACCCTCTTGATGATTTTCATTAAGCTCTTATTACTAGGCTCATCCTGACCATTTCTTTGAGGATGGTAAGGTGAAGAATAGGAAACTTGTATACCATGTTTATCACAAAAGTCTATGAATTCCTCATATCTAAATCATATAGCATTATGTGAGATTATTTTTCTAGGACTACAAACATAATGAGAATATTATTCAGTAGGATATCAACCACCACCTTGCTTTTTTCCTTTTTTGTGGGTATTGCTTCTACCCATTTTGTGAAATAATCAATGGCAAGAAGAATCCATGAGTTCCCTCCACTAGACTTTTTTGTTATCTCTCTAATGAAATAAATTACCCATTGTTGGAAAGTGGCTTTAACATAAATAGGCCTAAGTGGTAAATTTCCTGAAAAACCTCAATTTTCCTACAAACCTTTGACAAGCATCACAAGTTTTAACAAATTTGTGAGCATCCTAAAAGATAGTAAGCCACCAAAATCCTTCTCTCAATACCTTGTGAGAAGTGTTCTTTGCTATGTAATGACCACCACACACTCTGTTATGCATTTCCTGCAAGAGTTATATTTTTTTTTTTTCATCCACACATTTAAGCAATATACCATCTGGGTTTCTCCACCATAGTTCATTGTCAATAATCACATACTTGATGGCATGCAATTTTAATTTCCTTTTTTCGTTCTCATCCATATCTACAGGACATTGCAAAGTTTGTAGATATTGGACAATTCTTCTTTACCATATGCATTTTTCCATATCATAGATAGATGTCACATCAACCATTTATGCTTGATTAACTTGACTAGCCTCCAAATTAGTTTTTCCATTAATTTAGCTAGGCCCTACCCTCTTACTAATTTGGTGATCTAGAAATCAATGTTGAATTATTGGATCCTATTGATCTATCTACACCTTCTTCTTGTAGTTTATTGCTAAGTGAAAATATCTTTTACAACAACACTTGGCATAAAAGCTGACAGTAGCTCCCACTAAGTATGTCTTGAAATTCTTCATAGCCTTAACCATAGAATATGTTTTCTTTTCCATCATGTCATATTTGAGCTCTACAACCTGTAAAAACTTGCTAAAGAATGCAATGGGTTGTTCATATCCCTTCTCATTTTTTTTGCAATAAACCAACAACAATTGTATCAAAAGAAGTGAAAGAAAAAATGTGCATTGGCTTGGAGAAATCAAGAGATTTCAATACTGGATCTTCCTTGATAGCTTGTTTAATTTTTTTGAACTCTTGGCTAAGCTCATCACTCCAAAGAACCTTTTCTCCCTTCATCATCTTGGAAATAGGTCTTGTGATTTCTACATAGTCACAAACCTTCTTAAAAAAATTATTTCTCGAAAAAATGACTAAATACCTTTAACATTTTTTAGCTGAGGGATTCTATCTATCGCTGCTACCCTTTCAAGATCAATCCTTACTCCATCCTTAGATCCCATTTTCCCCAATAATTTACCCTTAGTGACCCCAAAAGCACATTTTTTTGGATTCAGAGATATCCCATACTCTAGAGACCTGACAAATACCTTCTCTAAATGCATACAATGATCTTCCTCCTTGGAGGAAGTGGTCAAGTAATCTTGATATATAGCCATAAATAAATCAATAAAATTAGAAAAAGCTACATCCATAGCCCTTTGAAAAGTGTCACCTTCATTTGTTAATGTAGACATGTAAAATATATTGATTGACATTGCACATCTAATCCCAACCACTAACACCATTTCATCGTAAATAATCCCTCAGTCTAACCATTTAATCAAATACATTTATTTGATTAAATTCATCAATGTTCCTCTCTTAATTAAATAAATCATTTATCTAATTAAGTCATCCTTTCTTGTTAATTAAATCAATCAGTCTGATCTAATTATCCCTATTTAATTAAATAATCAGTTTTATTTGATTAAATTTTTAAATACCATCCATTAAATTAAATAAATTAAAACCTTAATTAGTTTAAATCTAACTTCATCTCCTTGGTTAAATAAAACAAAAATATTTATTTAATTAATCTTAGAACCATATTCTTCTCATGTTTGATTTAAATCAATCCATAAATCTAAATCAACATTTCACATCATTTTGACCTCTCATTAAATTAATTAACCTTGATTAATTTAATCTCTTCTCATGTCTCATCCTCTAGCTATTGTAACTTGCACAAGAAAATAGATTTAATTCATTTATTAAATCTCTATTTTCTCTCAAATGGCATAATAAAGGAATATTCCTCAAATTTGAATTCAAAATCCAAGTGGACTGTGTCCTTCCAAAAAGGCATTTACTCCACCTGGAAATTCTTTTTTCCTTGACCCAAGTGGCATGCAATGCACCTTTTTTCCCTCTTACATGTCATTTCAACAATTTCAAAATTCAAATATATGCATTTATTGAAACATTCTTCAAAACTTGCACATCCTCCATCCATTCACATGTTGACAAGTGGCACCTTGCCATTGATTGATTCTTAGTCTGACATTGCTCCATTTTTGACATCTCTTCAAGTTGATATTCTATAAATAAGAGGCTCATCCTTCATTTCTATCATCCACAACTTGAGTAAAATTACTATACTCAAATTCATAGCAATATTCATCCATATCATTGAGTTTTATAGCTAGGTTATGTAGATTTCATCTTGGAGCACTCATCAATCCTCAACTAAGTGGATCAAAATATTCATCAAAACATCCTCATCACATCATTGGAGTTGGGAAAGGGTCAATTTTCACATCAAATTGTCACCAACTCCCTCGAGAGATTAAGAGTTTGCTTTGTTTTAGAATAGGATTTGATATCTTTGTTTTAAGTTTGTTATATTATTCATTTCATTCCTTTTCTTTTGCATTCAAATGGATTTCTTGAGGAATCTCTATTCTAACTTTTATTTGACCTTATTAATGTGCTCATTTGTTGTGTTCTTGTAGGTAAAGGATCTAGGTTCACATTTTGGCGCTAGGAGGGAAGACTAGAAGATTAAATCACATTTTTTTAGAAGATTATATACTTTTTGTGTGTTTATAGAAAACTCCACTACTGGAAGCTCAGCATTGTCATACAACACCGCTGAAAATTTCAAACTATGACACTCCATTCTTCCTGTCTCGAATTCAAATTTTCAAATAGAATTGCTGACTCTTTTCGGCTCGCTAGAATCTTTTTAAAATCCAAACTGCACTACTGACTAGAATAGCGATGCCTTCATGCTCACTAGTCTAGTTGTAGAGTGATGCTAATTAGTAACCAGAGCTATAGAACACCATTGGTGACTTCAAACTATGACACCTTTGTGGATTGCACCACTGGAGGGAAGTAAAAAGTGAAAATTTATTTCTAACACATGTTTTTTTATCAAATTCTAGTTAGTTGGCATGTTTTTTGCTTTTCTAACCTCTATTTTTTGTAGAATCTAACTAATTTTCTTGTAGGTTGGATTGGTCAAAGGTGAAGAGGAAAATAAGCATGATGACCTCATCTTGTGATACCAAGTGTTTTTAAACACTCTAGTGTTTGTTCAACCCTCTTAGAGGATTCACTATTCCTCTTAAGGAAAAATTTTCTATCTTTCACACTTAGGACTTACTAGTTTCATTTTGGGCTCTAAAAATAACTTTATAAATTCTTGTTACAAAAGGAGCTTAAAATGAACTTTAGGACACAAACTCACTAGATTTTTTTGGGGGCTAATAATTGAACAAGGAAAATTCTCACTTCATTTGGTGCTATAAAAAGGAAATCATTATTGATTTTGTTGGATTGAAAAGAAAATGTGTAACTTTGCTTTGTGATTGCTTACTCAAACTAACACCATCAAAAAGAATTATGTGCTTCTCTCATGCCTCGCGGAGATCTTGGGAATCAAAAGGATTTTTGATGGTCTTAGGGTGGGATAAAGTGATCACCTCCACATTTCATTTTGTGGATTAAAATTGAACAAAACATTGTGTGAGTGTGAGTAAACCTATTGCATGTGTTCTCCCTTTGTCTCTAAATGAAGGTTGATCAAACTATCAATATGTTTACTCGTTATTGTTATCTTAGAGGGCTTGCCTTGGGGAAAAATTACTTACCCAAGGGAACGACTTAACCGATAACACTCTAAAGCCAAAAGTATTTCCAGCCAGGATATAAATGTGGGTATTGGAATAAATGCCAGTATCACACAGCTGGCTTCGATGAGAAGGGCAGTAATGGTCTCTCGCCATGTTGGGTAAACTCCTATGAACAGAAAGTCCAAATTAAAATCCTTGTTGTAGAAAGGCCAAAATCCTTATCTAAAAATTGATCCCTATTTTATGGTGCGAACTAGATCTCAACATAAGTAGAACATGGAAGCCAACAAAGAAACATCCACTACAAGTGACCTAAGTCAAAAAAAATTTGAAACAAATCGTATTGAATCAAGTAATCCTCTAATTAATTTTCCTACATAATCACAAAACCCTCAAGAGGAAGTAGAGGATCATGCCAATAATTCCTTTGGAATGTCACAGGAGGAAATCACCAAAATGATTCAAAATCTAGAGAACCATAAGATTATCAATATCATGATGAGACTCAACCCTTCACTATATATGCTTGAATTAGCAAAGAAAGGGACTAAAATAGCTTCTAAGTTTGATGTGAGTTCTATAGTGGAACCATCCTTAGAGGTCATGCCTCCAATTTCATCCACCCTCCCCATCTCATCTACACCCCCATCCAAAAGTATCATTCAAAAAATCCTACAAATCACATCATCCATTGCTCCGAATCAACCTAGTGTTAACAAGGGAAGTGCATTTCTCAATACCATACAAACACACCCCCTTACAACAATCAAGATTTGGATGCAAACACCATTTTGGGGAAAACGTACCCCAAAATTGATTACATACATATGTCCCTCTCACTTTCCATGATCCCAATGATCCATCATCATCATCCTTTCACGTGACACCCAAAACCTCTCTCCCCATAACCTCACAAGGAGAAGGTGACATGTTCGAACTAGGGGGCATTTTCAACACTACACCATTTCCTCAAGAGATCACATCTCTCATGTTTTCACCACTTCCACCATTTCCATCATCATCCAAACCACTTCTTGGCTTAGGGCGTCCACCTTTACCAAATATCAATCAAAATCAAACCAACATTCTGAACATCAATCAAAGCATCACGCCAAACTCTCAAAACTTGTCATCGACATCGCAACAATAGATGGAAACCACCCTGATAACACATACCACCAAGATCACATCATCAACCACCCCCCTGAAATCTCAAAACATGGTCTCTCAAGGATGAACCACATCGATCGTACCATCCACCACTCAAAACCCAATCACTAACATGACAAGGCCTCTCACCACCAAAAAAAGCACCATTATGAATCCACCACCATCACCACCACCACCAAGCTCCAACACATTAAGCTAATAGAATATGGCATTGCAAGCCACTCAACAAGTTTCCTATCAAAATACATTCCTACAAGTACAAAAACAACAAGCCACACAACTAACTGCCTAGCAAGCCACTCAAGCTGCACAAGTTGCACATGTTGCCCAAGCTGCATTACAAACTGCTAAGGCTGCCCAAGCTCAAATCTTATTGCAACAACAACAACAACAACAAGTGGCATGAACCTAGGCTCAAGCTCAGGCACAAACTCAAGTTGTATAAGCACAAGCACAAGTATGAGCTCAAGCTCAAGCTCAGGCTCAAGCTTAGGCACAAGCTCAAGCACACACTCAAGCTCAAGCCCAATATCAAGTGAAACAAGCAAGAGAACAAGCACAGTATCTTGCAGAAAAAAACATAACACAATAGAAAGCATATCAGAAATTGCTAAAGAAATATCAAGAAAAATAGGAAGTAGCCCAATTAGCAGCTCAACTACAAGCATTGTTGGCACAACAACAATAGGAAATCCTAGCACAATAGAAACAAGACCAACAACAAGCGTTGTTGATACAACCTCAAGTGCAAGCATACTTGTGTCAATAGAATGTGTAAATGCCACTAATCAACACACAACTAATCCACCCATCCCATCAACAAGCAAACCACCTCAGAACACGTTCATCACACCTCATGATCCACAAAATGATTTCACAACACAAATCAAACTACTCTCACAACAAGTGCTTGACCTTCAATCAAGGAGAACCACGAAAACATCTAGCAACTTGTGTCCTTATTCGTTCAACATAAGGCTTGTGATGAAACCATTCCCAAAGGAATTTTAGATCCCCAAGTTTGACAATTACTGTGGGATGGGAAACCCTAAAGATCACATCAGGGAATTCCAGGTTCATTGCATGGAAGTCATATATTATGATACCTATCTGATGCGACTATTTCCTAGGAGCTTGGCTGGCCATGCCATGGAATGGTTCTCTCGCCTACCTACTGGAATCAAGACATTCTAAGAAATCATAGACACATTCATCAAAAACTATGCATGCAATATCACCATGGATGTCAGTCTAAAGGAACTATTGGCTCTAAAACAAGGTAAGAATGAATAAATTTCCTCATTCCTATAATGATGGTAATCTAAGGCAAATCAAAGAAAATGGGTCATGCCTGAGGAACAACAAGTGTGCACTATCATATCCAACCTTGACAGCCTCTTAGAATTCCATCTTAAAGTCCAAGGGATCACCATGTACGACCAGTTGATTTTTAAAGCACTCAGCATCAAATGAGCCCTTATGACACAACCTAAGGGATCAAATTCATATCCCGAACATTAGAACAATTTCCCACCCACCAATTACAATGAAAACCCTTGCACATGGGCAAGAAACAAAAATGTTATGAATGATGGTGTCATCGATGACAAATTTTTCATCAGTGCCCCTCAGAAAAAAATACCCACACCAAAACAAAAAGTCCAAAACCATCATCAAAACAACAACACAACAACCAAACAATCACGTGATCAATTTTGTCAATGATCAAAGGGGACCACCCTAGTGAAACAAGAACTTTACCAAGCATAAGTACACTACCCTTGGAGAACCACTTTAAGTCATCATCAAGAAACTAATAAATGAAAACCTCGTCAAGATTCCCACCTATGAGAACTACAAAGAACCAGATATAAAACCTCCTTGGTACAATGAAAATTAGCTTTGCAACTTTCATAAAATCAAAGGACACACTACTAACAATTGCATGTGGTTAAAGAACATAGTAGAAGACCTCATTGATCAATGAATCATAAATCTAGAACAACCAGCAAGGAATCATAATCTCAAAATATACACAAATCCGATGCCTAACCATAACAATAGGGTATGTGCAGGATCATCATGGAAAAAATAGGCCCTTAAGTGGCAAAAAATTAGAAAAATCAGAGTTAGGCAATTTGATGTAAAAATTTGAATAAGTTATCTATATTATTTCAAAAATATGTAACAATAGAATATATAGAAAATTGAATGTAGTCTCTAAACTACTAGGTTTGTTTAAAATAAAAAAATCTATTTGGTGAAAATTTGAAATTTCAAAGCAAGAGTACTTAAATTTCAAGGAAAAAATAAGAAGTAGGTGTCTGGACCCCTAACCACAATAAAATGATAATATTTTTTTATAATATTTTATATATAAGTAGAGGACTCATGTCTCAATGTGATGCATATTTTTTTGTAATTTTTTTCTAAGTAAATAATTAATTATGAATTTTTTATTACAAATTTTAAAAAATATTAAAAACTTGTATGTCTGACCACCTTAACTTGGTCAAAACTTCATGAAATTCAAATTTTCTTTATTTAATCCTATAGTATGTGAAGCATAGAATGTGACATATGTTTTGGATTCAAAAAATGTGATATCGTTTGAAAGCTATAGATGTTTTTTAATTAGTCTATCAATCAGGACTTTAGTCATAATTTGAATAGAAAATGAATAATAATTATTTATTAAATTCAAAGTAAAGTATAATATATATTGGTGGAAAGTTGAGATTCTCCTTTAAAAACCCTTGTTGTTTCATCAATTGTGGGTAAAAAAAATTCGTCATCCACATACCCATCATATTGCCACTTTTTGGCCCATCATGATCCTGCACATACCCAATAAGGGGAACAATAACACTGATAAGGGGAAGGGAACCTTAAAAAACATGAATCATGTGTATGACCATGTCGTCACATCTCTGGATGACTACTGTTCTACCATCACCATAAAAGGAGACCATACCGATTGTGGAGTCACCACAAGAGGCAGTAAAATTACCATCGCAGGATCATCCCAGCCAAACAAGGTACCTGCACCTAGATCTGTTCCCAATGGTTACAATGTCCTTGATCAGCTAAAAAGAAACCTAGTACAAATCTCCATCATGGATTTATTAAAAATATCATCCGCCCTCAAGAAAATCCTTAAGGAAGCATTGACTCCATCCACCGTCCCCACAAATCTTGATGCGAAACAATTCCAACCTATGGTTAGAAACATCATTACCACAAATCTCCATACATTCTCTGACCAATATTTTCCTGCTCAACTGTCTCATAACCATACACTCCATTTAGAGGTCCTAGTGTAGAAAAAAAAATTCAAGCAAGTCTTGGTGGATGGAGGTGCAGGCTTGAATATTTGTTCCCTCAAGCTCATTAAGAACCTAAAAATCTTAGAGGATTCCATCAACAATTGAAAAGGTATTACAATCAAAGAATATGATGATCAAGAAAGATTGTCCCAAGGCACAATTCAAATCCCTATTGAGGTAGGGCCAACTATCATGGAAACTACCTATTAGGTCTTAGATCTTGACCTGCCTTATAACATTCTCGTAGGATGTTCATGGATCCATGCAATGCAAATAGTAGCAACAACCTTCCATCAATGTGTCAAATTCACATATGAAGGACAAGAGGTCACCATCCATGGAGATCCTAAACCATTCTCCTACTACAAAATCCTTGAGGAAAAATACTATAAAATACCTCAAGTACCTAAAAATGATGAAGGTACATCAACATTGTACATTGATCTAGCCACTCTCACCTCTACTTCTGAGATAGAGTCACTCGCCATTTCTACCATCCCCACCATCTCTAATATCAGATTCATCATCCAGGACAATGGTTGTGAAAACTATACAATTCCCAAAAATTCCTTTGTGGTAGGAGAGTTACCACAATCTCCTAGATCACAAGGATGTCCAAAATTAAATCAAGCCTCCACTTCCCAAACATCCCCTAAATATCCCAAATTTAGAAGTTGGGGAGATCTTAGTCAAGAATTCATAAAAGAGGACCCATCTCATCTCCTATACCAAGATAATAGACCAGCAGTTGATCTACTAATGGATGACAGAAGTAAAGGTTTGCAAATAATGCTCACAATAGGCTATGACAAAAATTAGAAATTGGGGAAAAATGATAATGGAGTATAATACCCCTCATTCCTAAGACACAAATGATAAATCTTGGCCTCAAATGTACCCCTCTAAGTATAACCATACGTGGACAAGGCCCCCCCAGTTAAAGCAATCAAGAATCCCCGTGAACCAACACCAGCTAAGCTTCACTTACCTGTATCCACTGGCCGCATCTTAGATAATTTCCATTTTGATATAACTAATTTCTATAGAAGTAGTGATGATGAGGATCCCCTAACCAACATACTTGGGCTCTTTGAGGATACCACCCTTCTCATGATTAGCACCCTATCTTATGAGTCTAGAAACCAAAACCATGAAATATGTCTAGTCTACCTACAACTCATCGATTATGACCAATGAGGACCACCAATTGTTGATACATTCAAAAATGATGAGGCGCTCTCAAAATTCATGGAACTATAGGATAATATTCCATATGGGGATCACAAAGCAAGATTCATCACTGAGCTAGATACAAAATCCTATTATGGGGAAATGATTGAATCCCTCAATCACAAAAGTGAGAAATTAAGAATAATATCTAAGTCCTTAAGTGAAAACCACATTGTGGCACTCTCCAAAATGAAAAAAGTAAAAAGAAAGGATGCATACAAACTTGAAAACCTCTCTGAGGCACATGAGGATGGGGGATTCAATCTTCCTCTCAGGGCTCTTTATCAGGAAAAATCAACGGTCCTAGCAAAAAAATGCAATCTAGTTAATCTAGGAACAAAGCAAGCACCGCACATCACATTCTATGCAGAGTCATTATTATCAAAAGAACAAGAACTCCTAGCAGTCTTCTTGAGAGAGAGACAAGCTAAATTTGCATGGAGCTATGAAGATATGTCTGGGCTTGATCCAGAGATTGTAGTTCATCATCTAGCTGTGTACCCTAAAGCGAAGCCCATTAGAAAAAAGCTTAGGAAAATGCACCCTCAGATCACCTTGCTAGTCAAAATGGAACTAAAAAAACTATTGGACATAGGATTCATTTGACCAATAGACTATCCAAAATGGGTTTCAAACCTAGTTCTTGTCTCAAAATGCGATGGGGGCATCAGAATCTACACAAATTTTAGGGACTTAAACAAAACATGTCCAAAAGATGATTTCCCATTTCCCAACATTCACATGATTGTAGACGTGATGGCAAGACATGAAATGCTTTCCTTAATGGATAGTTTCTCGGGATACAACCAAATAATGATTGCTAAAGAAGACCAACACAAAATGGCCTTCACTTGTCCATGGGGGACTTACTGCTGGAATATGATGCCATTTGTCTTGAAGAATGTAGGAGAAACATACCAAAGATACATGACGTTAATCTTCCATGGCATGATCCATAAAACTATCGAAGATTATGTTGATGACATACAAGCCAAATATAGAAAGAGGAAGGATCACATAAAAAGCTTAAGTGCCATTTTTGAAAAGCTAGAGGAATACAAGGTTTGATTAATTCCAAAGAAGTGTGTCTTCGGTGTACAATCAAGAAAGTTGCTAGGATACATAGTATCAATGAGAGGTATTGAGGTAGACTCTGCTAAGGTAAAATAAATCCTTGAGATGTAGGCACCCAAAACATTGAAACAATTAAGAGGTCTCCAAGGTAGGCTTTAGTCCATTTGAAGGTTCATAGCACAATTGGAAGATAAACAAAATCCATACTCTCACCTACTTCACAAGGGAGTAGCGTACAAGTGGGAAAACAAGTGTGAAGAAGCCTTTAATAAGATCAAAGAATATCTGCTTACACCACCAATCCCAAGAAAGCCATTAATTCTTTATGTGTCAACAACAGTAGCAGCCCTTGGTGCTCTTATAGCTCAACATGACAAAAATGGGATAGAAAGGGCCATATATTCTATCAACAAAACAATGGCTGGGCATGAGTTAAATTACTCATTCATTGAAAAATCATGTCTAGTAGTAGTTTTTGTGTCACAAAAATTCAAACATTACATGCTGGCACACAAAATAAAACTCATTTCCAAAATCGAACCTCTCAAGTACTTACTCTCAAAAGCAATACTCACTGGAAGAATGGCTAAATGGGTCATGATACTATTAGAGTATGACATTGAATATGTGGACCAAAAATAAATTAAAGGCCAAGTCATCTCAGATTAGCTTGCAGAAGCACCAATCTATTCAAAGAATCCTCTCATCTTAGAGTTTCCAAATGAATCCATCTTCAATCTCAACATAGCCGATCACTGGAAACTTTAATTTGATGGCTCATACATGCAACATGGATCAAGAGTCGGTGTCTTCTTTATCACCCCACAAAGGGATTGCATACCTAGATCCTATAAATTAGTATTCCCCTACACCAATAACATTATAGAGTATGAGGCTTTAACCATAGGTCTCAGAATAGCAGTAAGTGGCACATCATGGCCCTCAAAGTATATAGAGGCTCCCAATTGATAATAAATCAAGTGAATTGTGAATACCAGACTAAGGATGATAAGCTTGCCACATACAAGAAACTAGTGGAGACTATCAAAGAATTTTTCATCGAGGTCACATTTGAGACAATTCCTAGAGCAAACAACAAAGTTGCAAATGCCATGGCAACAATTGGATCCCTACTAGACATCCCTCATAACATCCTAAAACATGAATTCTTGGTAGAGCAGCTTCTCATGCTCACATTGGAGGTATTAGAGTCAGAATTTGTGTGTGAAATCATTGGTCCTAGAGATCCTTGGTACCATGACATTTATACCTACCTACGAATCAGTGTCTTATGTGTTGGCTTACCCTCAAGCTTAAAAAGAACTTTTATTAAAAAATTATCTAGGTTTGTCATCATAGGAAATACCCTGTATCCTAGGAGCATAGAAGGAACCTTATTATGCTACATTAATACTGATGAAGCCTTGACTGCTTTAACTGAGGTGCATAAAGGCATTTGTGGTTCACACTCGAGTGGAATGACCTTGGCCAAGAAACTACTAAGGATGGGGTATTATTAGTCACTATGGAGAAAGAGGCACACAACTATGTCAAGAGGTTTCTACAATGTCAACAACATGGGGACCTCATCCACACTCCAGCTCAAGAGCTCTATCATATTGTTACACCATGGCCCTTCTCACAATGCAGACTCGATCTCATTGGAAAAATCACTCCCACTTCATCTAATGGCCATAATTTTATCACAATAGCTATTGAGTACTTTACCAAGTGGGTCGAAGCCATACCAAAGACCTATATAATGGGGAAGCAAATATCAAAGTTCATCCTGAACTATCTCATATTTTGATATGAAGTTCCCTAAGCTATTATCTCAAATAATGGAACACCATTCAAGAATTAGGATTTCTGTGACTTGTGTGAAAAATTAAAGTCCAATATCGCTTCTCCACCCCATACTATCCCTAGGGAAATGGGCAAGCAGAAGCCACAAATAAAACCATTTTAAAGATCCTCAAGAAAATAATCAATGAAGCAGGTTGTGACTAGCATCTGCAATGCAATCCTACCCTTTGGGCCTATCAAACCAACATTTTCACACCCACCAGTGCCACTCCCTTCTCCCTAGTCTACAAATCAAAGGTAGTATTACCCATTGAGATTGAGATCCCATCACTAAGAATATCACTGGAAAACCTCATCATAGATGAGGAATACTGAGTATCAAGAGTGAATGAGTTGGAGCTACTAGATGAGCAGTGTATAGATGCTTTAAATCATTTGCAATTCTATCATAACATACTCAAGAGGAGCTATAAGAACAAAACTAGAAGCAAAACATTAGAAGTCAAAGAACTAGTGCTAAAAGAAAATCAGAACATCCCAAATCCAAATAGTAAAGGAAAATTTGAACCCAATTGGTTGAGACCATTTTTTATCACAACAAGCTACAAGTCAGGGTCATATCAACTATCAACCCAAAAAGGTGAGCCTTTGCAGGAGCCCATGAACAACTCTCATCTCAAAAAGTTTTATACCTAATCTTTCAAGGTATAGAAGCCAAAAGATCAAAAAATCAAAAAAATGTTCTAAAAAATGATTACCTTGGAAAAAACCTGGCAAACAAACATTTTGGTGACAACCAAAAAAATTAAAAAATAAATAAAAATAAAAAAAGGGATCAAAAATAGTAAAGAGAAAAGTAGTCCTCTAGTGAAAACCACTTTGGTGGCCTTTTGGGAAAGTACCTTGGAAAAAACCTAGAAAATAGGTACCTTGTGTAAATAACTATGTTCCATCCACTAGGATATTCATGAATTTTTTTGCATCATCCATCTTGCATCACTCATCCACCTACATCTGCACCATAGCTTGGTCTTGTGTTCGTATCACGATCTCTCCTAGTACTACTCAGCCCATCCCCAAGGTCTATTTTTTCAGCCTTAATCAGAGTAGTCTATTGCATCATGTTGGGGGCATGTTCTCATTGGATTGGATTTGTGTATATTCTTGAAGTCCTAAAATCATAAAATACAAAAACATTAGAAAACCAGAAAATCCAAAAAACATCTAAATCATATCAAAATCCAAAACAGGTCAAAAAAGTCAAAAATTCAAAAACGGAGTCCTCTTGTTGAACTACGGTTCTCTGAGCCTTGAACGTAGGCAAGGTTGATCTTTGATCATCCCCAAGACACTTAAGTCAGTCCTTTAGGATTCTGTCATAGTAAACTAGCATTTCATCATGTATATCTTCATCTATAAATTAGTCAAGTCGTCAATCGAACTATGTGGTCTTTGTGTGTATAAGTAGGCAAGCCTAATCTATTGATCAGCCCCTGAGGCCCCTAGGATAGATCCTTAGGTTAGTCTCTTGGTCAAAATCTCATAAAACCCCAAAAAAAATGAAAATCAAAAATCAAAACATTTATAAAATCTCAAAAAATACCTAAAACAGCCTAAAAACATTTCAAAACACCAAAAACATCCAAATATTTGAAAAAAAATCCATCTGTCTCATCTCACTTGCACCTACAATAAAGATCACTCATAATAAATCAATCATCATCCCCAACTTTTGGTGAAACAGTCAAAAATAAGTCTAGCAAGTTAAAAAGTGAAAACTCCAAACATCAAAATCTTAAAATCTAGGTTAGTACGTAAACAAGTTGGTCAACTCTTTGTGTCAATAGCCTATCATCCAACCAATCCCATATCAAATCATCTGATATTTTCATGCCCTAAGATGCATCCTTCCTACAATGGACATCAACATTAGGCATCACCATAGTTTAGTCTTGGCTAGCGGTATTGAAGAACATCAGCTCGCTTGTTTACTACATCTTTGTCTTTTGATTTATCTTATTATGCTCATCCAAGGACCTCTCAATGATGTCCCAAATGAAGGAATTTAGAGAGTTAGGAATGAGGTAATGATCATTATCCTTTTACCTATTGTGCTTGTTGGGAATTCTTGTAATATAACCTCGGTGAATACTTGCTTTATTTAGGTATGTACGAAGGGTGTTTTAGATATTTTGTTGACCACATAGGAAGGATTTCCTTTCTATGTTTTGGTTCAAGATGTTTGAAGTACCTGAAGTACATCCTAGTAAGGTTTTCATATGTCAAGTGTGAACAAGAGTACTCCTATTCTGATTGTCGAGTCAAAGTCAATCACACTAAATACAACGTCATCCTAGTTCTTAATACTTTGATGCATCGTATTTATGTGTGTTATCAAATATAAGATAATTGTCCCTTTGAAAATCCCAACTCCATAGCAAATTTTCATCATCATCATCATCATCTTTTGTCTTGTTGAAATATCTTCTTTCTTCCATTCTTCTTGCTTTTCATACTAACAAGGTACTATGACAGTTAATCACCACCATCATTAATCATGTATCCACAAATTGTCAGCACAATGCATATCATATAGAAAAATTGATCATCTCATACACATTTAATATAGATTTGTTATTCTAAGCATCTCATAAACATAGCATTACATACACATTTGCATCTAACCATCTCTTACATAATTACAGAAAACATAAAGTAACCCATCACATCATCCAACACATAATCATATAACCATAATCACATCACATAAACAGATTAGGCATTTGCATCCATTTGCATAAAGCATTATCATAAACATACATATCATCCATCATCCATTCATATCATATAGAACATCTCATAAATCATTTTGCATTTCATTTCATAATTCATCCCATATCATTATAAGCATCTAGTGCATAATAGGTACATAAACATTATACACAATCCATCACATTAAGTGCATACATCCATGCATAATCATATAAAAAATCTCATAAAAGCATTTATTACTCCATCGCATATACATCATAAGGTCATTATTCACATATCATTTTACATATAAATCATCTCCATAATGTCTTGCATAACATATCATGTCATATATAACATCACATCATAACATCGTCATAAGTACATACCATACATGGAAAATCACATACATTCATCATTGCATAGCCGCATATTAGGATCACTACATTCACATCATCATCACCATTATAACAGAAAAGAGATTGAAAAAGAAATCATTGCATAAATCATCACATTTGCATCAACATATATAAATCATCATATAGATTGCATCATCATATAAACATACACATCATCTATCATCCATCCATATCACATATCATATAAATCCATTTGCATATCATATGCCATAATTCATTAGAAGCATAATATAGATTTGTTAGTCGCATAACCATCACATAATGCATATATCATCATAAAGAAATGTGTCTATATATCACATATCCATCACACAACACCATAACATTATTTCATTGCATATAGAAATAGAACCATCCATAAATGGATAATAAATAAATGGTACACAACACATCACATCAACACCATCATCTCGTATATAACATCAAGTAACTGTTATAGTACAAAATAATCGGATCACTCTACATGTATGTATGTCAATAAGTACAAAAAGGCCTAATGGGCTATAAAAAATGAGCCCATATGGCACAAAAGAATAATATCTCAATCAAAATAAAGTCTAACCCTCTTGTTGGCTGCCTCGCCTCTATCACCGTGACTCTCTCCCAATCTGTGGCTGGTTCGCCGTAAATAATTTGGGGGCCAGACTGCTCTGGGTATGACCTGATGGTAAAGCAACAGATAATAATCTGCCTTCCTGATGGGCTCCCTATATGAATGAAGAGGCATTGTGTTGTGAGAGGAGGAAGCCACCATACTCTCTAGCTATTGTTTGCAGCCCATCTCTATATTTGCCTATAACTTTCTGGCCTACCTCTATAGAATTGCCTGATTCCTCTCTGCATGAGCTTGGTCTCTCTCTATTGTCAAGGACTAGACCTAGGCCTGCAACTATACTATCAACCTATCCTTTGGATCTGATTGACCCGTTGGCTGTCCTAGTGGAGATTGCACATCATGCTAGTCCACACCCCCACCGTTTGTTGGTGTTTTACCTCATTTTTTGACTTCCTGGAGCCTTTATGGACCTGTCGGGTACCTTGTCCTCTTTTTTTCACAAGATAACCCAAAAAATAAGATTTTTTGTCTGATCTATGGAGGGGGCAGTATATTACCATAGTTTCCTTCACTGGGGTAGTAGTGAGGCAATTTTTAAAAATTAGAAAAAAAATTGACTTTTGATCGAGACCGTTTATTCTTTGAACCAATGCAATGAGTGCACTACTTCAAAGAGGGAAAAAATGTAGACACAAAATATACTGATTGACATTGCACATCTGATCCTGACCACTAACATCATTTCATCCTAAATCATCCCTTGGTCTAAACATTTAATCAAATACATTTATTTGATTAAATTCATCAATGTTCCTCTCTTAATTAAATAAATTATTTATCTAATTAAGTCATCATTTCTTGTTAATTAAGTCAATCATTCTCATATAATTATCCCTATTTAATTAAATAATCAATTTTATTTGATTAAATCTTTAAATACCATCCATTAAATAAAATAAATTAAAACCTTATTTATTTTAAATCTAACTTCATCTCCTTGGTTAAATAAAACAGACATCTTTATTTAATTAATCTTAAAACCATATTCTTCTCATGTTTGATTTAAATCAATCCATAAATCTAAATCAAAATGTCACATCATTTTGACCTCTCATTAAATTAATTAACCTTGATTAATTTAATCTCTTCTCATGTCCCATCCTCTAGCTTTTGCAACTTGCACAAGAAAATAGATTTAATTCATTTATTAAATCTCTATTTTCTCTCAAATGGCATAATAAAGGAATATTCCTCAAATTTGAATTCAAAATCCAAGTGGACTTTGTCCTTCCAACAAGGCTTTTACTTTACCTAGAAATTCCTTTTTCCTTGAGCCAATTGGCATTCAATGCACCATCTTTCCCTCTTACATGTCATTTCAACAATTTCAAAATTCAAATATATGCATTTATTGACATTCTTCAAAACTTGCACATCCTCCATCCATTCACATGTTGACAAGTGGCACCTTACCATTGATTGATTCTTAGTCCCACATTGCTCCATTTTGGACATCTCTTCAAGTTGATATTCTATAAATAAGAGGCTCATCCTTCATTTCTATCATCCACAACTTGAGTAAACTTACTATACTCAAATTCATACCAATCTTCATCCATCTAATTGAGTTTTATAGATAGCTTATGTAGATTTCATCTTGGAGCACTCATCAATCTTGAACTAAGTGGATCAAAATCTTCATCACATCATTGGAGTTGGGAAAGGGTCAATTTTCACATCAAATTGGCAACAACTCCCTCAAGAGATTAAGAGTTTTCTTTGTTTTAGAATAGGATTTGATATATTTGTTTTAAGTTTGTTATTTTCTTCATTTCATTCCTTTTCTTTTGCATTCAAATTGATTTCTTGAGGAATCTATATTCTAACTTGCATTTGACCTTATTAATGTGTTCATTTGTTGTGTTCTTGCAGGTATAGGATCTAGGTTCATAGTTAAGCCAAAAGGCTTTCTTACATAGATGTAGGTACTACATGGAGTAGTGAATGTAGTCTTATATTACTTAAAATCCTTCACCTTTACTTGGTTATAACCTAAAGAACCATCCATCATTGACAACAGCTCACAGCCAGTCACCTTTTATAACATGGCTTCCATGTTTGGTAACATGGGTAGTTGTCCTTTAATGAAGATATATTCAGGTTTTTGAAATCAACACACAACCTTATATCACCATTCTTTTTCATCACTAGCACTAGATTGGATACCCATGAATAATATCTAATGGGTTTTATAATGCCATCATCTCTTAACTTTATGAACTCCTCTTGCATCTTGGGAGCTATAGTAGGATTGATGGGTCTCTATTTTTTTCTAAAAGGTCTGGCATTCTCCTTCAAAGGAATCTCATGTTGAAACAATTCCTATTTATAAGCTTTCAAGTCATTGTATGACCGAGCAAAGACATGTTTTTATTTTCTAAGCAAGGCAATAAGAATTGTGTTCACCTTTGGATTCATTTTCTTTCCTACATACACTTTCTTAGGGACATTTTCAGTCCCCAAACTTACTTCCTCTAGGTCTTCTGGGTGAGCAACAATTGTCTTAATCTTTCTTTTATCTTGATTTTCAAAGACCCTTGCAAGTGCTACAAGGAATTTTGGGATTTTATTTTTCTTAAATTGGAGAACCTCCTTTCCAAATACTGTTTCATTTCCATCAATATTTTCAACAAATCCCCCAAAGTCAATCTCCTGGCCTTCATATTCATCAACACTATTTAAAAACTTGAGAGTATCCTCATCATCATTGAAAATATGCTAGTTGTGCACATTGTCAGGAATGGAAGGTCTTGTCTACACCTCAACTTTAGATATTCCTATAAAAGTTATGTCATTCAATCTCAATGTAATGTTAGCAAGTTAGCTACTATGTTTTGTCATCTTTCCATCTAATCAATTCCAAAAGCATCAAACTGCTTAATGGAATCCTAGACAACATTTTTATATTGCTTAAGTCTGTTATTTTTGCAAGCATACTTAGCTCTTACTTGGGATATCACAAGCTCATAATCACCAACTAACATTAACATTTTTATTCCGTGCTACTCTGCTAATCTCAATCCCAATAATAATGATTCATATTTTGCCATATTATTTGTTTAGAAAAAGGACAATGTAAAAGAAAATTTATATGTACTACCACTTGGTGATACTAATAACATCCTTGCACTAGACCATACTTTTGAACTTGCAGCATCAAAGTAAATTTTCCAAATTCCATTCTTATCAGATAATCTTAAAAATTCATTTTCTATAAGCATAGGGAACCTATCAACTTCTCTTAGTACTTCTTCCACCTTGAAATCACTAATGTTAGTTTCTACAAAAATAATTTCATCATCTTCAAGAACCTGTTCCAACATATGTGGTCCCCTCGGTTCTCTCATCACTTGAACACCCTTACCATCAATGGGGAATGTGGCATAAGACATGTCACATTGCATACTTCCTCCCATAGATGCACTCCATTTTTGAGATAGAAGCATTCCATAAATAGGTGGGATATCCACTACCGCCACACTCGTCTTAAACTCTTTGTTTGGGTGGGCTGCTAATTTGTATGGAAGTTCATTTATCGCACCAATAACAGGGACTTTTCTTGAATCCATGGCATAGAAATTACCATGAGTGATGCCAAATTTCAATCCTAGTGCTTCCATTATTTTAGCTAACATGATATTAGTTGATGCTCTAGAGTCAATGATACAATTTTTTATAAAATTTTCCCCAACAATCAAAGTGAGAAAAAATGGATTTATCTTCTTAGGAAAAGTAGTTATTGAATTTCCTAAGAAGATATGCGGAATCTGAGTGATAAGTCCCTCAACTTCCTTGTCTTTCTTACCTTTTTCACTCAATTTGGCTGGAGTGGGAACCACTAAATAATTACAGGCTATAGTATCACCATTGATAAGGGCTATTTCCTTCTATTTATGTTCCTATATTCTCATAATTTCAAGAAAAGGTGCAGATACTTTTACTTGTCTAAGTAATTGAAACATATCAACAGGAGTATACTTGGGTAATTCAATTGGGATCATACCTTGGTCATTGCTTCTCTCCTTCTGTTGATTTTTGGGTATCTCAACCTTATGCTTGGCATCTTTCTTTGTAGCTTCAATATTTTTCTTTTGTTTATTTATCTTTGCAGCATGAGATTTGAATTATTCAGTAGATTTTGGTTTACCTACCCTTTTAGCCAAAATTTTATCTCCCTTGCCTTCTTTATCTTTGATTTCTTCCATTTTCCCCTTAGGATTTTTCTCTTTACCTTTGGCATTCTGCTCCTTTATGAAAAGACTAGTAGGACTACCTTGTTCGCCACCAACTATTCTATTCCTTAGATGATAGGAAATTCTAGCTTGGGTGGCCAAGACTGCAATATATTTCACAATCTCCTCATCTGAGCGAATTTTTAATGACACACCATCTTCAATCACTTCCAAATTATACACTTCAGTATCACTATCAACATCCTCATTAGGGAGAACTTGTTGATGATATGCACTAGCAATTTTCCTTTGATTATCTACATACACTTCATAAGAGTCCATATTAGAAGAGCACTCATTATTAGCAACATCAGAATCACTCATCACGATAAGTACATCAATATCCTCCTCAATTTTTTTTATCACAATATTCAAGCATATCCTCTTCCACGTCAACCATCTGTGCAACTGCACATTGCTAAGGAGAGTGTGGCATTTGGAAAACCATGTACCAAGGGGTGTCTTCAACAAAATTTCCTGAATTCTTCTACAAAGGATCTAGAAGGACCTTGTTCTGGGCATTCCTTTGATTATTAAGAATAGGCTTCCCATTATACCAATTGGTATTATATGGGTGGTCTTGTAACCTAGGAGGTCTTTCATTCCTTTGATAATTTTTTGGTTGAGCCTTTTCTTGCTTTACAATTTTGTCACTTATAGTTTTCATAAAATTATCAATCTTATCCTCAAAAGTGTTCCCTTTAGCTCTTGAACTCTTGTCCTCCTTTGAATTTATAAGGAATTTCCATCATCTCTTATGCCGACTTTACTAGTTGCTCTACTAATATTCTCAATATGCTCTATCATCCTGTATGCTTCTTTCAATGTTTGAGGATTCTTATCTAGCAGGAAGTAACTCATTTTTGCATCAAAAGCATTGCACTAATTTACCAAGAAAACATTATCATTCAATTGTAGATGAGGGGGAAACCTCTTCCTATCCTTTTGAAACCTTGTATTGAACTCAACCACATATTCATTAGGGCCTTTAGCAATATTATTAAATTGATTCGGCAAAAAACTTGAATCAATTTTATTACCATATTCTCTAAATATCCTTTTGAATTCCACCCAAGAGCTAATGCTCTCATTAGGAAAACTCTTATACCATTCTCTAGCATCTTCAATGAGATACTGCATAGACAACTTCATCATGGCATCCTCTGCCTCTACCTCAAAATCATCCATAACACTAGCAAATTCTTTGATATGGTCTTCACCACTCAAGGAATTGTTGCCAAAGAATCTAACTAGAGCAAGTCTGAAATCTTTAGGAAATGGGTTAGGGTAACTAGGTATTCTGGTGAAACACAACTGTTGGTATCTATCTACTTGGAGTGGCCTCCTAGTATATCATCTCTTTTGTTGTCAGATTGACTACTATCCTTTCCCTTTCCACTTTCACCATCACCACCCCCTTTCTTGTTTCCTTCATCATCTTCAAAATAAGAGTTCTTATTCTTATTATCTCCTCCACCTCCACCACCCTAATCCCCACCACCACCTCCACTGGGAGTATTTCCTTACAAATTCTTTTGTGACTCACTATTAGTATGTCCAGAGCTTGAAGCCTCTGGAATGGATGTTGAAATTTTAAGAAAAGCAATCTTCCTAGCCATATATGCATTAGAAGCTTCTATCTTAGCTTTCTTCAAATATTCTTGTAGTTTTTTATTCTCCAACTGTAATCTCGAGATCTTAAGATCTAGAGGTGCAATGGACAAAATATGACCACTTTTGGCATTGTGTGTGGGGATTTCAACAAATGGAGTATGGGTAGTGGTACTAGTATTGAAGGTAGTTTTCTTAGCCTAATCAATGGGCCTCTTCCCATGATCTACAAATGATGTCTTCTTAGTAGTAACAAGAGGATCTAAGGCTCTAGTAGTTGAGACAGATGTGGTATAGGTATCAATAGCATAGGTTCCCATCGGGACTATTATTTTCGGGATATCATTGGTCATTTTAGCAATAAATTTAAAGACATTTTCCTCAAAGGTCTTATGTCTAGTAGCATCTTCTCTCATCTTCTCTAATATTTGTTTTCAAGAATCTCTCTCAAGTTGCTTAGCTCTAATCCTATCTTCTCTCTTCTTTAACATCCTCAATCTATTCTCTTCTTCTTCTTTAAGCCTTAACTCTTCCTCTTCTATAGCCTACATATCTTTATCTATGTCTTCTTCATTCTCTAGAAGATATCTAGGCTCACTTAGTGTAGGAGTATTGTAGGGTTGGTTGATAGGATATCCCTCAAGAGAAAGGTGCACTTGTACACTAGGAGACTCACCTCTTGGATTAAAATTATTTCCATTGAAAATAGATCTATCCCAAGGGCTTAAAGACTCTAGAAACTTCTTATTCTTGCCGCAAAAATCCCACCTATCCTCCTCTCTTGAAATTTTAAGCTCATTATTGAACATTTTCTCAACAGGAAAATTTTCTTGGTCTATGTTAGACCCTTCAACTTCATATGCCTTTTCCTAGACACTAGCACTACTTACATCAACATTAAAAGTAGGAGATGCATCAACAGGGGAATCAACAAACTTACTTAATTCAGAGCTCTTCTTAACCCAAGTGGGTTGATTTTCTTTTACAAGCTCAAATTTTTCCTTATGCTCAGGATGCTTCTTTGCATAACTTCTAGTCTTCTTCATGATGTCAAATATGTCAAAATCCTTCTTCTTGTGTTCCTTTTGAGAATTTATTGTTATATTGGTATTAGAGACCTTAGAGTCACCATCTAGGATAATGGGAAATAGAAAGTGATTGCACTTTGACTTTGTATTTGTAACCTCAGAAAAGATTTTAAGCATAACCAAACATAAGGTGACATAATGAACAAAGACCTAACACATAAGACTAGGTATGAAATGACGTATTAGAACAAAATTTAAACAAATTATTCTTCAGAGAGTAAAGAATAATATAATAAACTACTCGACTCTATCTGTACCAGATCTGAACTTAGAGACTTTGGACTTAGCTAGTCCCTAGTAGAGTCACCAATCTGTTGGTTATTTTATAAGAACCAAACTGGCTTCAAAAAATACCTATGGTTTTTTTCATTTCCAATAATTAGTACTCCAAAGGGATTGGCCAATGAACAAATAAAATTTGTGAGAATTCTACTCCTACACTTTGGGCTCTATTAAACCTAGGAAGATGATCCCACAATGTACACTCATGAATTTATATGACTACTACTAAGAAAAATGGTCAATAATAGATAATTCTCATAAATTTACTCAATAATGTAGCACATAAAATAATTTGGCAGCTCATTTACTGATATCCTACACTTAGAGAATGATAAGATGAAACTCAACATGAAACAACTATAGTGGTACCCCATTCGAAAGTTTATAAAATTAAGGTGATTAGATAATGAATCAACTCAAGAACTGAATTATGAATACTTTGCATGAACCATTATCTTATTCCAAGCATCGAGTCAATGTCAACCTATGCAGCCAGACAACAACTTATCAATAGCAACCTATAATCTCAAGAAACACTACTTTACAACATTCCCCTAGTACATTCATAATCATCACTGCTTATAAATATCCTAGCACCTAATTCTTATGAGTTAACAATCTCATCCAAGAATTTACATTAATTCATTGAACTAATAAGCATGAATGAAATTAAACATCTATTGAGAAACAACAGAGAAAAATAAAAGGATTCTTGGATTACTTTCATTCATAACTCATAAAAAGAGTACAATGAGAGGCAATAGCCATGAAATTGGTATTACTCTATATTATATTTGCTATATTTCTATCAAAATTATATACATAATAACAAACTCTGAACTTAAGAGGAATCTCTTAAACATGCTTGATATTCCTTTTATAATTCACAATGTTGAATGCAAAACAACGAACCCCTACTTTTTGGCCCTGAATTCCTTATAGAAATGAAGGAGAAAAACAAGCCTCGAGCCAGAAATTACATGTGTCAATATCATATTGGACCACTTAAAACAAAGACTCCCCTATTCAGTTGCATTGCATTCCCAAGAGGTGGGAAACTTGTGGGGAAATGAAAGTGGTATTCATTCATTGTTGGAGATCCAATCCACTCTTCAAAAAGGTTTCTTGAAATAGTTACCTCAAAATTTGTGCCCATGCACACAAAGTGAAAGAAGGAAACCATGAAAGAAACAAAAAAGAAAAGACAAAAGATATATCCACGTCTACAGCCTTCTCATCAATTCAATTGAAGAAGATGCACTATATTTTCCATACTTTATGAAAAGCCTAATTTGTACTAAATCTAGGCTATGTAGTGCAACTCTCACTTATTCATTATTCTTCATGGTTGTAGACTTCAAAATTTCAAATCACCACCCCTCCATTTCATATCAATCCACCACCCCTTCCAAGTATCTACCTTTCCATGCTAGGAATTCATCTTTAGAGGCCCAATTGAAATTCATTACTTCATCAGCCCTTTCTCTATAAGGTGCATACTTGGTGACAATCTAGTTATCCTCCTTATCAAATTCTATTAGGATAGTCTCAACATGAGCTAACATATCCATTTTATCTTCAATGTGTCCATATCAAATTTCTGACAAATTGGCATTGCCTAATATGAAATGACTCTATTGGTTTCATTTTTCCACTCATGTAAAGTCTTGATGCTATCATCATCCCTTATAATGGATGGAAGAAGGCCATGATGTGATTCATGGGAGGATTTCACCAGTTATTTTGTTTTCCAATGGTTTAATATTTTCCCTGTATCCTTCAATTTTACCTACAAGAACCATAGTAGGTTTAGAATTTTTAGGTGGATTGGCATTTTGTTTAACTCAAATTGACATCAATACTAATTTCTTCTTCCTAGGGATCCAAATTTCTATGAGTGGAATGGCTCTTTCTTTGTTAATGTCAAAATTCCTGATAGTAGCCACCATGGATGAATAACTATAGTGAATACTATTCAACCTGTTATTCACTATTTTGTTCAAATGTTCCAATACTATAGTGACAATCTTCATGTTGCTCTTGAAAATCTCATCATTATGATTATCACATTTCTCTTTATATTCATTTAGTTTCCTAGGAAATTCTTCCCTATTGATATCTTCTTTAGCTTGGATCCACTTTGGTGTACCAGGCTCCACTATTGAAATCAGCACACTTCCCATGTTATATGACACAATTTCCCATGAATAACTTACTTCAATAGTAAATTTTGAGGTTACAACTTCATGTGAAGTGGTGGGGGAGTCAACATTATTCTACTTAGGATTCTTTAGGTTGCACACTCTACAACTTATTTTCCAAAAATGCTACCTTTGTCTACCACTACATATTATACTACTCAAGCCTTAAATATTTGACTAGAAAATCATTGTAATCTATCCTAAGAATATCCTTTTCTGTAGTCACAGATTCTACAATGGCCCTTATAAATTGTGCAACATGAATTGACATATTTGCTACCTCTAAAGTTAACGTCTCTGACAATCTATTTATTATTAGGACTCCATTTTAATCAAGGATATTCAAGGAGATGGTGGTGGCACTTGTCATATAGGAGAAGGATTCTTATATTCTTCTCTTTGAGAAGGAACAAAAGCTCTATCAAATTTCTTTGCCTTACCCTTTCTCCTTACAAAGTACTAATTGAAGATCTTGGCACTCTGTTTATTAGAAGAGGAATTTTAGAAGCAAATTGAAGATCCTAAAATTAATCAAAGATTGTCAAGAGAAGATTCACGAGTGTTATTGCAACATTATTTTCATTTAAGCAACATTTCAAGCCATCATCATGTTTTCATCTTATTTAATTCATGTTTTGTGAGCACTAACACCTGTAGGTCTTCAAGAAAAATTAAAATATATCCTTGAGGATATGTACATGACTTCACTCCTTTTGAAATGAAATTAGATTTTATTAGTGAGTTAAATACAATTATTGATTCATCATTCATTTATCATTTAGCCTTTATCCCTCAAAAGGATAATCTCCCTACCATCAAATTTTCCATTATGGAGATGGAAACACCAACATGGGGTTTGACCAAGGAAAGCCCCTATATGGCACAACCCTTCCTCTCTCTTTGAATGTGAAAGTTACAAATCTAAAAAATATTGAAGGAATATTAAAGACTATTTGATTATTGTTTCATTCAAACCCTACAACTTGACAAGATATGGAAACTCAATTATCTTGACAATCAATGAAGATCCAATAGTGAGATTCGAAAGGAAGAAGCCTTAGACTAGGTATTTGAGGACTATGAAAGAAGATTGTAGTTTCATCCCTCTAGACATAGGCACCGTAGGTTCCCTTTTCCAACAAAATTATGCTCAAATTCAAATGAAAAGTGCAAAGAACTCTGCTCTTTCTATATCTATTCTTGAAATTTGTTTTTGCAGTTTTTGTATTACAAAAAGTTGCATTTTTAGATTAGGTCTCATAATTTCATTAATTCGATAAAATAAATTTAATTTAAATTAATTTCCAAGGAGTTAAATATCAAATCCAATTCGAGTTGACTCACCTTCAAGGTTGGAATTCAATCTAATTTCCTTGTCAATTTGCTTCCTAATGTTCTTTGAAAAATGATTGATGTCAGTGATCTATGCATTAGACCTAGGATTCCTTTTTCAACTAAACATTTTGGTGAACCTAATATTTCTTACACTTACAATCTTTGTAAATTTTTATTGTATAAAATCTAAAAATTGAATTTAAAACCTAGGTTATTTGAAAATCTTGGTGATAAGTTCCATTATTTTTCAAAAAACTATCCATTTTCATTAGTTTTTCATCATAAAAACAGAGAAATAATTTGGAAGAAATTGAAAAAACAAAAAAAGATATGATTTTCTATCTCTAGGGCTTAGATCTAAATCATTTTCATTGAGAAAATTAATTACAATTTTTTTCTATCTTTTATGCATGGATATTTTAGTGAAAAACATTGAAAAAGTGACAGAGTTGTGTAGTGTTTGCATTCTAAAAGATAAAAAAGTATTACTTTTTTGCATTTTTTGGAAAAATAAGTCAATTACATCATTGAATTTCTAGAAATTATAATTTTAACATATTCAATTAGTCTAAAAAATATCCAAAATTGTATGCATATATGTGATTCATACAACAAAATTAGGTTTTAGTGCATTTCCAAAAATATGTTGACTTTTAGACCTGAACCTCTGAGACATAAGACCCTAAGACATTATAGATCATTCCTAAATTTTGAATTTTATAAAAACACCTACCAAACTAGGTTTTTCTTGTCTAGTCATTTTGACCTATTTTCTTTGTGAAAATCCATGTTTGTGTCCTTTGTTCAGATTTTATTCTTGTTTTGGAATTTTTTCCTTCGAAGCTATTTGATTTTGCTAAACATTACTAGCTTGATCTATAGGACATAATACAATATTCTCATTTCAAAATTATTGTATTGTCATAATTCATTTTCTACTATAAATCTTGTTAAGTATCTCATTCCATACTTATAATATTTAGGCCTACAATAAGGTTTCCATACACTACAATGTTTTTAGTGCAATGAAAATATAACTTGTAAGAGAATACTAAAGTAAACATTTATAATTTATAATTTCCTAATTTTAACCATCTCTCTCATAAAATGATAATGAATATCAATATTCTTGGTTCTAGTGTGGCAAGCTAGTTTTTTAGCTAGACGAATTATACTCTATGTATCACATTTCACCACTACGTGACTCTTAAAAACAAAACAATCACTCAATAACCACATTGCTTCTCTGAAATCATTTGATATTTTTATTCAATAATGGATAAGGCAACCATCTACTACATTCTACTAATCCAACTCACTATGGAAAATAGATTGAAAACATAGTTGAATTTTAACCTTTGATTATCAAGATCATTAGTCCAATTTGGATTTATAATTCCCTATACACTCAAAATTTTACCCACATAATTAATACCATGATAAGTTAAGAAAAAATATAGAGTTAGTTTTAAAAACCTAAAAACTTTCTTTAATGGTATATAATATTCTCTTCCTAGAGTCACCATGAACTTACTTAGAACTCCCACTACTTGCGAAATTTCTAGTCTTGTGTAGACCATTATATACATGATACTTCCTACTACAATATAATAGGGAACATTCCTCATTTTCTCAAAATATTTCATAGATTTTGGACATTGTCCACACTCATTTTGTGTGAATTGGCAAGGGTCTACATACCAATTTAATATCCTATATTTTAAAATTTTATAAAATAGTTTCAAAATATTTTATTTGGTTTATACATGGTTTCCTATTAGCTATATCCCTATATATTCATAAAAATTATGAATTTAGAAACTCCTAATAATTTCATATAAAAAAATTAGAAACTGTGTTTTAATTTATTTAATTAATTTGTTATTATCTCTAATGATATGCATACCATCAACATATTAAAAATAATAAGAGCATGTAATCATTTAATTGTTTTTAGTACACATAATTATCAACAAAAACTCTTCCAAAACCCCATTCCAACACATTTTTGTTAGAATCTTGGTTCCAAATCTACAGAACTACCTTAATCCATATAGTAACCTTCTAACTCAATTCTCTTTACCTTTCACCTTGAATACTTTAAGATATTCCTTGAATAATTTATCCTCTAATTCTCCATGAAAGAATGCTTTCTTGTCATCCATATAAGAAAATATCAAAATCAAGTGTCATAGATATGCATAATATTTCATCATAAAAGAACTCAACATACCAATAAGAGAAAAGTTACCATTAAAGTAAATTCTCTCTTGACTTAGGAATTTAATTTTTCTACCAACCATATCTTATACCACTCAGAAGATCCATCTAATCTAAAATTCTTCTTGAATACCAATTTGTATATAATGGGTTTCGTTTCATTAGGAATATTCATCAAATCCCAAGTCTTTCACTATATTAAAAACCAATACCTTCTCCTATAGGGAATATTTCCAAGTTTTTTTCTATTTAAAATTGAAATCATCTTCCACTAAATTTAATTCAATATCATTACAAGTAACACAAAAAAGGAAATAAAAATTTGGTGGACTATACCTGCTAAGTGGTCTCTACTACTCATAGACCACATTTACACCATATTTTTCTTTAGAGTTGGTGCTAGATTATCTTATGTCTTATTATCCCAAACAATCATGCTCACTCTATTATTCAATTTTAAATGCATTTTAGTACCCAATTTTATTTCAAAATTTATCATTTCTAGAGTCACATTCTCTTTTGACTAGTCTTCCTTGATAAGATTTTAATTTCCCTAAATATAACATTCATTAAGTAAATAATATTTAGCATTTTTATATTCTATAGCTTTTTTTAAATGCTATAGATTTTAATTTCCCTAAATATAACATTCATTGAGTAAAAAATATTTAGCATTTTTAGATTCTATAGCTTGCATTATTTAACATTCTCACCATATCTTGTGAAAGCACATATTTTTCTTTAAAATCTCACATAGATCATATCTATTTTGGAACCTAAATAAATACATGATAGTTAAAGACACATAAATGTGTTAGATTGGTGTTTTACTAGTCACATTTCATATGGGATCTTGTTTTCTAGCATAAATGTAGGAGACCTATTCTTCAAGTGGAATGTGATACTAATTAATTCAACCAAAAATGTTATCCTTTACTAGCATCACTCAAAATACTTCTAGCCTAATATATCAAGGCTTTATTCAAACTCTAAGCCATGCTATTCTATTGTTTTGTATATGGTGTTTTCATGTTCTTTATAATCCAAAAATGCATATTAAATGCTTCAAAATCCTTAGAGTATAATTCACTACCCTTATCTATCCTTAGAACCTTTATGTGTTTTCTGGCATTATATGTTAGTGTATTTTGTCTTGTTGCATATCATGCATATGTGTTGTTGGTTTGCAAAGGGGTCTTGGGAGCTTGTGAACTCCCCCTAGATTCTTAGTCATCCTATCTCTTCAACATTTGGATAATTTGACCCCTCCTGACATAATTTTTCTACTTAGCGTGAGTTTGAGAGTAAGTTCATACTCTCACTAAGGTGGGGGCTAAATGTACTATCATAAATTGTCACCCATGACAATTTTACCTTATGTTTGGTCCCTCCTTTAATTATTGGACCTAATTGAGTATTTAATTTCCTTATTTATGCAATCTATGACCCACTTTTGATATTGTTTTAGGAATTGCAAGTGAAAATCAATTACATTTAACTAGTACATTGTCCTTGACAATAAATTTCTTGGAAAATAGGTCCAAGACACTCATTCCCTAGGCATGAGTGTCCTCCTATTTTCCATAAAAAAATGAAATATGTCAATTGTGACAGTTTAATATTTGAATTTCAAGTTTCTAAATTCATCCATCAGGATTTAACTTTTGGGAAATTAAATAAATTCCTATAAATACATAGTTATTGCATTCATTTGAATATCAACTAGCAAGAGGTGAACATTAAGATAAATTTCTATCATCAAGAGAAATTCAAGAGAAGAATTTTCAAAGATTTATTGCAGCAATACAAGATCCTAACATCATATCAAATTCTACGTGAGTTTATGTTTTTTCAAGTTATCATTGTTTTGTGAAGGTTAAAACCTTTGTAGGTCTCAAAAAAATTCAAGCATTCAAGCAATCGAGCAAAGAAAGATACAAGTCCTTGAGGTGTTGTGTATCACTTCAATCCTTCAATGAATTCATTAAAGGGTGGAGATTTTCAACACTTTGTGATTTCATCATTCCTCCCTTTCAATTATCTATTTGTCATTGATATTGTCATTTTGGAAGTGGAAACACTTACATAGGGTTTAATTGAGGAAAGCCCCTACAATGGCACAACATTTATTCTCTTTGTGAATGTATAGATCTCAAGTTTGAAGAGGATTGAAAGGAGTTTGAAGGAAAATTATTCATTACTGCATTAGAACCCTACATCTTGTCAATCCATAGAAACTCAATTACAGAAATATCTAACAATGTTCTGAAAAATTTGTAGACAAGAATTCAAAGCTCAAATCCAACACCAGAGGACTATAAAAACAAATCTAAAAAATCTCTACAAGGACACTCAATCCCTAGGCATGAGTTTCCTCAAAAAATAGGCTTAGATTTGAACCACAAGTGCACAATGTCCTACTTTGTCTTGCTTAATTGTTTGAATTTTCCTTTGACTTTCTATGTTTTCTATATTTGTGTTAGAATAATAAATTATACTATTAGCCTAACTATATCATTGCATTTTATTCCTAAATTCATCCTAGATTTGGTCAAAGGCTGGTTGACTCACCTTTTAGGTTGTAATTTAATCACATACCTTGTCTTAATCCATCAAACCCCCAAAACCATTCAAATCTATAATGAATGAACAAAATGTATTGAAAAGGTGAATAAACCCTAGGGTCAAATCTTAGGTTTTACCTTTTTCTATGTTTCAGTGTCCAAGGGGTTGTATGATTGAAATAAATCAATCATACATTGTAGCTTATCTATACTTGTCATAGTTTTACTATTGCTTGAAGAATGGTATGCATTAATTACTACTACAATAATTTTGTTATAACATATCACACATGTTTTTCAACTAACATTATCAAAAAAGTTACCAAAAGGAAGTGACAACAAGGACATGGATCATTTCAAACCTAGTTCTTGTGACAAGTTCTCTATTAATGCCACTGTTTGGGTGGTGATAGAGTTTGTTTCAAACCTAGTACTTGCAATTAGTTCTCTATTGATGCCAATGTTTGGCACATTTATTGTGAAAGAGGGATCACTCCCTTTCTGGAGTTCCTTAATAGGCATAATGAGAGCCTATCCATATAGTTTTCCAATTCATGGAACACTAGAAAAGTGAAAATTGGTGCAATTTATTTTGAGGTGGACGAAGATGTTATTGCACAAGTGACGGGTATGAATACTAAAGGGAAGAAATGGAAAAAACATAGTGAAATGGTGAACAATGAGATTTTGTCTCTTTTTTCCAAGGATAGATAAAATCCCACCAAACTCCATGATGGATTTGATAGGGAAATTTTACCACCACCATTTGAAAATTTATGTATTATATTAAAAAATATTTTACTTTAGAGGGGAGGTACAAATGTTGTTATTTATTCCATTTCCCCCTCTTCAACCATTTTCACCACAATGCCCTAATAAGCCTCCCTTTCTACCTCTTAACATCTTTGGAGAGCTCCAAAAGCTTTCAATTTAAATAAAAAATTCCCTCATGAAAACAAGAAAATAGGTGGCCCTCTTTCGCTTCTAGGGTTTAAGACCTAAAAGGAGAGAGGCTATTTTCCACCTTTCACTCAAGAAAAAACCATTTTTTGGATGTTGTGGTTGTGTTTTTTATATGTGGTTGTCATTGATGTCAACACTATTAGCATTGTTGCATTAGAAGCTACATATGTTGAGGATATTGAGAAAATTGTAATAAGTGCTATAGGTTGTCAGTGGTGAAGTGAACTTCTTTCTATTGGTGTGTTCAATACATTTCTATTCTAAGGTTGTGGACTAAAGGGTTTCTTTTTTAGTATGTCTAGTTTATCCATGTTGAATTTTAGAGATCTGCATGAAGAGTTGATTGAGTTATGGTGATTTTCATTCTAATAGTTTTTTTGTCACTTCAGTTAGTGTTCCTAATTGAAGATTATGTGATTTTAGTAAGTTTAGGTGTTGTAGATGCTTCTTTGGTGTTTCATGACGCTTTTGGATGTTTCTAGTTCATTCTTTATCTTTGTGGCATGTCTGCATTGATCATTATGGTCGTGACCTGAGATTTTCTCTTGTGTGTTCATGTTTTTCATGTTCTTGGCTGACAAGGTGTTGAAGCATGTTGTGGATCTTCAAGCAGAAATTTATTGAAGTGTTTTCATATTGGAGATTTTGTTTTTGGTCTTCACTATGTTATGGCAAACCTTGGTTCATTTGCATGAATAATATTTATTTGTTTTGGGCCGATTGTAATTATTTTATTATCTTTTTGTGGCCGACTTATAGTGATGTAATTTCTTGGTGCGGATATATAAAAGCAACTGTTTAAAATGTGGAAGAAGTGTGAATGTGAAGTGTATGTCTCCTATGTGTGAATGAAGTTTAGATCATTCTGTAGACATCCAAATTTGGACACTTAATTTATCCAAATTTATCACTTCTCGTCTAAACATCCTCTTATCCAAGTTAATTAAGTAATATTACTATTATTTAATTAATATCCTTAATTCTGCCAAATCCCTAAGGTATTTAATTAATAATTAAATACCTTACCCTCCTAATCCTTTTCATCAAATAAATTAAATAAATATTACATTTTATTAATTCCTCATGTCATCATTTCATCTAATCTAATCCATTTCCTAATTTCTTCATTAAGGGATGTGCACATCCTAATCCTTGATTAGGATGTGTCACATCCTCAACTTTTGCAAGTTGGCTTTTAATCCTAATTAGCCCCTAATTATCCTCTAATTACTAATTAATTAAGCCTAATCATTCTCCAAGGAATTTTTAATTCCTTTTTATTTCTTCCTAGATTCCCTCCTTTATATGTGAATTTTTAATTCACATTCCATCCTTCCAAGGCTTCTAGAACCTTGGACTTGTCACAATCTCCACATGTGACCAACCTTGGACTTGTCACAATCTCCACATGTGACCAAGTCCCACCTTTTTGGAGCCCACCTTTTATCCTCTAGATCATCCTATGAATGTGAATTTTTAATTCACATTTATATTCCCAACCACCTTTCCTTTTCCCATGTAGATTTTTGAGGAATTCCAAAATTCCTCAAAAGTCCCTTTCACTCCCACTTGGGGACAAGAAATCCCTTTTTGTGGAAATCTCCTCACTCCCCAAGGTGCATGTCATTTTCCACCTCATGTACCTTTTTGACAACTCATTTCCATCTCATCCCCCCTTGGCCACTTCACCCTCCACATGTCAAGATGTGAGGGCTTGGGGGTTCTCAACCCACCATAGCCCTTCATCTTGGCCTTGTTGGAGCAACCTTATGCTGCTAATTTTCCTCCTCAAGGGCATTTCCAACACTTTGCACTCTCATAACTACATGCTGTCCATTTGAATTCTCAAGCCTTCTTCAATCATTCAACCATTTTCGTTCATCATTTTGCATATTGAAGCTTGCATTATAGTCATTCAAACAATCATCTAAGGAGCACACAACCAATCCAAGCAAGGGCCAATCAAAGAGGTATCAACAACAAGGGAGGTAAAAATATTTGTGTTTCATTTTATTTGCATTCCTTTTCGTTGAACCACTCTTTTGGATAATCTTGAGGTGTCCTTGGTATTTTGTTATTCATGTTTCTTAGTTGTTTTGCACATTTAGAGCAGTAGGAATTCCAAGGTATACATTAGGTAACAAACATAAGAGGGTTGTACATTTATTCTCTTTGTCTATCTTCACAATAACATATGACAACTTTCTCACCATGACATTTAAATCACTTAGGTTCTTCCTATAAAATTATCATCACCCATCATTAAAGATCACAATTTTTATTATAAAAATATTAGTTATTATGGATTTTGTCTAGTACAAGTTTCCCAACTTATTCCAAAATTTATTTATTGTGGTATCTTCTAAAACATTCATGGGAACTTAATCTACACTACAAAGATAAAGGATGCTTCTTATCTTTTGATAAATAATGATCTAATATTTATATTTCATGTTGGATGGTTTTTGTTAGGATAGGTGACATTATAATTGGTATCCTAAGTTGATAATTGTGTGTCTCCACATTCTTTGGAAAGTGTTCTAGAGGACATGAGAGATAAAATATTTGTTATTTATTTTCCTACATTAAAAGAGGTGGACCCACTACGGTGACAGTTATAGAGCATCTCGGGAGAATATTCCCTTTAGATGTCCAACTTTTGGGTGGGGACCACTTTGCAATGCATGTCCTTGCATGTTTTACATGGTGGGGCACCCAAGTTTGCATGTTGGTGCATGTTCTACATGAAGCCATCAGAGAGTTATGGAGCACTTAGTATTGACTAATTTTGATTGGCTATGGGTTAGGCACCCATGTGAAGGCCATGTGATAATTTAATATTTTTCACCATATTTATGGGTTGTCCACTAAGGGGGTGTGGGCTTTTCCAATTGGTTTTTCTTGTTGTTTCAAGATGCCATTTTTGGTATTCTCTCACACAAACTTCTATATATTGGAGCATTGAGATGGTGGTTTGTAGAGTTTGTTTGCGGGTTGTCAGAGTAATGAAGTGTTGGAATTTAGAGAGGAGTGTTGTATTGGTGTATCTCATTTGAATATTAATACAAACATTGGATCTATTTGTGTGTGGATTTTTTTCCCGCAAGGGTTTCTCCACATATATCTTGTGTCACTTGTGGATCTCAACTTGTGGTATTATTCATTTTTCTTTCATGTTTGGAATTGTTAATCGCATAATACATTGTTGGTAATCTTGTAAACATAATTTTAGATTTGTAAACCACTTTATTAAGTTCTATTGTTGCAAGTTTCACCTTGAATTCCCAACATTTGGTATCAGAACAAACATTTTTGTTAAGAGAAGGACACCTTTCTTTTAAGTGTTGAAGATTTTTTGGTTGTAATGGGAGCTTGTGCATTGTGTGTTTTGCAGATTTGTGAAGAAGATTGAAAAACACATCTTCTACCTCTCATCTAAATATTGAGAAATTCAATGGTACTAGTTACAAGATTTGGAAGTTGAAGATGGAGGATCTCCTTGAAAAGAGAGATCAATGGTTGGTAATTTCAACTAAAAAGAAACTAGAATCAACATCTAATGAAGATTGGAAGAAAATGGACAAGAAAGCATGAGGAACCATTTGGTTGTGTCTTGCAGATTTTGTCCTCTTGAATGTTTCTGAAGAATCTATTGTATTCAAGTTATGGAGGAGGATAGGTGAAATCTACCCAACTAAAATTATAACAAATAAGTTATATCTCAAAAGACATTTGTATTCTTTGAAAATGAATGATGGTGATCCTATTGTAGAAAATTTAAATAATTATAATATTATTATAAGTTAGCTTGCATCTGTAGATGTTAAGATAGAAGAAGAGGATAAATATATTTTGTTGATTTGTTCTTTATCCAAATCTTGGGAAAATCTAATTGTTTTCATAAGTGGTGGTGGTGGTACAAAATCGAAGATGGATGGTCTCATTGCCATACTTCTTTTAGAAGAGATGATAAGAAATTCCATGAATGTGGGCTCCCAAGGTTCCTTGCATATGAGAGGAGGGTCCAAAGAAAAAGGAGGGCCTAAAGGGGATGAAAAGAGAGATGAGTGTAAAGGACATTCTAAAACCCCTAGGAAGAGTAGAGTAAAGTGTTGGAATTGTGGTAAGAGAGGACATGTGAAAGAGTGCAAAAACAAGAAAAAAGAGTTTGGATACTTCCACAAAAATTTCCTCAAAAAATGGTGATTTTGATGCTTTGTTTATTTCTGCTAACACTATTAGTGATGATGCTTGGCTTATTGATTCATGTTTCTCCTACCATATGACTCCTCACAAGGAGTGGTTTACTTCATATTCAGTTTATGATGGGGGGGAATTTTTCCTTGGTGATGACAACACGAAAAAAGATTGTTGGTAAGGGTAAAGTTTTGTTTCAGTGATGGAAGGGTTAAAACCCTTAATGATCTTTTACATATTCCAAGACTTGGAGAAATTTACTTTTAGTATCCAAGTTGAATGATTCTAGGATGATGTGACATTTGGCAAGTCTGGTTGTAGGTTGGTAAGAGGGAGTTTGGTGATTGCTAAAGGATCTTGGTAGGCACTTTGTTTAGGTTGAATGCCTCCACATTTTTTAACTCTACCAATGTAGTTGGCACTAAAAATGCATGTATGTTGTGGCACCATAGATTGGATCACATAAGTGAAAAGGGTCTTAAGACCATTTTGAATAAAAAAGTTGATTATTGGTATTTCTAATTATTCTGTTGGCAAAAATTATTTTTGTGTGTATTGTGTTTGGTAAACAAAATAGATCATCATTTCCTAATGGAACTAATAAAGCTAAGAGATTATTGGAGATCATTCATACGGATATGTTTGGACCAGTGGATGTTAAATCTTTTATAAAATATCATTATTATGTTACTTTCATTGATGATGTCTCAAGATACACTTGGATTTATTTTATGCATGAAAAATTTGAGGTTTTCACTAAGTTTAAGGAATTTAAAGCCTTAGTTGAGAAGCAAATGGATTATATGATAAGGGTGTTGAGATCTAACAATGGGGGTGAATTTTGTGCTATGGAATTTGATGAGTTATGTAAGCATGTAGGCATTGTTCAACAAAAGACTACTCCTTATACACCCCAACAAAATGGGGTAGTAGAAAGAATGAACCGGACCTTGATGGAAAGAGCTAGGAGCATGTTGAGTGGTGTTAAGCTTGATAGATGCTTTTGGGTAGAATCTATAAGTATTGCATGTTATTTGGTTAATAGATCTCCTTGTTCAACTCTTGTTGATAAAACTCCTTATGAAGTGTGGATAGGTAGAAATCCTTTTGTTTCACATTTAAGGGTCTTATTTTGTGAGGATTATTTTCATGTGCCTCAAGAGAAGCATTCTAAATTGGATCCAAAAGCACAAAAATGCATCTTTGTTGGTTACGGTGAGAATGTAAAATGTTATAAGCTTTGGAATCCACTAATCCGTAAAATGGTTTTCTCTAGAGATGTGATTTTTAGGGATTTTAGAGCTTACTCAGGTGAAGAACAACCAAAGGAGAAAGATAAGACATAAATAGTGCACTTCGAGATAAAGATAGAAAAGCAAGAAGATGCACATGTGAAAGAACAACCAGATAGATTATAGGATGGAGAAGAAGAGGGTTCAAAGAGTTTAGATGATGTGAAGGATAAGCATGTAGAAGAATAAGAGAAAAAAGAACCCCTTACTCCTACCTTGTGAAGATCCACAAGACAAAAAAATTCAATTGAAAGGTATAGCCCATCTAATAATTGTTGTGTATTTTCTTTTTTGAGTATTGACAATGAACCTAGATCCTACAAGAAGGCTCCTTCAGAAGAAAGTGAGTTTTGGATGCAAGCCATGCAAGAGGAGATGATGGATTTAGATAGTTGTGATACCTAGGATCGTGTGATTTCTCCCAAAGGAAGGAAGCCCATTGGTTGCAAGTGGGTATTTAAAAAGAAATTTAGTGCAGATGGTCAGTTAGATCAGTACAAGGCCAAATTGGTGGCCAAGGGCTACTCCTAGAGGGAGGGAGTTTATTTCAGTGAAATTTTCTCTCTTGTCGCTAAGTTAACTTCTATTAGATTCCTATTATCTATTGTCATTTATTATGATTTTGAAATAGAGAAAATAGATGTTCAAACTTCTTTCTTGCATGGGGATCTTGAGGAGGAAATTTATATGGCAACCTGATAGTTTTGTTGTGAAAGGAAACAAACACTTGGTTTGTAGGTTAAAGAGATCTTTATATGGTTTGAACTAGTCACCCAGGATGTGGTACCAAAAAGTTTGATGTCTTTGCATTTTAGTTGGGTTTTGTTAGGAGTGAGGAGGATCATTTTGTTTACATTAAGGTTATTGATGATCATATACTAATCATTGTCTTGTATGTTGATGACATGTTATTTATGGGTAATGGCAAGGTGATGATTAGGGAGCCTAAGACTATTGAACAAGACAACTGAGAGGGGGGTGAATTAGTTGTAACAAAATTTAACTTTCACCAAAAATTAAATCAATCACAAATCCTTTACTCTACTAGTATGATTAATCATTAAGTGCAAAGGAAAAAACTAAAAAGCAACACACATACACAATAACACCAGATTTACGTGGAAAACCCAATAAGGGAAAAACCACAGTGAGGATTAGCTCACAGTATAGAGAATGTCAAAACCAATTACAAAGGCTCACTACCAAAAAGGGATTCACTGTCTGGATCAGGACTCACTATCCAACAAGGGTTAACCACTCAGAGGGATCACTACCATATAATTACAAAGAAGATAGAAGGGATTTGTTACATAGAGAAAAACAATCTCAATGCAACAAATATTTCCACCACAATTCGCTCAATCACTTGTAGACATACATGAATGATATAGTACACCTTCAACTCACTGCATCCAAAAACTCAACAACTAGATTTCACACTAATCTGCCAAACTCTCATCAAATACACACCAATTTGCATCTATATCGCTCTATTTCTTTGTACTTCATCTTCACAAATATCTCATCCTGTATTTATACCTTCTTCAACTTTGAAACATATCCAAAGTCACCAACACACCAATTGCAGTTACAAATTCAAATTAATTTAGTGCCAAAACATTCTAGGGTGGAATTATAATGGGGGAAACCTAATCACGCACTTCAACACGCTTTCATAAGATTTGATTGTAGTGTTAAACACTAGGTCATCCAAACCAATGTAAAACACATAAATCAATTAAGCACGCACAACCTTAACACAATCCAATCCTTCTAGACAAAAAAATTAACTTCAACACGATCATATCAACTTAACTCCAAAACCGCAAGTCATAGGACTTGAACAAGAAGAAATCTGAAGCAACTACATTTCTCCCAGACCTTAGCCAGATACACGAAAAACCATAGTTCACAACTAGTGAACATAACCCGCACTATAAAACGAACCAAAAGCCAAAAATATAGATATAGCAACTTACAACAACCATGATCAACATATTTGAATCACACAAGCATAGGAGTAAATCCCAGAGCAAACATTGAACACCTACAACCTTTTCCTTTATAATTTTCTCAATATTCTTGACATATACGACCAATAACCTTCATCCATGACAACAACAACCAGTTGAAAACCAGTTAACTAGTTGACATCAATGAGAAAACCTTCATACTTGTTTCAACATCTTCATTCTTGCAACAAAGACTCATCTTTCTAGCAAATTTAATATGAAGGATTTGAGGGTTGTAAAATATATCCTTGGTATGGATATCAGTAGGGATCGAATTCATAGAAAGCTTTAGTTGAGTCAGAGTAAGTATGTTGATACCATTTTGTAGAGCTTTAGTATGCATGATTGTAAACTAGTAAATATTCCATTTTTGATTGGTACTAATTTGAGCTTAGACATGTGTCCTAATTTTGATGATGATTTTGAATAGATGTCTAACATTCCTTATGCTAGTGTCATTGGTAGTTTGGTGTATGCAATGGTTTGTGTAGACACCTAAAATTGTCCATGCATTTTCATATGGATCCACAATTGCATATTTCTTCTATTTCCTATTAATTAAATAATTTTATTATTTAATAAAGCTAATTTTCCTCTAAATAATTAAATAATTTTTATTTAATTATTTTCCCTTTCAATATCCATTTTCCTCTCATAATTAAATAATTTTATTATTTAATTATTTCCCCTTTCATAGGTCCCATTTTCTTCTAATAATTAGATAATCTTAATATTTAATTATTTCCACCTTTCCTCTCCCATAATTAAATAATGTTTACAATTATTTAATTACCTAACACTCCTCTCTCCTAATTTAAATAAATATTTATTATTTAATTTTCCAACATTTCTTCTTAAATAAATAAAATAAATATTTTATTTATTTCCTCAATATGGCTACTAAAATTAAGTACCTTTATTTAATTTTAGCTCCTTGATCTCTCTCTCATTAATCCTCCATCCTTGATTAAATTAATTTCTAATTTAATCTCCACCCTTGATTTCTTTCAAGCAAAGCATATAAATAAATCCCTCATCTTAGCCATTTAGATAACACATCTCATTATCTCACCTACATGTTGTCATTTTCATTCTAGCACTCTTATCTATCACATCTCTACCATTTTATATCTAGACCTCAAGCATACATTCATTTATCATATCAAGATTCACACCATATCATATCAAGATCAAGATCAAGGCAATATCAAGGTTATGCAATCAAATTATGAGGGAAACAACCATATCAAGAGTCCATGTTCAAGGTGACTTTCTTTCATTTCATGCATGCATTATCTTCTAGCTCTTGGACACAATTGAGGGTTGATGGTGAATCTGGATTGGATCTAGTGCTTTCTTTGTTATATATTTTTTGCATCATACATTTTGGTGAACCCAACGTGAACCCCCTAACTAAGTTTTGGTTCAATATTTTGAGGAATTTTAGTGTTGGACCCACTTCACTTGATCTATCTTTATTTTTGTAGGTTTTGTTAGCTTTTTGTTGCAGGTTTTGCGTAATTTTTGGACAAAACCCTATTTTTCAAATATTTCACCATATCTTTCAAATGGCCATGAATTTTTTTATGGGATTTTAGCTAAATTTTATGGATCATCTAAGGAAGCTACAAAAGAAAAATTAAGGGCATATCATTAATTTTGGGTGATTTATGATGATTTAATGATTTTTCATAAATCTTCATTTTTTATGCACATCAACAAATTTTTCAAAAAAATTACATTTTTGAAAATCTCTTGAAATTTTAGTGGGGGTCTGTTCTTTACAAATTTATTTTTGAGCTGAAAATAGTGATAAAAAATCAAATCTTTGTTAATTAGGGTTTTTCTATAATTCTACATTTTTGGGTGCAAATCAGCAAAATTTTCAAAAAAAATTGCATTTTTGGAAATCTCTTGAAATTTTAGTAGGGGGCTATTCTTTGTATTTTTATTTATGGTGCCAAAAACATTTCTAAAAATCAGATTTATTTTGACTAGGTGAAAAAATAATTGGAATTACAATCTAGTGATGAGCATATTTTTCATATACATCTATTTTGTTGCATCATAAATTATTTTATGATCTTTGTAGGAGTTTTATTGTCATTATCAAATTTGAGTTCTTTTTTTTTTTGGTTTTAATATAACCCTCTAATATTAGTGATCAATTATCTTGTTAGGGTTTTTCTTTGTTGTTGGTTTTGTTAATGTGCAGAAAAATAAACTCTTCAAAGGGAAAATTGGATCAAGTAGAAAGAAATTTGGAGCTAAAGAAAATCCAGGTGCACACTTTTCAACTCATATCTTTATCTTACTCTTGTTTACAACATCACATTTCAATTTGGATCTAAAAAGAACAAGTGTCTTCTCAAAATCACGCTTTCAATTTGGGCTTAAAAAGAACAAGTGTTTGCTTTGCTTGGTGATCTTTTTTGTGCTTGGAGGTGTGTATGCTCTTCCCTTTCATTTCTATATGATCTTGGGAATCAAAATCACTCTTCAAAACTCTCATTTTCACATCACACATTTCAATTTTTAAGGTTAATGAACATTTCTTGTGTGATCAAATACATGTGTATGCTCTCTCATTGCTTTATCATATGATCTTGGAGAACAAAAGCTTTATTTGCATCGCTTTTGTGTAACCTTCTTAGGGGGCCTTCCTAGAGAAGTGATCACTCTAGGGGTGACCTCAACTCTAGTATTCTGGTGGAGTATAAATAGTGGGGGCTAAATCAAAAGACATGCCTCTTGGAAGTGAATCTTGTCAATCTTAGCTAAGCCCCAAAGAACTTTATACCTTTGGGAAGTGAAGGTGGAGTGTGGGTTACCCTCTCCTCCTGATTGTTTGGCATTATTATGCTTTCAAATTCATGGAGTTGGGCCTCATGTACCTTCAAGGTATATAGAGGACATCCCTAGATCCTTGTGCATCCTAGTTTAAGACCATTGGCCAA
>VDFB02000015.1:511605083-511638222 GCA_007258455.2 Sequoia sempervirens
TCTCCTCCACCTCCACCACCCTAATCCCCACCACCACCTCCACTGGGAGTATTTCCTTACAAATTCTTTTGTGACTCACTATTAGTATGTCCAGAGCTTGAAGCCTCTGGAATGGATGTTGAAATTTTAAGAAAAGCAATCTTCCTAGCCATATATGCATTAGAAGCTTCTATCTTAGCTTTCTTCAAATATTCTTGTAGTTTTTTATTCTCCAACTGTAATCTCGAGATCTTAAGATCTAGAGGTGCAATGGACAAAATATGACCACTTTTGGCATTGTGTGTGGGGATTTCAACAAATGGAGTATGGGTAGTGGTACTAGTATTGAAGGTAGTTTTCTTAGCCTAATCAATGGGCCTCTTCCCATGATCTACAAATGATGTCTTCTTAGTAGTAACAAGAGGATCTAAGGCTCTAGTAGTTGAGACAGATGTGGTATAGGTATCAATAGCATAGGTTCCCATCGGGACTATTATTTTCGGGATATCATTGGTCATTTTAGCAATAAATTTAAAGACATTTTCCTCAAAGGTCTTATGTCTAGTAGCATCTTCTCTCATCTTCTCTAATATTTGTTTTCAAGAATCTCTCTCAAGTTGCTTAGCTCTAATCCTATCTTCTCTCTTCTTTAACATCCTCAATCTATTCTCTTCTTCTTCTTTAAGCCTTAACTCTTCCTCTTCTATAGCCTACATATCTTTATCTATGTCTTCTTCATTCTCTAGAAGATATCTAGGCTCACTTAGTGTAGGAGTATTGTAGGGTTGGTTGATAGGATATCCCTCAAGAGAAAGGTGCACTTGTACACTAGGAGACTCACCTCTTGGATTAAAATTATTTCCATTGAAAATAGATCTATCCCAAGGGCTTAAAGACTCTAGAAACTTCTTATTCTTGCCGCAAAAATCCCACCTATCCTCCTCTCTTGAAATTTTAAGCTCATTATTGAACATTTTCTCAACAGGAAAATTTTCTTGGTCTATGTTAGACCCTTCAACTTCATATGCCTTTTCCTAGACACTAGCACTACTTACATCAACATTAAAAGTAGGAGATGCATCAACAGGGGAATCAACAAACTTACTTAATTCAGAGCTCTTCTTAACCCAAGTGGGTTGATTTTCTTTTACAAGCTCAAATTTTTCCTTATGCTCAGGATGCTTCTTTGCATAACTTCTAGTCTTCTTCATGATGTCAAATATGTCAAAATCCTTCTTCTTGTGTTCCTTTTGAGAATTTATTGTTATATTGGTATTAGAGACCTTAGAGTCACCATCTAGGATAATGGGAAATAGAAAGTGATTGCACTTTGACTTTGTATTTGTAACCTCAGAAAAGATTTTAAGCATAACCAAACATAAGGTGACATAATGAACAAAGACCTAACACATAAGACTAGGTATGAAATGACGTATTAGAACAAAATTTAAACAAATTATTCTTCAGAGAGTAAAGAATAATATAATAAACTACTCGACTCTATCTGTACCAGATCTGAACTTAGAGACTTTGGACTTAGCTAGTCCCTAGTAGAGTCACCAATCTGTTGGTTATTTTATAAGAACCAAACTGGCTTCAAAAAATACCTATGGTTTTTTTCATTTCCAATAATTAGTACTCCAAAGGGATTGGCCAATGAACAAATAAAATTTGTGAGAATTCTACTCCTACACTTTGGGCTCTATTAAACCTAGGAAGATGATCCCACAATGTACACTCATGAATTTATATGACTACTACTAAGAAAAATGGTCAATAATAGATAATTCTCATAAATTTACTCAATAATGTAGCACATAAAATAATTTGGCAGCTCATTTACTGATATCCTACACTTAGAGAATGATAAGATGAAACTCAACATGAAACAACTATAGTGGTACCCCATTCGAAAGTTTATAAAATTAAGGTGATTAGATAATGAATCAACTCAAGAACTGAATTATGAATACTTTGCATGAACCATTATCTTATTCCAAGCATCGAGTCAATGTCAACCTATGCAGCCAGACAACAACTTATCAATAGCAACCTATAATCTCAAGAAACACTACTTTACAACATTCCCCTAGTACATTCATAATCATCACTGCTTATAAATATCCTAGCACCTAATTCTTATGAGTTAACAATCTCATCCAAGAATTTACATTAATTCATTGAACTAATAAGCATGAATGAAATTAAACATCTATTGAGAAACAACAGAGAAAAATAAAAGGATTCTTGGATTACTTTCATTCATAACTCATAAAAAGAGTACAATGAGAGGCAATAGCCATGAAATTGGTATTACTCTATATTATATTTGCTATATTTCTATCAAAATTATATACATAATAACAAACTCTGAACTTAAGAGGAATCTCTTAAACATGCTTGATATTCCTTTTATAATTCACAATGTTGAATGCAAAACAACGAACCCCTACTTTTTGGCCCTGAATTCCTTATAGAAATGAAGGAGAAAAACAAGCCTCGAGCCAGAAATTACATGTGTCAATATCATATTGGACCACTTAAAACAAAGACTCCCCTATTCAGTTGCATTGCATTCCCAAGAGGTGGGAAACTTGTGGGGAAATGAAAGTGGTATTCATTCATTGTTGGAGATCCAATCCACTCTTCAAAAAGGTTTCTTGAAATAGTTACCTCAAAATTTGTGCCCATGCACACAAAGTGAAAGAAGGAAACCATGAAAGAAACAAAAAAGAAAAGACAAAAGATATATCCACGTCTACAGCCTTCTCATCAATTCAATTGAAGAAGATGCACTATATTTTCCATACTTTATGAAAAGCCTAATTTGTACTAAATCTAGGCTATGTAGTGCAACTCTCACTTATTCATTATTCTTCATGGTTGTAGACTTCAAAATTTCAAATCACCACCCCTCCATTTCATATCAATCCACCACCCCTTCCAAGTATCTACCTTTCCATGCTAGGAATTCATCTTTAGAGGCCCAATTGAAATTCATTACTTCATCAGCCCTTTCTCTATAAGGTGCATACTTGGTGACAATCTAGTTATCCTCCTTATCAAATTCTATTAGGATAGTCTCAACATGAGCTAACATATCCATTTTATCTTCAATGTGTCCATATCAAATTTCTGACAAATTGGCATTGCCTAATATGAAATGACTCTATTGGTTTCATTTTTCCACTCATGTAAAGTCTTGATGCTATCATCATCCCTTATAATGGATGGAAGAAGGCCATGATGTGATTCATGGGAGGATTTCACCAGTTATTTTGTTTTCCAATGGTTTAATATTTTCCCTGTATCCTTCAATTTTACCTACAAGAACCATAGTAGGTTTAGAATTTTTAGGTGGATTGGCATTTTGTTTAACTCAAATTGACATCAATACTAATTTCTTCTTCCTAGGGATCCAAATTTCTATGAGTGGAATGGCTCTTTCTTTGTTAATGTCAAAATTCCTGATAGTAGCCACCATGGATGAATAACTATAGTGAATACTATTCAACCTGTTATTCACTATTTTGTTCAAATGTTCCAATACTATAGTGACAATCTTCATGTTGCTCTTGAAAATCTCATCATTATGATTATCACATTTCTCTTTATATTCATTTAGTTTCCTAGGAAATTCTTCCCTATTGATATCTTCTTTAGCTTGGATCCACTTTGGTGTACCAGGCTCCACTATTGAAATCAGCACACTTCCCATGTTATATGACACAATTTCCCATGAATAACTTACTTCAATAGTAAATTTTGAGGTTACAACTTCATGTGAAGTGGTGGGGGAGTCAACATTATTCTACTTAGGATTCTTTAGGTTGCACACTCTACAACTTATTTTCCAAAAATGCTACCTTTGTCTACCACTACATATTATACTACTCAAGCCTTAAATATTTGACTAGAAAATCATTGTAATCTATCCTAAGAATATCCTTTTCTGTAGTCACAGATTCTACAATGGCCCTTATAAATTGTGCAACATGAATTGACATATTTGCTACCTCTAAAGTTAACGTCTCTGACAATCTATTTATTATTAGGACTCCATTTTAATCAAGGATATTCAAGGAGATGGTGGTGGCACTTGTCATATAGGAGAAGGATTCTTATATTCTTCTCTTTGAGAAGGAACAAAAGCTCTATCAAATTTCTTTGCCTTACCCTTTCTCCTTACAAAGTACTAATTGAAGATCTTGGCACTCTGTTTATTAGAAGAGGAATTTTAGAAGCAAATTGAAGATCCTAAAATTAATCAAAGATTGTCAAGAGAAGATTCACGAGTGTTATTGCAACATTATTTTCATTTAAGCAACATTTCAAGCCATCATCATGTTTTCATCTTATTTAATTCATGTTTTGTGAGCACTAACACCTGTAGGTCTTCAAGAAAAATTAAAATATATCCTTGAGGATATGTACATGACTTCACTCCTTTTGAAATGAAATTAGATTTTATTAGTGAGTTAAATACAATTATTGATTCATCATTCATTTATCATTTAGCCTTTATCCCTCAAAAGGATAATCTCCCTACCATCAAATTTTCCATTATGGAGATGGAAACACCAACATGGGGTTTGACCAAGGAAAGCCCCTATATGGCACAACCCTTCCTCTCTCTTTGAATGTGAAAGTTACAAATCTAAAAAATATTGAAGGAATATTAAAGACTATTTGATTATTGTTTCATTCAAACCCTACAACTTGACAAGATATGGAAACTCAATTATCTTGACAATCAATGAAGATCCAATAGTGAGATTCGAAAGGAAGAAGCCTTAGACTAGGTATTTGAGGACTATGAAAGAAGATTGTAGTTTCATCCCTCTAGACATAGGCACCGTAGGTTCCCTTTTCCAACAAAATTATGCTCAAATTCAAATGAAAAGTGCAAAGAACTCTGCTCTTTCTATATCTATTCTTGAAATTTGTTTTTGCAGTTTTTGTATTACAAAAAGTTGCATTTTTAGATTAGGTCTCATAATTTCATTAATTCGATAAAATAAATTTAATTTAAATTAATTTCCAAGGAGTTAAATATCAAATCCAATTCGAGTTGACTCACCTTCAAGGTTGGAATTCAATCTAATTTCCTTGTCAATTTGCTTCCTAATGTTCTTTGAAAAATGATTGATGTCAGTGATCTATGCATTAGACCTAGGATTCCTTTTTCAACTAAACATTTTGGTGAACCTAATATTTCTTACACTTACAATCTTTGTAAATTTTTATTGTATAAAATCTAAAAATTGAATTTAAAACCTAGGTTATTTGAAAATCTTGGTGATAAGTTCCATTATTTTTCAAAAAACTATCCATTTTCATTAGTTTTTCATCATAAAAACAGAGAAATAATTTGGAAGAAATTGAAAAAACAAAAAAAGATATGATTTTCTATCTCTAGGGCTTAGATCTAAATCATTTTCATTGAGAAAATTAATTACAATTTTTTTCTATCTTTTATGCATGGATATTTTAGTGAAAAACATTGAAAAAGTGACAGAGTTGTGTAGTGTTTGCATTCTAAAAGATAAAAAAGTATTACTTTTTTGCATTTTTTGGAAAAATAAGTCAATTACATCATTGAATTTCTAGAAATTATAATTTTAACATATTCAATTAGTCTAAAAAATATCCAAAATTGTATGCATATATGTGATTCATACAACAAAATTAGGTTTTAGTGCATTTCCAAAAATATGTTGACTTTTAGACCTGAACCTCTGAGACATAAGACCCTAAGACATTATAGATCATTCCTAAATTTTGAATTTTATAAAAACACCTACCAAACTAGGTTTTTCTTGTCTAGTCATTTTGACCTATTTTCTTTGTGAAAATCCATGTTTGTGTCCTTTGTTCAGATTTTATTCTTGTTTTGGAATTTTTTCCTTCGAAGCTATTTGATTTTGCTAAACATTACTAGCTTGATCTATAGGACATAATACAATATTCTCATTTCAAAATTATTGTATTGTCATAATTCATTTTCTACTATAAATCTTGTTAAGTATCTCATTCCATACTTATAATATTTAGGCCTACAATAAGGTTTCCATACACTACAATGTTTTTAGTGCAATGAAAATATAACTTGTAAGAGAATACTAAAGTAAACATTTATAATTTATAATTTCCTAATTTTAACCATCTCTCTCATAAAATGATAATGAATATCAATATTCTTGGTTCTAGTGTGGCAAGCTAGTTTTTTAGCTAGACGAATTATACTCTATGTATCACATTTCACCACTACGTGACTCTTAAAAACAAAACAATCACTCAATAACCACATTGCTTCTCTGAAATCATTTGATATTTTTATTCAATAATGGATAAGGCAACCATCTACTACATTCTACTAATCCAACTCACTATGGAAAATAGATTGAAAACATAGTTGAATTTTAACCTTTGATTATCAAGATCATTAGTCCAATTTGGATTTATAATTCCCTATACACTCAAAATTTTACCCACATAATTAATACCATGATAAGTTAAGAAAAAATATAGAGTTAGTTTTAAAAACCTAAAAACTTTCTTTAATGGTATATAATATTCTCTTCCTAGAGTCACCATGAACTTACTTAGAACTCCCACTACTTGCGAAATTTCTAGTCTTGTGTAGACCATTATATACATGATACTTCCTACTACAATATAATAGGGAACATTCCTCATTTTCTCAAAATATTTCATAGATTTTGGACATTGTCCACACTCATTTTGTGTGAATTGGCAAGGGTCTACATACCAATTTAATATCCTATATTTTAAAATTTTATAAAATAGTTTCAAAATATTTTATTTGGTTTATACATGGTTTCCTATTAGCTATATCCCTATATATTCATAAAAATTATGAATTTAGAAACTCCTAATAATTTCATATAAAAAAATTAGAAACTGTGTTTTAATTTATTTAATTAATTTGTTATTATCTCTAATGATATGCATACCATCAACATATTAAAAATAATAAGAGCATGTAATCATTTAATTGTTTTTAGTACACATAATTATCAACAAAAACTCTTCCAAAACCCCATTCCAACACATTTTTGTTAGAATCTTGGTTCCAAATCTACAGAACTACCTTAATCCATATAGTAACCTTCTAACTCAATTCTCTTTACCTTTCACCTTGAATACTTTAAGATATTCCTTGAATAATTTATCCTCTAATTCTCCATGAAAGAATGCTTTCTTGTCATCCATATAAGAAAATATCAAAATCAAGTGTCATAGATATGCATAATATTTCATCATAAAAGAACTCAACATACCAATAAGAGAAAAGTTACCATTAAAGTAAATTCTCTCTTGACTTAGGAATTTAATTTTTCTACCAACCATATCTTATACCACTCAGAAGATCCATCTAATCTAAAATTCTTCTTGAATACCAATTTGTATATAATGGGTTTCGTTTCATTAGGAATATTCATCAAATCCCAAGTCTTTCACTATATTAAAAACCAATACCTTCTCCTATAGGGAATATTTCCAAGTTTTTTTCTATTTAAAATTGAAATCATCTTCCACTAAATTTAATTCAATATCATTACAAGTAACACAAAAAAGGAAATAAAAATTTGGTGGACTATACCTGCTAAGTGGTCTCTACTACTCATAGACCACATTTACACCATATTTTTCTTTAGAGTTGGTGCTAGATTATCTTATGTCTTATTATCCCAAACAATCATGCTCACTCTATTATTCAATTTTAAATGCATTTTAGTACCCAATTTTATTTCAAAATTTATCATTTCTAGAGTCACATTCTCTTTTGACTAGTCTTCCTTGATAAGATTTTAATTTCCCTAAATATAACATTCATTAAGTAAATAATATTTAGCATTTTTATATTCTATAGCTTTTTTTAAATGCTATAGATTTTAATTTCCCTAAATATAACATTCATTGAGTAAAAAATATTTAGCATTTTTAGATTCTATAGCTTGCATTATTTAACATTCTCACCATATCTTGTGAAAGCACATATTTTTCTTTAAAATCTCACATAGATCATATCTATTTTGGAACCTAAATAAATACATGATAGTTAAAGACACATAAATGTGTTAGATTGGTGTTTTACTAGTCACATTTCATATGGGATCTTGTTTTCTAGCATAAATGTAGGAGACCTATTCTTCAAGTGGAATGTGATACTAATTAATTCAACCAAAAATGTTATCCTTTACTAGCATCACTCAAAATACTTCTAGCCTAATATATCAAGGCTTTATTCAAACTCTAAGCCATGCTATTCTATTGTTTTGTATATGGTGTTTTCATGTTCTTTATAATCCAAAAATGCATATTAAATGCTTCAAAATCCTTAGAGTATAATTCACTACCCTTATCTATCCTTAGAACCTTTATGTGTTTTCTGGCATTATATGTTAGTGTATTTTGTCTTGTTGCATATCATGCATATGTGTTGTTGGTTTGCAAAGGGGTCTTGGGAGCTTGTGAACTCCCCCTAGATTCTTAGTCATCCTATCTCTTCAACATTTGGATAATTTGACCCCTCCTGACATAATTTTTCTACTTAGCGTGAGTTTGAGAGTAAGTTCATACTCTCACTAAGGTGGGGGCTAAATGTACTATCATAAATTGTCACCCATGACAATTTTACCTTATGTTTGGTCCCTCCTTTAATTATTGGACCTAATTGAGTATTTAATTTCCTTATTTATGCAATCTATGACCCACTTTTGATATTGTTTTAGGAATTGCAAGTGAAAATCAATTACATTTAACTAGTACATTGTCCTTGACAATAAATTTCTTGGAAAATAGGTCCAAGACACTCATTCCCTAGGCATGAGTGTCCTCCTATTTTCCATAAAAAAATGAAATATGTCAATTGTGACAGTTTAATATTTGAATTTCAAGTTTCTAAATTCATCCATCAGGATTTAACTTTTGGGAAATTAAATAAATTCCTATAAATACATAGTTATTGCATTCATTTGAATATCAACTAGCAAGAGGTGAACATTAAGATAAATTTCTATCATCAAGAGAAATTCAAGAGAAGAATTTTCAAAGATTTATTGCAGCAATACAAGATCCTAACATCATATCAAATTCTACGTGAGTTTATGTTTTTTCAAGTTATCATTGTTTTGTGAAGGTTAAAACCTTTGTAGGTCTCAAAAAAATTCAAGCATTCAAGCAATCGAGCAAAGAAAGATACAAGTCCTTGAGGTGTTGTGTATCACTTCAATCCTTCAATGAATTCATTAAAGGGTGGAGATTTTCAACACTTTGTGATTTCATCATTCCTCCCTTTCAATTATCTATTTGTCATTGATATTGTCATTTTGGAAGTGGAAACACTTACATAGGGTTTAATTGAGGAAAGCCCCTACAATGGCACAACATTTATTCTCTTTGTGAATGTATAGATCTCAAGTTTGAAGAGGATTGAAAGGAGTTTGAAGGAAAATTATTCATTACTGCATTAGAACCCTACATCTTGTCAATCCATAGAAACTCAATTACAGAAATATCTAACAATGTTCTGAAAAATTTGTAGACAAGAATTCAAAGCTCAAATCCAACACCAGAGGACTATAAAAACAAATCTAAAAAATCTCTACAAGGACACTCAATCCCTAGGCATGAGTTTCCTCAAAAAATAGGCTTAGATTTGAACCACAAGTGCACAATGTCCTACTTTGTCTTGCTTAATTGTTTGAATTTTCCTTTGACTTTCTATGTTTTCTATATTTGTGTTAGAATAATAAATTATACTATTAGCCTAACTATATCATTGCATTTTATTCCTAAATTCATCCTAGATTTGGTCAAAGGCTGGTTGACTCACCTTTTAGGTTGTAATTTAATCACATACCTTGTCTTAATCCATCAAACCCCCAAAACCATTCAAATCTATAATGAATGAACAAAATGTATTGAAAAGGTGAATAAACCCTAGGGTCAAATCTTAGGTTTTACCTTTTTCTATGTTTCAGTGTCCAAGGGGTTGTATGATTGAAATAAATCAATCATACATTGTAGCTTATCTATACTTGTCATAGTTTTACTATTGCTTGAAGAATGGTATGCATTAATTACTACTACAATAATTTTGTTATAACATATCACACATGTTTTTCAACTAACATTATCAAAAAAGTTACCAAAAGGAAGTGACAACAAGGACATGGATCATTTCAAACCTAGTTCTTGTGACAAGTTCTCTATTAATGCCACTGTTTGGGTGGTGATAGAGTTTGTTTCAAACCTAGTACTTGCAATTAGTTCTCTATTGATGCCAATGTTTGGCACATTTATTGTGAAAGAGGGATCACTCCCTTTCTGGAGTTCCTTAATAGGCATAATGAGAGCCTATCCATATAGTTTTCCAATTCATGGAACACTAGAAAAGTGAAAATTGGTGCAATTTATTTTGAGGTGGACGAAGATGTTATTGCACAAGTGACGGGTATGAATACTAAAGGGAAGAAATGGAAAAAACATAGTGAAATGGTGAACAATGAGATTTTGTCTCTTTTTTCCAAGGATAGATAAAATCCCACCAAACTCCATGATGGATTTGATAGGGAAATTTTACCACCACCATTTGAAAATTTATGTATTATATTAAAAAATATTTTACTTTAGAGGGGAGGTACAAATGTTGTTATTTATTCCATTTCCCCCTCTTCAACCATTTTCACCACAATGCCCTAATAAGCCTCCCTTTCTACCTCTTAACATCTTTGGAGAGCTCCAAAAGCTTTCAATTTAAATAAAAAATTCCCTCATGAAAACAAGAAAATAGGTGGCCCTCTTTCGCTTCTAGGGTTTAAGACCTAAAAGGAGAGAGGCTATTTTCCACCTTTCACTCAAGAAAAAACCATTTTTTGGATGTTGTGGTTGTGTTTTTTATATGTGGTTGTCATTGATGTCAACACTATTAGCATTGTTGCATTAGAAGCTACATATGTTGAGGATATTGAGAAAATTGTAATAAGTGCTATAGGTTGTCAGTGGTGAAGTGAACTTCTTTCTATTGGTGTGTTCAATACATTTCTATTCTAAGGTTGTGGACTAAAGGGTTTCTTTTTTAGTATGTCTAGTTTATCCATGTTGAATTTTAGAGATCTGCATGAAGAGTTGATTGAGTTATGGTGATTTTCATTCTAATAGTTTTTTTGTCACTTCAGTTAGTGTTCCTAATTGAAGATTATGTGATTTTAGTAAGTTTAGGTGTTGTAGATGCTTCTTTGGTGTTTCATGACGCTTTTGGATGTTTCTAGTTCATTCTTTATCTTTGTGGCATGTCTGCATTGATCATTATGGTCGTGACCTGAGATTTTCTCTTGTGTGTTCATGTTTTTCATGTTCTTGGCTGACAAGGTGTTGAAGCATGTTGTGGATCTTCAAGCAGAAATTTATTGAAGTGTTTTCATATTGGAGATTTTGTTTTTGGTCTTCACTATGTTATGGCAAACCTTGGTTCATTTGCATGAATAATATTTATTTGTTTTGGGCCGATTGTAATTATTTTATTATCTTTTTGTGGCCGACTTATAGTGATGTAATTTCTTGGTGCGGATATATAAAAGCAACTGTTTAAAATGTGGAAGAAGTGTGAATGTGAAGTGTATGTCTCCTATGTGTGAATGAAGTTTAGATCATTCTGTAGACATCCAAATTTGGACACTTAATTTATCCAAATTTATCACTTCTCGTCTAAACATCCTCTTATCCAAGTTAATTAAGTAATATTACTATTATTTAATTAATATCCTTAATTCTGCCAAATCCCTAAGGTATTTAATTAATAATTAAATACCTTACCCTCCTTAATCCCTTTTCATCAAATAAATTAAATAAATATTACATTTATTTAATTCCTCACATGTCATTTTCATCTAATCCTAATCCATTTCCTAATTTCTTCATTAGGGATGTGCACATGCCTAATCCTTGATTAGGATGTGTCACATCCTCCAACTTTTGCAAGTTGGCTTCTAATCCTCAATTATCCTCTAATTACTAATTAATTAAGCCTAATCATTCCCCAAGGAATTTTTAATTCCTTTGTATTCTTCCTAGATTCCCCTCCTTTATATGTGAATTTTTAATTCACATTCCATCCTTCCAAGGCTTCTAGAACCTTGGACTTGTCACAATCTCCACATGTGACCAACCTTGGACTTGTCACAATCTCCACATGTGACCAAGTCCCACCTTTTTGGAGCCCATCTTTTATCTTTTAGACTTTCCTAAGAATGTGAATTTTTAATTCACACTTATTTTCCCAACCACCTTTCCTTTTCTCATGTAGATTTTTGAGGAATTCTAAAATTCCTCAAATGTCCCTTTCACTCCCACTTGGGGACAAGAAATCCCTTTTTGTGGAAATCCTCTCACCCCCCAAGGTGCATGTCCTTTTTCCACCTCATGTACCTTTTTGACAACTCATCTCCATCTCATATCCCCCTTGGCCACTTCACCCTCCACATGTCAAGATGTGAGGGCTTGTGGGTTCTCAACCCACCATAGCCCTTCATCTTGACCTTGTTGGATCAATCTTGACCATTGAATTCTCTAGAGAATTCAAGATCCTCTATAAATCCCCCCTCCTCAAGGGAATTTTTAGAACACTTTCATTTGGAGCAACCTTATGCTGCCAATTTCCCTTCTCAACACTTTGCATTTTGATAACTACATGCTGTCCATTTGAATCCTCAAGTCTTTTCAATCATTTGACCATCTTTGTTAATCATCTTGCATATTGAATCTTGCATATAGTCACTCAATTCATCATCTAAGGAGCACACAACCAATCAAAGCAAGGGCCACTCAAAGAGGTATCAACAACAAGGGAGGTAAAAGTGTTTGTATTTTATCTTATTTGCATTCATTTTCATTGCCACTCTCTTTTGGCTAATCGTGGGGCGTGTGTGCCCCACCGGGGCCGCTCCGCCCTCCATCCCGGGGCGTGTCTGCCCCGCGGCTCGGGGTGCATATGCCCCACTATGGCGCGCCTCTATCCCTGCGAAAAATTCATATTTTTGCTATTTTTTTCAGAAAACTGATCCTGACCCAGTTTCTAATTTTTCTCCGCCATCAAAACCCATGTTTTGAAATTTTCAAAATTGATTTTTGATTTTTACACTGACACTTCCGGAGGCCATAACTTTTGACTCGGGTGTCCGTTTGAGCTGAAATTTGACGGGTAGTTGCGTTATGATATAACGAGTGGATTTCTAACTAGTTTCTTTGAAAGTCGTTGGAACCCGTTTTGACCCATTTTCGGGGCCTCAAACTTTCATCTAGGCGCTCAAAATCCCAATTTAGTGTTTTTTTCCAGCATTTTGAAAAATTGTTCACTCATAACTCAAAATGCATATCTCGCATCTGGGATGTTAGTTGGCAATTCATCCTATCTCACCAATGGGTATTTCTCAGAAAAAATTGGGACTCTCGCAAGTATATCCTTGAGGTTTCCTAAAATGGAAAAATTTGATAATTTTTGAAAATTGCCAAATTTGGAAAAATCTGCTTGTCAACACCTTATGTCCCTTAAGCCCTAGAACCCAGTGTAGAATCAATCCAATCGTATCCTTCAATCATTTTAGTCTTCAATCTAATCCTCATCTGAGCTTTAATCTTATCCCAATCTGAGCTTAACCAAACCCCTAATCTGAGCTTTCGTCCCTCTGCAGTCAAGATCTTTGGATATCAAACAAAGTCTTAAGACTCCTCCCTCCATCTTCTTCCATTTTTTTCTATTCATTCATTCTAATCAATCCATTCATGTAACCATTCATCTACTTCGAACCTTCATCTATCATCATCTCAAACATTCATGAAACCTCCTATCATTTCAAACTCTCATTCCATAATCTTGAACAATTGTTTACTCATTCTGAGTAATCTTCCACCTATTCCCACCCTTCACCTTCTAGTTCCAAGGATCAGTTATCTATCCATCTGGTCACCTTTTCCTCATCCAAATCCTTATCCCTCTATCCAATCCACCCAAACAATCCTTTTCCTCCCCCCATCCTCTCCCCTCATCCCATCTCATAATCCCTTGTCATTGGTATCTAGCTATAGGCTCTTCCCCACGCAATCCAATGTCAGCTATCTTATCATCATCACTTCTGCTTCTTTTGCACATCTTTTCTATCTCATCGTTCATCACTTCATCATTCATCTATATGGAATGTCATTCGCCCACTTCATCTTTGATGATTTGGATAACTATCCCATCCCTGAGCTTTATATAGTCACTATCCTCCAATCCAATCCAATCCAACAGGTCTATCTTGTCCCATCATGTCTATCCAATCATTTTAACCCCTTATCTAGGGTTATCTCATCATCTTTCATCACTTGTCTGTGGCCTTTTGTCGAACTACGTTGCCCCTGCGCTTTCATGTAGGCAAGGTTGATCATTTGATCCACCCCCGGGGTTCCATCCATCATCGATCTATATTGTACACTTTTCTCCTGTTCTCCACCCTATCTTGGTCATCCATCGAAATATCCATCATGGTTAGTCGTCAGCCTTTTATCAAACTACGAGGGCTCTGCACTTCCACGTAGGCAAGGCTAATCTTTGATCGGCCCCCGAGCCCCTAGGTCACTAGGATGTGTTAGTCTCCTATCTTGTGTCATGTCTCTCATGTCGCATCATCAAGCTATGCCCTTATCTAGCTAGTTCTTAACAAACAAGATCCACTTGTATCAATAAATCCAATCAATTTTGAATATCCTACATCATATCGATCTTTTAGCTTAATATCCATCATCGGTCTCAACAGGATGCATCCTTCCTAACAGACCTCATCCATCCATCCATCCTCTTGATCCTATGGAAAAGGACATTTGAAATTGATTGCGATCTTTTGATGCTTTTGGATTTTGTTTATCATCTGAGCTCCCTATCATCACTTGTCAAGACTGCCATGATCCATCATATTATGGTGTGTTTTGATTGGTCAACATAGGGGCATATCTTGATCTTTTTTATGTCTATTTTTGTCTTCTTGGTTGTCCCACGTAGTACCCACCAAGATCCCTGAGGTCTTGTGTTATGGCTGAGGCATCCTCCTGTGCTTGTGGTTATTCCAATACCTGGCCCGACCAAGGTCTTCGTGACATTGGGGTATTGGGATAGCCTTCTTGTCTATTGTGTGTGTTTTCTGCATTTGACACAAATTCGCCTTGGTTCCACATACCCTGGCACTTGGTGTCTTATGCTATAGCAAAAATTAGTGCTCCGAAGATGGAAAATTGCATTAGGATTGCATTTCATTCTCCATTCCATCATTTTGCATATATCCCCCATCCTTTTATATATCACAATCCCCCCATCCATTCATCCTTCATCCTTATCTCACATCTCTATCCAACCCCCATCCATTCCATTTAGCCCAAATCACCTAATCAAATCCTTGGCCTTGTCCCCAGTCTCAACCCATCATCATCATCATCCATTAGTATCATTCCCTATCCCTATGGTGTTGTTTTTGGATATATCCTTCCCTCATCAACAACACTTTCATCATCATCATCGGGAGTTATTCTTCTCTATCCTTTAGTGGTATTTTGGGATATATCCTTCCCTCATCAATATCACTCAGTGGGATGTATCCTTCCCTATCCTCGTGGTGTTTTGGGATGTATCATTCCCTCATCAATACCACTCAGTGGGATGTATCCTTCCCTATCCTCATGTTATTTTGAGATCCTTCATTCCTTCATTAACAACACTCCATCCATCATCAACCCATTTTCGCTTGTACCTTGACTGGGGCAACATCACCTTTTGTCCTCAAATCCATTTGTGCTTCATCCATCATCACCTTGCATCATCTTCCTCATCTCCCCTTGTATCCCATCATCTATTTCGAGAGCACACACGTGTTCTCTTCAACCCGCATGTCCTCTCGAGGGGGCATCCTTCATCCCTAATTTTCATCATTTTCTTTTTCCCTTCCTAGTCACTCTTTGGATGATCGGGGCATCTTTTCCAATCTAACCATCTTCTTCTACGCTTCTATATTTTAATATTCTTTGAAATGATGCTACTGTAACACCATCTCAAAGAGGGGCAAAATGTAGACATCCAAATTTGGACACTTAATTTATCCAAATTTATCACTTCGCCTAAACATCCTCTTATCCAAGTTAATTAAGTAATATTACTATTATTTAATTAATATCCTTAATTCTGCCAAATCCCTAAGGTATTTAATTAATAATTAAATACCTTACCTCCTTAATCCTTTTCATCAAATAAATTAAATAAATATTACATTTATTTAATTCCTCACATGTCATTTTCATCTAATCCTAATCCATTTCCTAATTTTCATTAGGGATGTGCACATGCCTAATCCTTGATTAGGATGTGTCACATCCTCCAACTTTTCAAGTTGGCTTCTAATCCTCAATTATCCTCTAATTACTAATTAATTAAGCCTAATCATTCCCCAAGGAATTTTTAATTCCTTTTTATTCTTCCTAGATTCCCCTCCTTTATATGTGAATTTTTAATTCACATTCCATCCTTCCAAGGCTTCTAGAACCTTGGACTTGTCACAATCTCCACATGTGACCAACCTTGGACTTGTCACAATCTCTACATGTGACCAAGTCCCACCTTTTTGGAGCCCATCTTTTATCTTTTAGACTTTCCTAAGAATGTGAATTTTTAATTCACACTTATTTCCCCAACCACCTTTCCTTTTCTCATGTAGATTTTTGAGGAATTCTAAAATTCCTCAAATGTCCCTTTCACTCCCACTTGGGGACAAGAAATCCCTTTTTGTGGAAATCCTCTCACCCCCCAAGGTGCATGTCCTTTTTCCACCTCATGTACCTTTTTGACAACTCATCTCCATCTCATATCCCCCTTGGCCACTTCACCCTCCACATGTCAAGATGTGAGGGCTTGTGGGTTCTCAACCCACCATAGCCCTTCATCTTGACCTTGTTGGATCAATCTTGACCATTGAATTCTCTAGAGAATTCAAGATCCTCTATAAATCCCCCTCCTTAAGGGCATTTTTAGAACACTTTCATTTGGAGCAACCTTATGCTGCCAATTTTCCTTCTCAACACTTTGCATTTTGATAACTACATGCTGTCCATTTGAATCCTCAAGCCTTTTCAATCATTTGACCATCTTTGTTAATCATCTTGCATATTGAATCTTGCATATAGTCACTCAATTCATCATCTAAGGAGCACACAACCAATCAAAGCAAGGGCCAATCAAAGAGGTATCAACAACAAGGGAGGTAAAAGTGTTTGTGTTTTATCTTATTTGCATTCCTTTTCATTGCCACTCTCTTTTGGCTAATCTTGAGGTGTCCTTAGTATTTTGTCATTCATATTTCTTAGTTATTTTGCACATTTAGAGAAGTAGAAATATCGAGGTATACACATTCAAAGGAAGAGCAGAGAGTGAAGAAGAGTGAATAAGGGTGAAGAAGAGTTAATGTGCATAATCAGAACTCTAACCAAGCATTAGCAGATGCTATTTTCTCAGTTCAAATCTAGATGGTTTTAATCTGAATCTTTTTGTAAGATAGTGTGTCTTCCTTGGAAAGCAAGCCTTGTATTTGAGCAGTGAGCTCTAGGCAGTGTTCCTTAATGCATGTGCATTCCGCATTCATATTTTCTTATACTTTTAATAAGGTATAATCTTGTGGATTGACCTCCATTGCAGTTTTTCTCCTAACAAGTTTTCTACATAAAAATATTGGTGTTATGTGTGCTTCTAATGTATTGTTCATTTATGCTTTCATGATTAATGATGAGATCTGAAATTAAGGTTAAGAAGTTGAATAATTTTATGATTCGATGACAACTAACTCATCCCCCCTCTCAGTTTTCTTCCCTTGAGTTTCCAACAATTGGTATCAGAGCTTGTGGTTCCCTGGAAGAAGTTTAATAGCTTGAGGTGATTTGGGATGGTGACTTATAAGAAGGATAGTCCTAGATTTGATGGAACAAATTATTCCTTGTGGAAATCTCGAATATAGTGCCATCTAAGATGCATTGGTGAACTCTACTAGAGAATTACAAAAAATGTATATGTTATTCTGCAAAATGGTCCTTCTACTTCTGTTGAGATTAGGGATGCCGAATATAATATCAAGGCTAAAGAGGTGTTGTTGAGTGCTTTGACTGATATTGAGATGAAAAATGTGATGGATCTAAAGGCTTCTTATGAGATGTAGAAGAAGTTGGAGACCTTGTATGAAGGTGATGCAAATGTGAGCATTGATAAGCTACAAAGTTTGAAAGAAAAATATGAAAATTTAAAAATGGGTGATGATGAAAGTGTTACTACTTTCATGCAAAGAGTAAATGAACTTGTGTGTAGTATTAGATGTGCTAGTGGATGGATAGATGAATCAAAGATTATTGCTAAAGTGATTAGATATTTTCCTAATTCTTACAAAGTCAAGGCTAGTGCTATTGAAGAAATATAAACCGTGACAAATGTTACCAGAGATATGTTGATTGGTAAGCTTATTGCTTTTAAGCTGAGTGAATTTGGTGATGCCCTTCCTAAGGTTGAATTTGCATTTAAGGATACTACTTCTATAAGAGATAGATAGAGATATGATCTGGGTGAAAGTTCATCAAGAAAGACATTCAAATATGAGGATGAAATGAAATAGTTGGATGAAGAAGAAAGAGAGCTTGAAGAACTTGAAGCATAGATTGTGAAAAGAGAAGCTAGAGGACAAGGTAAGCATAAGGGAAAGCTGCCTATTAAATTTTTCTCTCGTAATAAGATAGGTCATTTTGCATCAAGGTGTCCTAGGAGAGTTTCCAAGCCAAGATTTAACAAGCCTAAATTCCAAAAGAAGTGTTACTATGTTGTTGATGAAGGTGTAACAAATGATGAATCTGACAGAGGAAATGCAAGTGAAGATGAATTTGTGTTTATTGCTATCAAGGAAAATAATCCTATGTCTGCTAAATTTTCTAGTTGTACAAATGTGGAAAAATCCCTAGTTGCTCGAGTTGAAGAGAAATATGAATGAGTAATTGACAGTGGTTGTTCTCATCATATGATAGGAGATAAAAGAAAGTTTATGAATTTGGAGAAGTATGATGGTGATGTTGTGATATTTGGTGATAACACAGCTAGTGTGATCCATGGAAGAGGATGCATTTCTCTTTATGGTAAGAATAACATTGATTATGTCTTGAATGTTGAAGGTTTGAAGCATAATATTTTGATTGTTGGTCAAGTGGTTGATAAGGGATACAATCTTCAGTTCATGGATGGTAAGTGCAAAATATTAGGAAATTCTCAAAATGTGATTGCATTAGGTACAAAAACAAAAGGTAATATCTTTCATCTAAATGCTACTAGTAAAAGTTGCTTGATTTCTCAAGTTGATGAGAGTTGGTTATGGCATAGGAGAATGTGTCATGTTAACTTTGATAATATTGTTAAGATAAGTTCCACTAAAGTTGTGAGAGATCTTCCTAAGCTGATGAAACCTACTAATGCCATATGCAAAGAATGTTAGTTAGGAAAGCAAACAAGAATTTCATTTCAAAGTAAACAGAAAAACACAAATGGATTGTTGGAACTTGTGCATACTAATTTATGTAGTCCTGCTAGAACTAGAAGCTCACAAGGTTACATATAATTCATGTTGCTTATTAATTATTATTAAAGGATGATGTGGTCTACTTTCTTAAGGGAGAAATTTGAAGCTCTAGAAAAGTTCAAGATCTTTAAGGCTATGGTTGAGATAGAGACTGGTTTGAAGATTAAGTGTCTAAGATCAAATAGAGGTGGTGAATTCACTTCCACTAAGTTTAATTCTTTTTGTGAAGAGCATGGAATAAAGAGACAGTTATCTGCACCACAGACCCCTCAAGAGAATGAAGTTGTGGAAAAAGAAGAACATAATATTTCTAGATGTAGCTAGAACCATGATGTTGGAATGAAATTTTCCTCATATCTACTAGAGAGAGGTTGTGAGTATTGTTGTGTACACACTTATCCGGGTACAAATAAAAGGTGATACTAGTAAGACTCCTTTTCAACTATGGACTGGTCAAAAGCCTACTATTAGATATTTCAAAATCTTTGGAAGAAATTTTTATATCAAAAGAGATGAAGATAGAGGAAATTTTGATGCTAGGAGTGATGAAGGAATATTTCTAGGTTACACTACTAAAAGTAAGGCCTACCGTTGTTACAACAAAAGATTGAAGAAAATGGTTGAAAGTGAAAACGTTAAGGTTGATGAAGACATAGCTACACTATCCAAAATATGTGGATATGATTTTGATGATCAGAATGATAGTTCAAGCGAAAGAAAGCAAGGTCAGTCTGCAAGTCAAGTTCAAATCATTCTGGTGAATCAAGAAAATCAAGAAGAAGGAGAAACTGATGGAAGAAAAAAAGAGAGATTAGAAGAGCCTAAATTTGAAGAACATTCTAAGAAGACTCTGAGGTATGTGAGATTGAATCATTGAAAGAATCAGATCATAGGTGATAAGAACAATGTCAATGAAGCATGCATAGATGAGCATTGGGTTGAAGCAATGAAAGAGGAACTGTAGAAAATTGAGAAGAATGATACATGGATTCTTGTTCCTGGACCTAGGGATAATAATGTAATTGGAACTAAATGGTCCTTAGAAACAAACTGAATGAACAAGGTGAAGTGGTTAGAAACAAAGAAAGACTAGTTTGTAAGGGATATTATCAAATGGAATGTATCGATTTTGAAGAAACCTTTGCCCCTATTGCTAGAATTGGAGCTGTGAGATTGTTTCTTGCTTATGCTGCTTATAAAGACTACAATGTTTATCAAATGGATGTCAAGTCTACTTGTCTAAATGAAAAATTGGAAGAAGAGGTATATGTTGAAAAACTTGATAGATTCTAGTTGACTGATCAAGAAGATATGGTGTGTCGATTGAAGAAAGCATTGTATGGTCTTAAGCAAGCCCCTAGAGCATGGTATTCTAGATTGGATAAGTACTTGGTGAAACTTGGATTAAACAAAGGTACTACTGATAGTAATCTATATTTCAAGAATGTTGATAAAGATTTGATTGTGGAAGTTTTTGTTGATGATATCATATTTGGAGGAGATGATAGCTTGTGCATGAAGTTTGCTAATGAGATGTAGAGTGAATTTGAAATGTCAATGATTAGAGAGATGAAATTCTTGCTAGGATTGTAAGTTAGTTAGATAAATGGATTTTTATATCTCTGTCCAAGTATGTGAAGGAATTACTGAATAAATTTAGTATGGAAGACTCAAAACCTGTTGGTACACCCATGGTGACCAGATGCAAGTTGACAACAGATAGTGATTCTTCGAAGGAAAATCAAACAAGATATAGATCAATGATTGGTGGATTGCTTTATTTGACTCAAACTAGGCCTAATATCATGAATGTTGTATGTATTGTTGCTAGATTTCAAGCTGATCCTAAATAATCTCATGTGACTGTTGTTGACAAAATTTTGAGATACTTGAGAGGGACAATTGATTTTTGTCTATCGTGTCCTAAAGATGATGATCTTACTTTGAGTGCCTTTACTAATGTTGATTGGGCAAGAGGTGTGAATGACAGGAAAAGTACTAGTTATGGAGCATTTATCTTGAGAAAGAAGTTGATTTCATGGTTGAGTAAGAAGTAGAATGTTGTTTCTTTATCTATTGTAGAGGAAGAATACTTTGTTGCTGCTAATAATTGTACTCAAGTATCGTGGATTAAATAGATGTTGAAGGATATTTGAATTGTGTATGATGAGCCTATTGTTATATTTTGTGATAACTTAAGTGCTATTAGCATTTCTAATAATCTGGTGCTACATTCAAATACCAAGCATATATCTATCAAATTTCACTTTTTGACAGAGAAGGTAAGTGAAAAGGAAGTTATATTGGAGTATGTGCCTAATAAGGAGCAAATTGTAGATATCTTTACAAAGTCATTGCCTATGGATACTTTTGAGTATCTCAGAGGGAAGTTAGGAGTGATTACCCCTCCTAATCAAAACTAAGGATACATTGCATTGCATCATTCTGCACATTTCATGATCATATTTTGATCCAAATTGATGTTGTGGTGGCTGCTACTCATGGGGAGTAGTTAGATGTTCAAATGTTTAGAAATTCAGATATGTGGTTTAGAGCTTGTATTGAATATATATTTGTCATTGATGTCAAAGGGGGAGAAGATTAATGTGAAAAAAAACTACTAATTATCTAGGGAGAAGATCACATTTGGAAAGAAAATTCAAAACTTAAAGAAAGAGTAAACATAGTTGTGTTGATGGTATTTTTCACATCATGTGTTGCCATTGTATACACCTAAAAATGGTCTGGAGAATATAATTAATTAAATATGATTTATTTGATTAATTAATCCTAAATTCATCTACTTAGTAAATAAATAGAAATATTTATTTATATTAAGTTCATTATTAATTCTTATATTTTATCACATTATTTTCCTCTTAATTAAATAAACAAAATTAAATACTTTGTTTTATTTAATTATTACCACTATCATTTCTTCTATACTTGATCCATTAAATTCTATCTTAAATTAAGTACACAACTTCAATAATTTGTGTAATTTAATTTTATCTTATCATATTTCCTCTTAATTAAATAAAGATATCCTAAAGTTTTATTTAATTATCATATTCCTCTTTATTAAATAAACCAATATCAAATATTTGTTTTATTTAATTAAATATTCCTATTTTACTAAATTTGAATAAATCAAATAAATTCAAATAAAAGCATAAATCAATATTCCTCTATTCACTCACCAATAAATTTAGATTTTTATTAATCTAATTAATTTAAATAGCATCACAAGAAAAGCCTCAGGGACAAACCTATAGGCAACCCTCTCAATCTTCTTCCTCAAATATTTCCTCTCATCTTTCCTGGTGTTTTCATGGGGATGAACAATCCCCATAATCAGCTCCACCTTCTCATCTCTTACCATTAAATCTCTAGATTGAATCTTAGCCTCTGCTATGTTACCCCTATGTAAAATTGTTACCATAAATCTATATACACAACATTTTGAAGCATGAAATGGGCCTGAGAATTATCATCTTTTATGCGAACTTACTCTACAGCATTTAGCATTGAAGCATCTTATGCATTAGCATTATCATTAGCATCAATTATCATTTAGCATATTAGCATAGCATCATAGCAACAGTAGATTTAGAATCATGGTAGCATCATTAGTTTTTAATATAACTTACATTTAGTAGGTTTCATGTCAAAAAAGTTTACGGTAGCATCATATCATCTAGAAATCATTAACAATCATCACATCATTGCATTTAGCATCTATTTCATTCTCTAGATAGGCATTTTAAATAGTTACGGTGCTTACAAATCTGAGAGCCTTTGCAACTTGATAAATCTTTGGAGATAGGAGACAATGAGACACATTCAAGCTTTCTATGTTTTTAAATTAGTTTAGTTCATGTTTAATCTTGATATAATATTTCATTAAGTGGTGTATTTAATTGTATTTAGTTTACTTTTTCCACACTTGCATTCTGGCACCCACCATGGGGCCTAACCCCATGTTTTTAACATTTTTTTTTGAAAATATTTTGTAGAGGAATTTGGCATGATTATTTTAGCATGATCAGAAGATTCTATAGCACTTCTGCCATAAACTATAGCGCTTATGTCTATTTTAGTGCTTTCGACGAAAGTTGTAGCAGTTTTGATAAATTATGTAGTGATTTTGACCTTTCTTTTAGTGCTTATGACCTTTGTTTTAGTGATTTTGATAAATTTTGTAGCACTTTTGTAGTCTATTTTAGCACTTCTGACTATTTAGCGCTTCTAATCTTCGTTTTAGCATTTTGACAATCAATCTTAAAATGGCCCTATCTTGGTCATACAAAGGACTTTTTTAAAACTTTTTTCTTTGAAATGGGGTAGAACTTAATAAGCTATGAAATAGTGTAGGTTTTTCTCACTTTTTGTAGAGTTAAAATTTTTAATTTTACATTTCAAGTCAAATCACATTTTAACTTGGTCTAGATTTTAGGGTTTTTATCTTAATCATTCATCTAACCCTTATATCTTCTTATTTCTTGATCCCATCTAACAATTTTGAGAATTTATTACAGGTTTTAAGAAGAACATGGAGCATTGAAATGAAAGAAGAAGCATTTGATATCCATTGTAATAGTGTTTTCAAACACTATTTGGAAAATAACCCATCATATGTTATTTTTATTCATGCTTTAGGACCAACTAGCATTACTTTGGCCTTAAAATCAACCTTCTACACAAGCTTTTTCAAAGTTGGTTAAAAAGAACATTAGAAACTCACTAGTTTTTGGATTTGGATTAAAATGAACCAATCCTAGGGAAGTCTATTAAAAATTTGTCAATCCTAGGATATTCATCAAACATTTCAATGTGGATTTATGGTTTACACCATGTATTTTTATGAAGCAACATCTTCACATAGATAGAAAATTGTAGTTTGGGCTCTAAAAATTGAACAACTTGATTAATGTGTTTGTATGGTGATAGGCATATGCTCTCCCCTTAACTGGGTGATCCAAAAAGCCATACTCATCATTTTTATGCATTCTTCAAGTTTTATTACATCCTTTAGAAGGATTTCCATAGTGGCAAAAAGTACGCACCCTACAGGAATGACCTAAGTGGGTTCAAACCAAAGCCAGGCTTCTCCACACCACTATAAAATTTAAAGCAAATCTAGGGAAACCCACTTTTTCCGGAAGTGTGCAAGATAAACATCCCTAAAAATTTTGTTATAAAGGTTGGGAGATCTCCTAAGGGAGTTTATTATTGCTGCTCTGAATGAAAACCCTTTCTAAGAACCTAGTGTAGTATCCAACCGAGTCAGTAACCAGACATTGTAATACTCATAGTGCAAGGGGAGGGAAGAATCTGCCCCCAAGACACTCGCTATATAATTTCCAAGGACTATTTTCTTAGGGGGTCAAGAAATCTAACCTTGAGTATGCACTTGGAAAAGAAAGAAAAATGGGCACCCTCTAGGGGGTGACACGACTATGTGAGTTGACACAATTTTTAGATGTGGACTATTGAGTATAACAATGACCTTTTGACTATTAAGAGTGAGTCTATCTGAAGTGCTTTTTGTTATCAAACTAGTGAAAATAGGACCATGCGTGGTTATTTTAAACATACACTATTTGTTTAGATTATAGTTCTTAAAAATAATTGTTGACATTTGATTATCATATATTTCAAAATCATTAAAATCTAGATAAAGATAATCCAAAAAGAAAAAAACACAAAAGAGTCAAAACATAATCAAACAATGAAATTTATGATTAGGGATTGGAAATCCACAGCATTTGTCAAGAAAACCCTCACAACAAGAGTCAAAAATCCAAAGAACAAGAAATTGAAACTCAAACCACCATGGCTGAAATAGATGAGGATCAATTGAATGCTTTAACTCAGTAGATGGAAAACCTTCAACAAAAATTTTGAGACATATAAAGAGAAACCACAGAATGATATCTATTGCCAGACATCTACCCATATCCTCTTGACTGAACAATGAACATGCTACCTTCTTCATCAAAAACTACATCATCCAAGTTCAATAAGGCCAAATCTAAATCCTCAAACACAAATGGTATTGAGCAATCATATCATGTCATGCATTTATCTCCATCCACCATAAGCCAAAATAAACCTCAAGATTCTTTCACTCAAGTTAACAATTCCATCTAGTCATCCTCTTCTATCATATCTTCAACATCCAATCATTCATGTCAATCTCACAATCCAAAGCATGCTAGCATAGACTCCCCTACACATCAAGATTAAAATATTATTTCCAATCCATCCAATGATATCAACATTCCACAAATTCTTCCAATCTTTAATCAAGATCCCATTTTTCAAGAATATTTTGATGATCCCCTCCTTTCACTTTTCATCCAAAATAATTCCCTTCCATCTCAAGAGACAACTATCCTTCCAAGTTCTTCTTCCATGTCATCTAATCAATCCATGCCATTTCTTGATTCTATTGCATCACAAGAGCATGATAGTTCTTCCATCCTATCTAATGATGTCTTACCAATTGATGATCAAGACATGCTTTCTACAAAATATCATGATTCCCTTCCTCATCAAGATCAAGATATGCTTCTATTCAAGGATACCCTTTCATCCCATGAAGATATTTATCCTTCTCATGATCAAGATATGCCTTTCATACCACTTCATAGTCCTTTTTGATGAGGGAGAAAACCTGAGACACAGAAATAATGCACACAACTACCAAAATTTACTATTATTCAATAATGGAAACCTTACATGCAGAGGATCCCAAATACTCGAGCTCCGTGATACATGCAAGCTATAGAAGTTTCATAAATTATTATAGAAATTACAGAAGTTCCCCTTTTCGCAGCATGCAAACTCCTTTTCCCCAAAAGCTACCAAAATTTAGGAAAATCCCCCCATAAATAGCCCCTTTTCCATTTGGAGCAAAAACAACATTTGAGTTATGAGGTTTGGTGGTTTGGCGCCAAGAATTACAATTTGAAATTGAAAAATTAAAACACCATTCAAATATCAACACCTTTTGAAAGTGTACCAACTTTTAGGAGCCATAACTTTTGATCCGAGAATCTATTTTTTGAACTGTTTGAACCATTAGAAAGGTCTCATAGTCGAGAACATGCTTGAAATCTACTATGCTGATTTCAACAAGTTTTCAGGCTATTTCGGGGCCATTTAGTGCCTCAAACCTAATCTGTAAGGTTTTCAGGTGCTTTTCTGGGAAACTGAAACTACAATATCTTTCAAACCGGGAATGCTCTCGACTTGATTCTTTCATCAATCTTCTTATTTTTACGTTCTAAATCCTCCCATATAATTTTATTCCTAAAGACCTCCAAATTCCAAAATTTGCTAAAAATAGTAGCAGATTCCAAAAGGTGCTAAAAATAGCGGTTGACTAGAAAAACCAGAAAAACAAAACTGAAAGTGGGGATTTATGTAATGACGAAAAGGGTATACAGAAATGCAAAGACATCTACAAAATGCTAACCAAATGAAATATAAATGCAATTCATGTTTTTTTGGGCTGATGCAAGATTTCCCTTACACCACTAGACGCTCCTACATCACTTTTCCAAGTAAAGATCGAAACACCCCATCATCTCCATCTCAAGAACCTATCACACCTATTCAAGCTATCCATGAACCCCACACCTATAAATTGGGATCCTCCACCTTTATCCATTCTAGTTTACTTCCAACACCTATCCTCTCATCCATATCATACCCTACCCAAAATGGACTCACATCTTGTTTCATAAACAATACATATCCCATTGGTAAATGAATGTGTCAAAATATGAATTACAAAGGAAAAGGGTTAGGCGTTCATGAACAAGGTATCCTAGAAACCCTTTATGTTCAAAGATACCCATATCACCACGACCTTGATTATATGCTAAGTTTCCTAGTTCATCAAATTTTCCATCTATCCTAGGTCCTAATTCTAGTTAATCAAAAATTCCATCTATCCTAGGCCCTCATCCTAGTACATTAAACCTTCCCTCTATCCTAGGTCCATATCTTGTTTCTCAAGAACAACAAATGCACACATCCTTGATTCCCTTACAAAATTCTACCCACATTAACTCATCCATAATACCTCCATATCATTCATCTCCATCCTCCCCTCCCATTGCTTTTGGAAGAAATTTAGGTGCCAAATATGAAAAGCTTCTATATCAAAATCCACATGTATCAAAGGATCAACATGTCTCCTTGAAGAGACATGCAAAAATTAAAAAAAAAATTGATCCAAAATCAAATGAAATTTTCAAAAGGTCACAAAGGCCCATCAAAGCAAAAAGGTATTTTTCAAAGACCACAAAGGTCCATAAATGAAAAAAAATGTCAAAGGCCACAAAGGCCCACAAAGAAAAAAAATCAAAGTCAAAAGTCATATAGGATTCCTAAAAGTTTCATAGAGAAGCAATAAAATCTAAATTGGCATCCAAATTTGCTAATCCAAAAGCTTCCTCCAATTTTCCATCTAATAACCTATCACCTTCCAAATCCATTTTTCCTCCATCACTCCACCACCCTTCAAGGTGTGTGCCAACGTTGATCTTGCCATCCTTTCCATATATCCATCAACATAGGCCTTCCAACCTCCTATCCATTATCCAACATTCATCCCCCATCATTCTCCTTTAATCCAAACCTTTGCATAAGTCCTTAGATTCTTCCATCATATCATTAATCTTCCAACATTTAGGAGTCTAATTCACATTTCCATGGTTTATTAGAGGGATATTTGTTGTGAAACTTGATTCTTAAGACCTTCCTCCATTTCCCTATCACCCATATCCTATCTTCCATATTCCTCTTGCACTCTACACTTAGGGACAAGTTTCATCCATCTTATCATTCATGGTAATTATCCTTTCTATACTCATTCCTTAAATTTCCACCTTTTATCTTGACAAGGGTAAGGATCTTCTTGAACATCATATATCTTATCCAATACACATTTTCCATATCTTTCGTACCATATCCTTCACCTTATCTGTATTCCATCATTCTTACTAGATACATCCTTTCTTCCCATCCTTAGTATTGATGAGGAATAGGAGAAAAATACTTGGGCCTTGTGTCTGTATCTTATTTAGTTGATCTTGATCCTTACAATTCATTATTTTATCCTTGCTTTCCATTCCATATCTCCTAGCTTATCAAAATCTGTGTCACCATGTCCCTTTGCAACCTTGAATCTTATCATGCAAATCATGATCCTAGCTATAAAACATTATCCAATCCTCATATCTTTAGTCAATAAATCATCAAAAACCATCAATCTTATCGTACTTAGGGGAATCAGTGATCTGGTACTTGTCACATCATCATGCTTATGGGAAAATAAACCATTCTTGGCATCTTAATCAATCAATTATTGTCATCTTTCGACAAGAGATATGTTGCTTGTATGACATATTTAACAGTGAATCTTTCATTTTGATCTATCATTTATCCATGGTTGCATTACCTCTATTGTGGGGCATCCTATTCCTTCAATCAGTCATACCATATCATTCCATAACAAAAAAAAATCAAAAAATCAAAAGACTAAAAAATGCAATAAAAACATATAGTGAAAACTTGGAAACATGCACTATTTGTGATTTGAATCAGCTCTCCCATCTATTTGGACTCATGTCATGGTCGTTACTTTCAACATCATCATTTTTGCATCCATTATCATATCATATAATGTGGTCATGTCTCACACTAGCTTGGGGACAACATCTGATATCATTGGGGGCAATAAATCTCGAGCTTAACAAAATGGACAAATGGTAGGAAGACAAATAAAAACAACGATCAAAACACAAACAACATGAATATCAATCATCATTAGAAACACATTGGGCATCCATAATCACAACAGAAAATCCAAAAACAAATCTAAAAGTTAGTCTCAAAAATTCAAAAATAGAGCTTGTGTCAGTCGAACTACGTGGTCTCTGCATGTATAACATAGGAAAGAATAATCATTGATCAGCCTACGAGGCCCCTAGGATAGGTCTTTAGGTTAGGTTTGATTCCAAATCTCAGAAAGTCACAAAAACATCAGAAAATTAAAATCAAGATGGATGATCTAATCTGAATAATGATTGAATACTATAAGCAAATGTGAGATATGTTGTACTTTTGATCATTGTTATCATTTATTTGGAGCAACTCAATGATGTATTGAACTAGAGAAGTGAGGAAGAAGAATGTTATTTTCTTTGTCTGTTGTTTGTGAGTTAATCATCATTACTGTGTGAATTGTCATGAGACGTTCTCTACAAAGTATCATTGATGACATTCCAATTCACATAGAAAAGTGGTTAATTCTTGTCTGTTTTATGCAAGAAATGCTTAGGTCATCTTGATTTAATTATACATACATGCTTTTGTTAGCTTGCAATATCAAAAATCATGAAAGAAATACTCAGGTCATCATGGTCTAACTCATACCATCGATGCATGTACTCACTTTCAATATTTTAAAAAGATCAATGATGATACAAAGCACAATAAAAGTATTGTTAAGATGCCAATTCTTGCATATGAAAATTTTCATGGTTAAATTAGATTGCATTCATATTATTTTTGCATCTACATTATAGATTTTCCACATCGATTGATGATATCTATATCAGCCTACACCAGATGTAGAATCATGTTCCACATCTTTGGGAAGGATTCTAAAATCCTCCTGTGATCATAACATATTGCAAATAAATAATATTATAAGTATCGGCTCCAATGATACTTTGATCAAATCTCATGAGCAACTATCATTGAACCTTGCCTATCATGAGGTCAAACATCAATCTATTATTGATCCTTCCCTATCATGAGGTCAATCATCAATCTATCATTGATCCTTGCCTATCATGAGGTCAATCATCAATCTATCATTGATCTTCGCCTATCATGAGGTCAATCATCAATCTATCATTGGTGCTCGCCTATCATGAGGTCAATCATCAATCTATCATTGATCCTCACCTATCTTGAGGTTAATCAATCAATCTATCATTGATCCTCACCTATCATGAGGTCAATCAATCAATCAATCATTGAATCTCACCTATCATGAGATCAATAATCTTCTAATCATCATCCTATCATCAAATCAAATCAAAGGATGAAGTGATTATCAATCATCAAACACAAGGAGACAAAATAGGGCATCAATTTATACAATTTTGTAGAGTCAATCTTTCTTTCTCAGGAGATAAATTAATTTCATCACCAAATATTCATTGAATCTACATCAAAACATCAAAATCATGAAAATTTGAAAAATCATAATAAAAATAAAATAAAATATTAATTATCTGGGGCATATATCCATCATCAACTAAAAACAATGTTTGGGGCACATCTGGGGCACACTGAAATTTTGTCGTCAATACTAGCAACAGTAGCAAAATTTTCTTTGAAGCAATGCATAAACACATCACTTTAAAGAGGGTAAAAATGTATACACCTAAAAATGGTCTGGGGAATATAATTAATTAAATGTGATTTATTTGATTAATTAATTGTAAAGTCATCTACTTAGTAAATAAATAGAAATATTTGTTTATATTAAGTTCATTATTAATTTTTCTATTTTATACATTATTTTCCTCTTAATTAAATAAACAAATTAAAGAAATTTGTTTTAATTATTACTATCATTTCTTCCATGCTTTAACAAACTAAGTCTATCTTAAAATAAAAGTACAATTTCAATAATTTACTAATTTAAATTTTTTTATCCATATTTCCTCTTAATTAAATAATATATCCACAAAGTTTTGTTTAATTGTCATATTCCTTTTATTTAAATAAAGCAAATATCAATTTTTTTTTATTTAATTCAAATCTTCCTATTTTGCTTTAAATTTGAATAAATAAAATAATTCAAATAAAAACATACATCAATATTCCTCCTATTCACTCACCAATAAATTATATTTTATTAAATCTAATTATTTATATTCACGGGAAACTCAGGGAAAAACTGTGGGAAATCCTCTCCAATCTTCTTCTCAAATATTTCTCTCTCCTCGGTCATTTTCATGGGAGGAACAATCCCCATAATCAGCTCCACATTCTCATCTCTTACCATTCAAATCTCCAGATTGAATCTCAGCCTCTATTGTGTTACCCCTATGCAAAATTGATGCCAAAAATCTATATATACAACCTTCTAAAGCATGAAATGGGCCTGAGAATTATCATATTTTATGCAAACTTACTCTGCAGGATTTAGCATTGAAGCATCTTAAGCATTAGCATTATCATTTAGCATATTATAATAGCATCATAGCTTCAATAGATTTAGAATCATGGTAGCATCGTTAGTTTTTACTATAGCTTCCATTTAGCAAGTTTCATGTCAGGATAGTTTACGGTAGCATCATGTCATCTAAAATCATTAGTAATCATCACATGTTGCATTTAGCATCTATTTCGTTCTGGATAGGCATTTTAAGCAGTTATATGATGCTTTAAATAAAGAAACCCTTTACCAACGATAAATCTTTTGGAATGGGAGACAACCGGATGCATTCCAAGTTTTCTCTGTTTTTTAAATTAGTTTAATTCATGTTTAATCTTGTTACAATGTCTCACTAAGAGGTATATTTAATTGTATTTTAGTTTACTTTTCCACACAACCACCAATACCAAAGGGAGATTGTTTGATGTTGTGGTTTGTTCTTTATATATTTGTCATTGATGTCTTATTATTATATTTACGATAAGTTGTATATGTCGAGGATATTGAGAAAATTGTAATAAGAAGTGCTACAGGTTGTTAGTAGTGAAATAAAGTTCTTTCTATCAGTGTGTTTAGTACATTTTTGTTCTAAGGTTATTGACTAAAGGGTTTCTTGTTGAGTATGTCTAGTTTATCCATGTTTAATTTTAGAGATTTTCATGAAGAGTTGATCGAGTTATGGTGATTTTCATTCTGATAGTTTTTTTGTTGCTTCAGTTAGTGTTCCTAATTGAAGATTCTATGATTTCAGTAAGTTCAGATGTTGTGGATGCTTCTCTAGTGTTTCATGATGTTTCTAGATGTTTCTAGTTCATTTCTATTTATAGCATCCTGCATTTGATTGTTGTGCTCGTGATCCGAATTTTCTCTTGCATGACCATGTTTTCATGTTCTTGTTGACAAAGGTGTTAGAGCATGTTGTGGATCTTGAGGAGAAATCGAGATGAGGTGTTTTCTATTGGAGATGTTGTTTTCGGTCTTCACTATGTTATTTCCAATCATGGTTGATTCTCGTGAATAATATTTATTTGTTTTGGGTTGATTGTTTGTAATTATTTTATTATCTTTTTGTGTTCAACTTATAGCGATGTAATTTATTGTTGCAGATATATAAGATGATTGTTTGAAATGTGGAAGAAGTGCGAATGTGAAATTTATGAGTCCTATGTGTGAATAAATTTTAGATCATTCGAAGGAAAATCAAAGAGTGAAGAAGAGTGAAGAAGCGTTCATGTGCTTAACTGGAACTGTAACCAAGCAT
>VDFB02000015.1:512238322-512551041 GCA_007258455.2 Sequoia sempervirens
GAGTGAAGATTGTGTAATTCTGGTAATTCTAGTTGTTGCGGATGTTTCTCCATTGTTTCTTGGTGCTCTTGTATGTCTCTAGATTTTGCTCTATCTTTATGGTACGTCCACATTGATCAGTGTGCTCATGGTCAAAAAAAATTCTTGCGTACATTCGACTTTTCATGTTCTTGGCTGACATGATGGTGGTAACATGTTGTAGATCATTGAAAAGTAAAATTTGAGTATTTGGTGTGCTTGTGAATATTGTTTTGGGTCGCATCATTTTTTTGGCCAATGGTGTTTTGATCCACATTGAAAATTTAATTGTAAATTTGGGCCAACATTGCAAATATGCTTTTTTTTTTGGCCAACTAATTTGTTGATGAAATCTCATGTAGTGGATATATAAGAGTGACTGCTTCATCGGTGCAAAGTGTGCTTTGTGTGTTGGATGTGCTCCTATGTGTGTATGTGTGAATATCATTTGATTGTAGAGCAGAGTGTGAAGAAGACTGAGCGAAGTGTGAAGTAGTTTGAGTGAAAAGAGGAGTTTTTTGTGCTTAATTGGAACTATAATTAGGCTTGTGCAGAAGCTATTTTCTCATTTTGTACCCTTCGGATTTTAATCCTATTTTGTATTGTTGGGCAATGAGCCCCTTCTGTAATTGAGCAGTGAGCTCTAGGAAGTGTGCCTAAATGCATGTGCATTCCCCTTTATTGTTTTCATTATACTTTTAACAGGGTATAATATTGTGGACTAACATCCACTGTGGTTTTTCCCCTAACAGGGTTTCCACGTAAAAAATCTTGGTGTTCTTTGTCTCTCTAATGTGTTAATTGTTTATGGTTAATTTCTTATTCATCAGATCTGAGATTAAGTTAAGTAAATTTTGAAAAGTTTATTATTTTGCGACAACTAATTCACCCACCCCTCTCAGTTGTCTATCCTTTTTTTTCTAGCAAGACTACCAACAACACTCACATATGGTACTTTGGTCATGTCCTCCATCTCAAAAAAATATTTTGAACAATCATTCACATAAAGCTTCATCCCCTACATTACAGGAACAATTAAGCATCAACAATCTATTATGTTGAATCTCACCAACACTAATTTCACATACTTTTTCTTAACCAAATCTTTTGTTAGCACTGTCTCTTCTTATTTCCACTCCCAGAATACCTAGTTGCACCTAAATATTTTATCTCAAACTGTGTTGACAACTAAAACTTCAAATCTGAAATCATACTTTTATAATTCCCAATAAACAACATATCATCGACATATAAAATAATAATGAGAATATGACCATTATCGTATTTTTAATACATACAATGGTTAGATTTAGATCTCAAAAATTGGGCAATGACAACACATAGGTGTCAAAATTTTGGTACCACATTCTAGGAGACTGTTTCAAACCATACAAAGACTTCTTTAGTTTGTAAACCATATTTTATTTTCCTTTAACCATGAAATTCTTTGGATGTGACATATAAATCTCTTCCTCCAAGTCACTGTGAAGGAATGTTGTCTTCACATCCATCTATTCTACTTCTAGGCCATACTTTGTTGCAATTGATAACAGGAATCAAATAGATGTCAACTTTACAATAGGAGAGAATATCTCACCATATAGTCAATTCCCTCCACCTGAGAATACCCCTTAGTGACCAACCTTTCCTTATTCTTCTCAACACTACCATCAGGACCACACTTCTTGAACACCCATTTACAACCAACTAATTTACATCCATTAGGTAAGGGTATTGAATCCCAAGTCTCATTTTTCTTCAATGCATCCATCTCTTCATCCAAGAATCTGCATCACTCATACCCATAGCTTCTCTAACAATCCTAAGCTCATCAGTGTTAGCAATCAAAGAAAAAATACAATTGGAATCCAACAAGGAATAACCAAACCTTTCTAGTTGTCACCTAACATGCATAGACCTCACTTCCTAAGGTTGAGGTTCTTCTTCTTCTTTATAACTTTTAGATTTGTTTGAGCTCTCCTCATCATCATGTCCAATAGGAGTGCGTAGTTCACCTTTCATCAAAGTAGGTGGAATCTAAACTACCTCCTTTTGTTTCTCCTCTTTCTCTAGTTGTAGCTCAATAGTGGATAGTTTCATCTCTCTAAAAATTACACTTCTTATATAGAAAACCTTCTAGGCCACTGGATCCCAAAGCCTGTACCTCTTAACACTGACACCATAGTTGATGAAGATAAATTTAACCACCTTGTTCTCCAATTTATACCTCTTCTCAATCGAAACATGAGCATAAGCTTCACAACCAAATACTTTGAGATGTCTCATCAAAGGATTTTTACTAGACCATGCCTTCGTGGGTGTCCTTTCAACAAGCGTCAATGTAGGAGATTGTTGATCAAATAACATGCAATGGCTACAACTTCAACCCATAAATTCTTCTCAAGGCCAACACCACTTAGCATACTCCTAGCGCTCTCCATCAACGTCATTTTCATAATCTCCAAACCTCCATTTTTTTGTGGGGTGTATGGATTTATCTTATATCTCTTAATCCCATGCTCTTTACAGAACTTTTCAAATTATTCTAAACAAAACTTACAACCATTGTCAATCTTCAAATACTTAATCTTTCTACTAGTTGTATTTTCAACCAAGGATTTAAACTCTTTAAACTGACTAAAGACTTCATATTTACTCCTGAGGAAATAAACAAATGTCCTTCTATTGTAATCATCTATGAAAGAAACAAAATATATAGATTTTGATAATGAAGGAACATTCACAAGACCAAATGCATCTGCATGAAAATAGTCTAGAACCCTAGAAGACTTATGAGAATTGGAATAAAAAGAAACACATTGTTTCTTTCCATACACAGAATATTCAAAAAAAATAAACTCAAGATTACAATCATCAAGGCCTTCAACAAGGCCCTTATTTTTTAGGGCTCTGAGACCCTTCTCACCAATGTGACCAATTTGTTGGTGCCACAACATTGTCTTCTTTGAAGAAACATTCATTTCCAAGGAATGAGCACCCTTAGGTACCAAAAATACATGACCATTAGATTTAGTTGCCACAAACATCTTATTTGCATGATCTGGCAGTGAGGATGAAGAAGCAAAAGATCTCTCCTTGGTGTGTCAGAAGAACTATTGCACTAAACTATGCATTCATCCATATTGTACAAGGTTCTAACCTAAACACCCTTAGCCAGCAACATAGCTCCTCTCATCATCTTGCATCCTCCACTCGGGAAAACAACTTGCACCCCCAAATCATTCAATTTACTCACTATAGTGTCGAAAAATGTATCCCTTGCTTGATATGGGAATAATTAATGATAAATTGGACTTAATTCCACCTTGATCTAATGTTGTGAGGTGTTTTTCACATCCACATTAGGTATTGGGCAGTTTTCAAAGTCTAATGGACATATTTCTCCCTTAACTCAATGTTTTAAAATGTATTTAATTGCATTCTCACACATTAATCTAGAAGGCTTGTTTTAATCTAGTGTTGTAATGTGTTTTACACATTCACATTGGATCATGTGTCTTTCTAAGCTAAGTGGACATTTTTTTAATGTTGTAGAGTGTATTTAATCACACTTTCACATTGAACTTTGTGTCCCTATCCCTAATCACCCTTTATATCATCATTAAAAGGCCCCTAGGCCCCTTATTTTTGCATCCCAAGGCATATTTTGATTAATATCTCGATAAAAACACTGTAAAACCCCAAAATATTGAAGACCCACCTCAAAAACCTCAAGGTGGGACCCATTTTCCAAGTGTGGTGAATGAGTCCCTTTTCGGGAATTTTTCAAAATTAAGCGGGAAAATTGCAATTTTAACTTGAATTTTGATGAAGGTCAGCCTTGGAGATCAAAATAATATCCATTTAAGTGCCTTGCCTATATAAAAAATATTTCAAACCCTCATTTCATCAAAGCAACATAAGGTATTCAATTTTTCAATTCAAGCAAGCAATAGTTAGGCATTTCAATTCTTCACAAGGTCATCAAGATAGCTTTCAAGATCAATTCTAAGGCATTCAAGAGAAATATTCTTCATTCATTGTTGCAAAAATTCAAGATCCATCATCATGGAAAGGTTCTAATTACATTACTTCATTTTCATGCTTCATTATCTTATTTCATCATTTTGGTTTAATTACCTAAATGGGGTTTGACCAAGGCAAACCCCATTCCCTAACCATCAACACTTTTGTTCTCTTTCTTTGTGTGATTGTAGATCTAGGTGCTTTGAAGGCTTGGATATGATTAAAGAATAGGTAAATAAAACTTTTTGGATTCATCTCCTTACCCACAAGGCTAAAATATTTACAAAAATTCATTTACAGCCCTACAAATCAAGGTTTTGAATCTGAACACCTGGAGGAATAGAAAGGGTAGACTGATAGCAACAAATTCCACTTATGAGTTTCTACAAAATTCAAAGTGGACTCATTCACCAAGAGTGGTGAATGAGTTCCACTGTACCTATTTTTTAGATATTTTCATGGATTTGGATACCTATTTAGCTAAAACAGGCTCTGGTGCAATTTTCCAAAATCGAAACCGATTCATGCGGAATGGCGAATGAGTCCAACCAGGTCTAAAATTAGCATTTTTTAGGATTTCAGAACCCCATTCCATCTTCAACAAGTTTCCAGGTGCACACTTATAGTTTTACGGCTTTCTATTTTGTTCTTCTTGCATTTTCAAGTCATTTAGTTCAATTTTTCATATCACATTGTGTTTTCAAACATTTTGTCTTTTCCAAGTTTACTCTTGGTGGTGAACTCCCCCATTAGTTGTTATCATCATTAATTTCCCTAGAACCTTCTCTTTGTCATATTTCAATCTCCTTTGCATTGAAATCTCAAGGGTGTGTTCTTGAGTGAAATATTGAAAATAGCCTCTCTCCTTTTAGGTCCAAAACCCTAGAAGCAAAAGAGAGACCCCTATTTTCTATGTTTCATTTTGGTGAACCTATATTTAGAATACCTTTTTTTAATTTGGATTCCATCATCATCCTATATTTAGCTTGCATTAACTTTGCATTAGGATTTGCATTAGTTAATTGGCATTCTAGGGTTTCAAAATTTTGCATTAATGAAAGTGCATATAGGTTGCATTTTTTGCATCTCAAATTAAAAAACATCTTAAAACTACATTTTCACTTAAGATACATATCATACAACATAAAAATCATCAAAATTCATTGAAAATTCCTAAAAAATTTGAAAAAAAATCCATATTGGGACTCATTCGCCACCTTGGGCGAATAAGTCCCAAAACAGATCTAAAATTACCTTTTACAGCACTAGAAACCTTGTTTTTACACTTCTATTTCCTACTATTAACTATCTATTTCAGTTGGTGGAGTTTTTGTTACATGCATTTCATTAAATCTAGCTTAATTTGGTCCATTTCATGCATTGCTTAATTTCAAATTTGCATTTTCACATTGTTACATAGCATAATCAGTCAATTGTCATCTTCATAATCTAAAAAAATTGCATTACTCTTTCGCATGTTTGCTCTATCATTGTTGCATTTCAAGCTTGTAGAACAATAATCACATCATGTTTTCATTACAAAAGGCTATAGTTATCATACTTCATGTTCTATTTTCTAATCTTGTTGAATGTTGCAAGAAAGTTTTGTTAAGTGCATATGAAAATGAGGTCTTGTCCCCTCTCTTTTTTTTCATCATTGATCCCTCTCCTAGTATCCCTATTGACAGTCAAATGTTGGTTCTTCTAAAATGACTTCATCACAATTAGTGGATGATCAATGATTAAATTGTCTTGTTCTTCAATGACGTTATTGTCATGTTTAGTAGGTGAAGTGATGATTAAATCTAAACATTGACACATATAATGAGGCTTCCTTAGGTGAAGTGACAATTAGACTCCTATTCATTAATAGATCATGCAAATAAATACAAGATTCTTGAGGTGATTATGACACAAATTAGATATCCTTTAATTAGTGAGCTTCCTAAGTCACCTTCCATTAGCGAATCACATACGAAAATAAGAGATTTCTTGAAATCTACGATGCAATCTAACAATGTTTTGCGGAAACCAAGATGTAACATAGTTGCTCAAACATGTAGGGGACCACAAATTGCTCTTGCAACATCACCATTGCCTCAACATATTGTTCCTAGTGTTGAAGATCTTAAGAAGACCCCTGCTAATATATCCATATGGCAACTTATTCAACTATCACCTACATACAAGTGCCTATTCTAATAAATATTACAAATAAAGCAGGAGGAGATCCAAGCTTCTATAAAATTGAATAATGTAACATCATCCTTTCATCCCACACAAGTCACACAATCATAAATCACATTCCTTAAACATGAATTTCCCTCACTTGAGACTCAAAACAAGAATGAGGCCTTGATGATAAAAGTGATCATTAATGAAACTGCAGTTAAGCGCGCTCTCATAGGCAATGGAGCATAAATTAATGTTTGTAGCATTGATCTCCTAGAAAAATTTGGCATGGAAAAAAGGCTCATTCAACTTAATGATGTTCATATTTGTGGCTTTGACAATGTTAATAGACAACCACTAGGGATGATCACATTACCAATTGAGGTCAGACCTATAGAGTTGCCTACCCCTATCCATATCATGCAAGTAACCCTTTCATACAATCTTCTCCTAGGGAGACCATGGATTCATGCTATGAAAGGAGTCCCCTCTACTCTCCACCATACAATGAAATTTGAATACAACAACAAGATATACATGGTTGACACAGATGAACAAAGATATGAATTATATGATCATGTCAACACTTCTAACTCCCCTACTACTTTCATTCCAAAATAAAAACTTGAACCTATACAAGTTGATGCTAATCCTTCACCTACAACAAAACTCTTTAGTGATAATTGGGGGTCATTGGATTTTACACCACCTTTCAATAAAGTATCCAAAATCTCACCCTCAACATCCAAAGAGTCATATACACATGATTCCTTTCCAGATACAGGTTCTAATGATGATTGAGGTTTTACACCTCCCTTTATAGGAGAGTGAAAAATCTCACAACCTAAACCAAAAAACCCTTGTGTTTCATATGTGCAACTTGGTTCTACATCAACAACATTAACCCATGATAGTGATGGGGGGAATCTATCTCCCATCCATCATAGGGAAATAATGCATAACTTAAAAAAGGATTCATTTCTCATGAAGAAACCAATCCTTCTCAGAAACACAAACCCCCTCCATCTAAATTGAAAGATTGTTTTGGTATCGGATATAATCTCTCTCCTACACATGGATACAATGAACACACAAATCAAACTAACATATCATACTCTTTCAAGAAAGATCTAGGGTTACCTCCCTTATCTCCATTTTCATCTAAAGCCTTATCATTTAGTGTGTGTATGAAATCTTGCACAAATCAAGGAACATATTCTACTACTTATCAAGAGAACATCTTTCCAAGACTCCTCTAGGATCACTTGATATCCCTTCCTCCAAGAACGTGAAAGAAATTTTTTTACAAGACTTCATTATGTGCATATCATAGAGTTCATGGTCGTTCCACTAACAAATGTAAGGCTTTAAGTAACAAAAATCAACATCTCAAGGAGTTTGGTACTCTTCCTTGTGTTGACACACCTAATTCCTCTAGCTGATACTTGCTTTCATCCTATTCAGCTCATCCTTGTCCTGCACTAAGTGGGGGCAAGGGGTTAGTTAGATTTGTCCTTGTATTTCACTTTTTGTTATCTCTTTTGTCTATTCGATCACCTTTCATGTGCATATAAGAGCAAGCTTTGGATGTGGATGACATGCCTTAACTTGGCTCACATGTGACATACTTCCCTTTTTGTGATGTAGCTTATTGGAAACATATGACTTGGCATAGGGATTTCTGAATAATCTCTCATGTCTTCTTCTACTTTAAAGAAATTTCTCATAGTAATGGTGTTAGCAACCACTTTAAAGTGGGGGAATAAATCGACACTCATATTTCATTGTGTGATTCTCTTTCTTCTTGTGATGCATCCTTTTCTTGGTGTCATTGGGTTTGATTTCCTCCAAGAGCATGATATTTCTTTGACTTGTCCTCTCTTGGAAACATTAGGAACAATGTTCCCTAAGAAGAGACCTTACATGAACTAAGAAAAATCCCTTTGAACATACCTTAAATTATTTCCGCATTTACAACAATTTTAATATGGCCACCTTGCATAACACAACTTGCATTCCTATAGAGCCATCCTATTTGTTCATGAGCTCCAAGCATATGAGGTTTTGCTTGTCTCATGAAGCTCGAAAATCATTTTTTTGTGGAGCCTTATTAAATTTATCAGGAGGTATAACTTTGGTATGGTTGAGTGGGAAGCCCAATCTGAGGCATGACTTTCCCCATAGCCACTTGCATGTGTGTAAGTGCATACCATCCATGAGTGTATGTTTCTCACCTTTTAGAACTTCTCACCTGGAAGATAGCCAAGAGTTCCATCGCCTCAGAGTGAGTATGCATTTTTTGAAAAAATAGCATAGATCTGATCCACATCATGTTTGACAGCAGTCAAAGCTTGATCCACCTTTTTTATTTTTTCTCATTTGTACTTCTCCTTCTTCTAGTTATTTCCATAGCATGATCGCGTATCTTGTCTTGCTACAAATCACTCACCTTGTGTGTATCCTCTTTTGCTTATGTTGATTTGACTTAGGATCATGGATCTTGGGGGCTTGACCGCCTCCTTCATCTTTGTTATCCTATACCATCCACATTGGTATGATTGGATCCCTCTTGAATGTCTACTTTAGTGTGATTTTAAAGCAATTTCATCCTCTCACTAAAGTGGGGGCTAAATGTAGTGTCAAAAAAAGTGTCCCTTGCTTGATATGGGAATAATTAATGATAAATTGGACTTAATGTCGCCTTGATCTAGTGTTGTGAGGTTTTTTTCACATCCACATTAGGTCTTGGGCCCTTTTCAAATTCTAATGGACCTATTTTTCTCTTAACTCAATGTTGTAAAATGTATTTAATTGCATTCTCACATTAATCTAGAAGGCTTGTAAATTAAACTTGGTTTTAATCTAGTGTTGTAATGTGTTTTACACATTCACATTGAATCTTGTGCCTTTCTAGGATAAGTGGACCTCATTTTAATGTTGTAGAGTGTATTTAATCACACTTTCACATTGAACTTTGTGTTCCTATCCCTAATCACCCTTTATATCATCATTAATAGGCCCCTAGGCCCCTTATTTTTTCATCCTAAGGCATATTTTGATTAATATCCCGATAAAAACACTATAAACCCCTAAAATCTTGAAGACCCACCTCAAAAACCTCAAGGTGGGACTCATTCGCCACATTGGGAAAATGAGTCCCCTTAGATAGGACCCATTCACCAAATGTGGTGAATGAGTCCCTTTTGGGGACTTTTTCAAAATTGAGCAGGAAAATTGCAATTTTAACTTGAATTTTGATTAAGGTTGGCCTTGGGGATCAAAATAATGGCCATTTGAGTGAATTTCCTACGTAAACAAGTGTTCAAACCCTCATTTAACCCAAGAAACATAAGGTATTCAAGTTTTCAATTCAAGCAAGCAATAGTTAGGAATTTCAATTCTTCACAAGGTCAAGATAGCTTTCAAGATCAATTCTAAGGCATTCAAGAACAAGATTCTTCATCCATTGTTGTAGCAATTCAAGATCCATCTTCATGGAAAGGTTATAATTGCATTACTTCATGTTCATGCTTCATTATCTTATTTCATTTTGGTTTAATTACCTAAATGGGGTTTGACTAAGGAAAACCCCCATTCCCTAACCATCAACACTTTTGTTCTCTTTCTTTGTGTGATTGCAGATCTAGGTGCTTTGAAGGCTTGGAGATGATTGAAGAATAGGTTTCAAACTTTTTGGAGTCATATCCTTACCCACAAGGTGTTGAGAATTGGTGTCTCAAACATACTAGTGTTTGGGCCTCTCAATTGTCGAATAGATAGTTGAATATCACCAGGATGAAGTCACTAGTCTGATCAAAATCTATTTGGTGGGAAATGGTTTCTTACCTAAGTCATGGGTTTCTAAGTGTTCCTAACTTAAGTCGCAGGGTTCAAAAATTACATAACCTCTCGACTTGGTGACTTTTTGGTTCTCTTTGTTATCGGAATGTCATGGTTTTTGAGAACTTCAAAACCTCTGACATGAGGTTTGGAAGTTCGGGTTTTGAGTGACTGAGTGACCTCCTTGTTGTTGTGGGTTTTAGGAATTTCCTAACCTCTGAATGAAGGTTCTAAATTTTAGGTTTCTTCCAACTTGGCAATCCCTTTTGAGTGTCAGCAAGACATGGCATGATCGGCAGGACTTCGGAAGATGTCTCCTCGACATTCCGGTAGAAGGATGCAAGGACCTTGTCAAAGTGACTTAACATTGTCGTTGGAATGTTGGATTATGTCTCTTTGACATGCAGGTTAAGTCTAGTAGGACCTTGTTGTTGTGACCTTATGCAATCGCCGAGACATTGTGAGATGTCTCTTAGACATGTTGGTTGAAGACTTGTTCATTCCTATTGATGAGACTTCAGGAGTTCATCGAGAATTTGTGAAAAGTCTCTTAGAATTTCCTGAAGAAGTCTTGTCCATTCTCATTAGTGAGACTTGGGGTGTTCAATGAGACTTTGGGGAAACTCTCTTCGACAAAGGTTGTCATGTTGATGACCTATGGTGGGACCCGAGTTGTCAAGAGGAAATCGATTGGTGGTTCAATCCATTTCGCCTAGGCAGTGGGGACCACATGGATGGTAAAGCAAGCATCGATGAGACCTTGGTGTATCAATGGGAGAAGTTGGTGTCTCTCTTTGACATGGCCTGATATGATGATGGCTGAATCAGTGACCTATGTAGAATGTCTTAGTGGGACACGATGGATGCTAAGGTGGAGAACGATGATTGGCTAGAAAATGTTGGTGGTTGGTTTTCCTAGTCGGCCTGGAACCCTTGGATAGAATGAATGTTATAAAACATTGAACATTCTATAATGTGAATGAGGAGAGGAGAGATCGAAGTAGGGTTATGCTACCGGTTTCTCTCCAAAATGGAACAAGATCTAAATCTCTTGTAAAGGCTTAGAGCCTATAATTTTATTTTTAATTGTACCTTTGTTGCTATATAATAAAATGTTGATCTGGGCTTTTGGAGTGTGGGGTTTTTTACCCAAAAGGGTTTTCTCCATGTAAATTTGTGTTCATAACTTTTGTTCCATCTTTCATGTTTAATGGTTCTGCTTGATTGAATCTGTTTAATGGTGTTTTTTGGAACTAGTTTAATTAGCATTAATTTTTCTCTAAGGGTCAATGTGGGAAATGAGCTATGTCTTATTCTACTTTGTGGCATAGTAGTTTGTGTCTTTGAGGAAATCTAATGAAATTAAAATTACCGAAGGCACTGTTGTTCTTGGAATTTTCTTTCTAAGATGACCAACATTTCAAAACAAATGGTATTAGATCCTTCTTCTAGGATTTTCTCTTTTCTTGCATGTGTAGGTTTTTGAGTTGCATGTGCTTGCATGTTGATGCATGTTGATGTATGTATGAATTCTTGGTGTTTCTGGTTCTGGGTATTCCTTCTGTGAAGATTTCTTAGTGTGGCAGGATTGAGGAAATTTGAAGGAATCGACTGATGTTTTGATACTTTGGTGAGTTGAAATTATTTCTCTTTTTTTTGAGTTCCAAGAAACAACACACAGTATGGAAGAAGGAGAAAATGGATTTGGTCATATTGAAATGATGTGTGACCTGAAGCTCGTGAGTTGGTAGCAGTATAACCTTGATGCATGGGGTGGAATACTTAGCTTTGTGGATGTGTTGCAGCAAAAAAATTCATATTGGGTGTCTGTGTGTTGGACTCCCTGTTGATATGGAGAAGATTGGGTTGTTTCATAGCTATGGGAAAATGTGCTTATGTTGGGTCTTTTGTCCTGGTATTAGAAAGCATAGTTTTATGGAACCCCAATTGCATGAAGGCTATGGAGTTGGTCATCAGATGATCTGAAATCTCCTGCAATAGCTTCTCTCCCTCAGATGCACGTACATGTTGGTGGTTGAGGAGTTGGCCTGAAATAGACCTAGAGTTTTTGACTGCCTTTTTCCTCTCATGGATTTTTTGTACCTACATGGTTCAGACTCATGCTTCTGGGTCTGAGAGTTGTTTATAGGTTTTCTTAAAAAACTATGGTGATGCTCATTCATGATAGTCCATTTTCTAGTTTAACTATTCTGATGTTTATGTTTCAAACTTTTGATTCATCCAGATGTGAATTCGATATGGGCGTGCATGTAACATAGTGATTTTGTAGGTTTTACACCGTCAATAAAACTTATGATTTTATGGAGCTGTTGTTAAACTATTTTCTAGACCCTAGCTTGTTGTGGAGTTGTTGGATGAGATAGTAGTAGTTCTGCATACATGCTTTATGCATGGTAAGAGAAGGTGTGTTTTCTTCTCTACATGGGAGTTTTGGTATATGATTAGTCATTTAGCATTCTTGTGTTGATGCTTAGTGGATTCCTTGACTATGGTGCTCATTGTGGATGTGATTGAAAAATCAAATCTGAGCTTGATCTGGTGTTTGAGTCATGGTTGTCTATATGGTAAATTCTCTTTGATATCTCAGCTTTTTGTAGCTTCTAGTGCGATTATGGGTTTGCATGTTTCAATGTTTGGATCTACAAGTTATGCAGTTGTATGTACTAATCACCCATTTAGTTACAGTGGGATAACTTGGAAGTGGATTGTTTATATCCATGAGCTTGATTCAGTGTTGATGTAAACTTGTTAGCTAGCCTTGTCTCTGGTCACTTGTGCATTGGTGTGGTTGCTTTAAGATGAAAGGTTAGATGATAAGGGAGTACCTAGGTAGTCATTTTTGGGGTCCTATAGCATATTGTATCATGATGTCATGGATAGCTTGAATACACTACTTTGTGTAAGCTTTTGACAATGATGGTAATTTTCTGCTTGCCTTTGGAGATCTTGATGCCACTTGATATTATTTTAAGATGGATAATTTAATGTGGGGACCTAAAGTATTTTCAAATTAGCAAAAAAAATTTCATGATGCTTGGAGAGCTCGGGTGTCACAGTTCAATGGGAGCTTTAGCAGTGACTGTGGTTTCATCACTTGGTGGTGAATGATCTTCTTTAGTGTTGCATATATAACTAGGAGGGACTCTTAGATCCTATTGTTGCATAAGGGTTCTTTCACATTTGCATGGACACTATTTGAGGATGTGCAACATCTTAGTACCATGGAGGACATTTGGAGTCTTTGGTTGAGGTGTTGGTGGTGCTTGATAGGTGATGTTGGTTTAGAGTTTTGGCATGATGCATCGCTCTTGAAATCATGGTATGTTCACTTGGAGCATAGTATCTCCTAACGGGGGTGGTAATATCATTTTTTCATGATAAGTTCCTAGTTCAAATGTTTGGAGCTTTGACAGTGGTCTGGAGATTCTTTGTGTATTGGGTGCATTGGTCATATGCTTGAGAACTTCATGATGGTGTAGTGATGTATTCAGATTTTTGATGTAGAGAAAGGTGGAGAATTATAACACAATCACAATTAAACCAACTTTGCAAATCAAAATCCTCAACTTGGTGGTTTTATCACCAATCCTTCAATCCTCCTCGTAGTACTCTAAACTAGGTTTTTCATCGTAACTTTTAGAAAATATCTCAAAGCCAAAATTGAATCACCATTGAAAATACCCTTTATTCCCCTTTGAAACATATCATATTTGTAGATGTGGTTGTTTTGTAACAACACCCTCCAATTTGGACTGTTACACTCTAATTAGGCCTAATTAGGCTTGTTTTCCAAAGCAACAATAGGAAATTATATCTCCAAACCACAAAACTTCAATCCAATGCTCTCCTCATGTCACATGGGGTCTAAATATACAATTTATCTCAACTGAAATAATCACCAAAGCTTCTATCTACAAAACCCTATATCTACCTATCCTCCTAAGCCTAATACATAGAGATATTGGGCTAGGGCTTGATCAAAATCTTCCCTAACTCCATCCCCTACATCTTAAAACCATACCAACATGAAAAAAATCCTAACTACCCCCATTCCACCAATTTTTAGAAATTTCCATTGGTGGAATGGTCTCCTAATTCATGATTCTTCTCTCAAACCCTCAAAACTAGGGTTTCCTTACTGTTTTCAGTAAAAACCCTCTAAATCTCTTCAAACTTGATGAAAATGAATGAAATAAACTACAAATCAGATAATATTCAACACATCATCAATCCAAGTTGATTTTACATCATTTCCAATCCATACAGGGCGGTACAAACTTTTGTAGCAACAAAAATCAATGTAAAACATAGAAAAAGCAAAGTATTATTAATGTTTGATCTCCAAAAATGTATTCAAAATTTTTCCTCAAACTCCACAAGGCATATTTAAACTCTTACCACCAAAAACCAATGGTTCAAACTACTTTTCAAACAACTTTACCATTCAACTTCCAATACAGACCAAAAATGCAAAGTTGCTTCGCAACTTTTGTAACTTTTGCAAAATCTTGACAAATTTATCTAAATTCGACCCCACATGACTAAAAACATTATACATGGTATTAATAGACCTTATTTCAACCAAAAACATGAATCAAAATCACAAAACTAATATATGACCCTTATTACATTATGTAGACTAGGTGCTCTTGCACCATACTCCTAGGGAGAACAAAATCTCAAGTTCCACTTGAGAGCAGCTCTTGAACTATGGTTCCATGCTTCTTGATATCTTTCTTTGTCATCCAAGTGGCATCCTCCATTAGAAGTCTTTCCCACTTCACCAAGTACTCAATGTACACCTTGTGCCTTGTTCCTTTGGCTTCTTTTGTGTCTAGGATACATTCAAGCTTCAATGGTTGACTTGGTGGTAAGTCTCTAATCCAATCTTCATCTAGAACTCCTAATGTACCTACATCTTCACTTGCAATCATAGATCCTTTAAAATGATATAGGTCAGATACATTAAAAATTAGGGAGATAGCCACTCTAGGAGGGAGTTCTATCTCATAGGCATTTGCTCCAAATTTGTGGACCACCCTACATGGCCCTATCTTCTTCATCTGAAACTTTGAATACTTCCCTTTAGGTAGCCTTTCTTTCCTCAAATGAGCTAAGACCAAGTCCCCCACTTTGAAATGAACCTCTCTCTTTTTCAAATCTGCATGTTGCTTGTATTTATCAACACTCTTTTGAAGGTTCTCCCTAACTTGTTAATGTATGTCTTTCATGTCCACTACAAACTCTTCTCCTTCAGCACTCCTCTCCATACCACTCAAATCTCTGAGTTCAAACACTCCCCTAGGCTTCAATCCATACACAATCTCAAATGGGCTTTTTCCAACACTTCGATTCACATAGTCATTATATGCAAACTCAACTTGGGGAAGGATAAAATCCCATTGTTGTCAATGTTCCTTTGTCAAGCATCTCAAGAGATTTCCAAGGCTTCTATTGAAAACTTCAATCTACCCTTCTGTTTGGGGATGATAGGTAGAGCTAAAGGTCAAGTTTGTTCCCAACTTCTTCCAAAGGGTTCTCCAAAAGTGACCCACAAATTTATTGTCCCTATCAGAAATAATTGTTAATGGAAATTCATGAATCTTGACCACCTCCTTGAAAAACAACCGTGCAATGTATGAGGCATCATTTGTACTTTTACATGGTATGAAATGTGCCATTTTGCTAAACCGGTCTACAACAACAAACACACTATCATATCCTCTTTGAGTTTTGGGAAATACCAACACAAAATCCATGTTGATGGACTCCCATGGCCTATTTGGGATTGGAAATGGTTGATAAAGACCTACAACCCTTGGATTTTTAACAAACAACACACTTTTCAACAAATTTTTTGATATCACTTTGCAACTTTGTCCAATAATAATACCTTCTTACCTATTCCAAGGTTTTTTCTAGACCAAAATGACCCCCGAAGCTTCCACAATGCTTCTCTTTAATCAGATTAGTCCTCATAGAGAATTTGGGAATACATAACTAATCCCCCTTAAACAATAAACCCTCTCGAATCAATAAATCAAAATTATCTTCATGAAAATTTCAATTAAACTGATTGCAAGAAGCATAAATATGTTTGAAATCATCATCTTCTACATACATACCTGTCAAAGCATCAATTCCAACACTCTGCAACTGAACTTCTTGAATCAACATTTTTCTTCTACTCAAAGCATCTGCCACTTTGTTTGACTGCTCCTTTTTGTGTTTTATGGTGAAGGTAAAGCTTTGTATGTACTCCACCCACTTCACATGCCTGTGGCTAAGTTTGCCTTGGATTTTTAAGAATTGGAAAGCATGAATGTCATTAAAATCAATGAATTATTTAGGAAGGAGATAGTGTCTCCACTTCTTCAATGATTTCACCATGGCATACAACTCCAAGTCATAAGAAGAATACTTTTTCTTTGCCTCATTGAACTTCTCACTAAAAAATGCAATAGATCTTCCCTCTTGGCTCAATACTACTCCAATTACATAGCCACTTGCATCACATTCAATTGTGAAAACTTTATTAAAATCAGGAAATGCTAAGATAGGTTGTTGTGCTACCCTTTGTTTCAAATATTGAAAGATTTTTTCTGCCTCATCAAAAATTACAGATCTTTTTCTTTTATCCCCTTTTATTGTGTCAATCATTGGAGAGTAGATATGACAGAAATTATTCACAAATTTTCTATAAAAGTTACCTAGGTCATGGAAACTTCTTACCTCATTGAAGTTGGAGTACGCCAATTGAGAATTTCTTCCGCCTTGCTAGGATCCAGCTTCAAAGAGCCTTTTGAGATCACAAAGCCAAGATAAACCAACTCCTCCTTCATGAATTCACACTTCTTCAAATTGATCATCAGTTTTCTTCATTCAACCTCTTCAAAACCATGTCCAAATGTTGCAAGTGTTCCTCTTTAGTCTTACTAAACACAAAAATATCATCCAAGTAGAAAACCACAAACTTACCTATGAAAGGTTTCAGAACTTCATTCATTAATCTCATAAAAGTGCTTGGTGCATTTGAAAGCCCAAACGGCATGACAAGCCATTCATACAACCCCTCACTTTTTTTGAAGGAAGCTTTCCACTCATCCCCCTATCTAATTCTAATCTACTGGTAGCCACTTTTGAGGTCAATTTTAGAAAAATAGCAAGCCCCTCCTAAACAATCCATCAAATCTTCAATTCTTGGTATGGGTAACCTATACCTTATAGTTATCTTGTTAATTTCCCTTGAGTCAGTGCACATTCTCCAATCTCCCCTTTCTTAGGTGCCACAATAGTGGGGACAACACATGGGCTAATACTCTCCCTTATTAGGCCTTTTTCAAGTAGCTCTTGAATTTGTTTCCTAATCTCTTCATTCTATTGAGGATTCATTTTGTATGTAGCTTTATTAGGTAGGTTTTCCCCTGGTATGAATTCTATATGGTGCCTCACATCTCTTATTGGTGATAAAGAACTAGGGAGCTCATCTACTACAATGTCTTTGTACTTGTTCAACAAGGCTTGGAATTCTTTAGGCACATCTTCAACCTTTGTTGTTGTCATGACATATTTTGGTCTAATTATAATGGCATAACCTTGTCCACCTTCTTCTTTCATGGTTTTCAAGAACTCTTCTTTCCCAACCAGCATTACACTAGACCCTGTTGATCATGTTTTCTGCACAGCAACAACTCAGACAAAATATAATATCCTATCTCACTTGAAAGGTAAATCTCTATCAGCAAGCCTCAAGAGATAACCCCAAGGTCTCTAATGTCAGGTCTTGACAATGCATAAACAACTCAGTGATAAATGTGAAAATTCTAGTAATCACAATGGGACCTTACTAGAAGCAAAATACTGAATCTCAATTTATCAGATCTAACAATATGATGATACTTCAATCCTAAATTCAACCCAATAATCAAAGAAATAAAAAAAGATAAGGTTTTCAAAGAGATTTCTAAACTTAATACTAAACCTAAGATTAACAATGAAAATGACCAACACTCGAAATGGACCAATCCCTCAAAACTTATTTCTACTTGACCTAGATGGATCTGCAATCTTATAGAAATAGTGCAATCTTCTAAGGTGCTAATATTTTCAAATCATGAACATTCATTCAAACAACCCTATTGCAATTGAAATTAATAAACCCTCAGAATTGAACTAAGCACAATGAAAATAAATTCCAGGCTAACTTTGCAAAGCAACTAACAATCAGTTGGTTGCGAAAAGTATGGACCAGGGATTGCTACAACACTTCAAATATCAAACCATAAACATCATTAAATCAAATCTAATCTAAATATCAATTTTCCTTAAAGCAATTCTAAAGATAGAATAACAAGAACCATGCAAGATAAGAACACAAGTATGGCACCAAATCACAATGTCATTACATGCATCAAATTATCCACTGTAGCAACAATTCCAGCTTTTTGTTACAATATTTGCTTGAGAACAACTACTTGCTAACTCTTGCTCTACTTAATTCGCTCTAACTACCTCTCTATTTGTCAATGTCTAAAACTTCTTAACCCTTACAAAAGAGGAAAAATGCCATATTTATAGAACCCCCAAAACATGTCGGCCTAGATAAGATTGTACAATAATAATTAGGCACAACAAGTCGGCCAAGAGAAATTCAAAATAACTAAAAAAATGCATGAACTTCTTGCCTTGGATTTCCAATGCAGCTCGAACCAATGCATGACAAAATAATAGGAAAGCACAAATCTCGATGTAGCAAATCATTAACCGTCTTCCCCTTTGTCTTTATTTAGATCCAGCATTTCATGAACTTTCAAAAGCACCCCATCCAAGTCGGCCACACGTGGTAAAGGAAAAACCCTAAGTAGCCTTTCAATTGATGTAATTTCTTCCTTGGATTGTCTCACCGACTTATCCCACTCCACCTTATAAGTTAGGTATTTTTCAATAACAGCAATGTAGGTGGCTGCATCATCCAACTGGTGCTCAGAAACAGAATCATCATTAATTGGGGCTTTAACATCATGCCACCACTTCCTCAACTGTTCTAAACTCAAATATTTGGGGGCAATCTTCCTTCTCCCTTTCATAATCTCAAAGAAAGCAATGGATCCATTGTAAACACCAGCTAGGGTGTCATCAATCTGCCTCCTCTGCTTGTAAATCTTCTTCAAAACCTTTTGCCTAATTTGAAATGCTTCAAACCATTCCCAAGGTTCAGCAGCTCCGGAGGAAGGAAGAATTCTATCACTTATTAGCTTATCCCTGGTGTACTCCATGATAGTTTTGGTTTTCTAAAACATAAGATATGTATCTTCTTTATCTTGAGCTAACACTTCTTTCAACCAGTCAACCGTCCTTATAGCATCCTTCCCTATTGACAAAATATCTTTAATGGCCTCATTTCCTTTGGTTCGCACCCCTTGCAGCCAATTTGCAATGGAAAGAGTGGAAGCCTTCATCTTTTCCAGCTCAGTGATAGTTTCTTGAGGCAAAGGATTCACAGCAGAAACCGAGGGGTTAATGGATTGCAAGGGCTTCATCAGATCCTCCAAGCATTTCTTGAGATTCTCATTTTCCTTCTTTAACTCCTGCTTATTCTTCATTTCCTTCCTCAATCTGCCCATGATAACTGCACTAGAACCCTAATAGTGCTCAATGTCCTACTCAACAAAAGTGGGCCCTCAATTAAAAGTTTACACATTGTAATCTTTTGAAGCTACCTCATCTCTACTCTTATCCTGGGCAGGAGTTGCAATGTGGACAACTCTGTTGTTGGCCTCATCTCTCTTGATCCTTGAAATCACCCTAGCCTTCTTTTTACCTTTATCCTTTCCAAACTTGGCTAGCAGCTCATTACAGTTGGGTGGGGTGTCTTCCACAACAACCTATTTTCTTCTTATCTCCTTATCCAACCAATTAGGGACACTGGATTCCAATTGCACCCTACCCTGTTTCTCCTCTTCTTGTTGACCTTTAGGTGCCTCTTCACTCAAACCCTGATTCTCAGGAGTCTCACCTATCTGGCTCTCCTTCTCTTCAGCTTGTTCCTCCTTATGCTCAGGTGATGGAATCTTATCTGCCTCTTCTTCTTTTGGAGGTGATTTGATCTTTTCAGTCCCAACAGGTGATTTTGCATATGCAACCAAGGGAGACTACATTACCTTTTCTACTTCAGCTTCTGCACTATAAAGATCACCCTCCTGAAATTCTTCCCCTTCAGTATCTGGATGATCCTCAACTTCTTTGGATTCACCAAGTTCACTTTGAGCTTTATGGGTGGAAGGAACATCATCATGTTGCCCCTCATGAGAAATAACTAGAGGAAGGTCTGTTTTAGGCACACTATCCTTGGGAGAAGGATTCCTAGACCTCCTTGTATATACTCGTGCCTTCTCCTCTGAGCTTTCTACATTTACCACCAGTGGGGTAACCTCTTCTTCTCCTACCTTGGATCTTTCCTTATGTGACAGTCTTATGACTCTTCTCCTTTTGGGCACAGGAACATCAACCTTAGAACCCTGCCTTTCAAGTTCCTTCTATTCAAACCTCTTAGTCTTTGACCTTTTCTTAGCTATTGGCTTTCTCTGCTTTTATGTTTCTTGGACCTCCTCCTCTTGAACACCATTTATCTTGATCTTGAATGGAAAATCCAACTTTCCTTTTCCCTTAGAATCTTATTTAGTTGATTCCTCAGAAGTGGAGTGAGGGTCCAAATCCCCCATCAGCTCATAGGTGCACTGCACACCTTCATTACCTAACTCCCACAGTTTATTCCTTAGCCAAATTCTAGTAAACTTAGTGACTGGATCCATCGATTGTTTTAGTTCTATTTTTTCTTCCTCTAACCAATCCACATCACCAATTGGCCTGTCCTTTATTGCCTCATAAGCATGATCCTGAATCAGGTTTCCATCATCCTCGAGTTGATCTGGGATTTCCCTCACATTGTATAATTGGATTGATTCAATTGGTAGTCAAGAAAACTTCTTCCTCCTTACCTCGTGTTCATCACTACAATTGGCCTAGTAGTCCTCTAAATCAACCTTATGGCTATACTCCTTACTAGCCTTCTATTGGGCTTCACCTATGATGTCAAACCTTGACCTCTTGGAATGGAAGGATAATTTGAGAGCACTCATCTCCTCCTCAGAAGCCTGGGAAAAACCAATGGAAGGACAAGTCTCTCTAGTGCCAATCCTTAATGGGAAATCTCCACCAAAACCAGTTTTATGCTTGTCCCTTTTAACTATGGCATCAAAGTCACATATCTGTCTAGTGACCTCCAAAAGTAAAATGTGGTCAGTAAGGTACCTTGGAATTCTGAAAGGGGCCCTTTGGCAACCATCAATCCAGATGTATGAGAAAGTTGGGAACAGAATAAACCGTGCCCCATACTTCTTGATGAGCTCCTATGCTTGGTCTGAAATTCTCACATTCTCTGCTCCCTAAAGCAACCTGGTGATGTGCATGGTGAATGCATCATTCACCCTCCTATAACTCAAACTTCCCAAATGCAACTGAGGGTAGACCTCATAGATAATATCATTTCCAAACGTACCCCTGGTGCTCAATCCCTTGTATGGATGAAACCTTGCAAGAGCATAGACCAAATATGAGGTCATTGTGAAGGTTTTGGTTTGCAGCACATTGGAAAACTTCTCATGAATCACTCTGCTAATGACACCTGCCCAATGGTAGTCAATATTCTCCTATTCCATCCTCACAATTACATGGCACATCCAATTCTCAAACATGCCAGCATTCTTCAATCCAACCACCATGCTAAGCAATGTGATGGCATCATAGTATTCTTTCTTGAACTTTGCTCTGAATAGCTGTTTAGGAAACTTGGAATAATGAGACTTGGGCTTCTCCATCCAGGAATTAATAAATTGTTGAGATTTAATAGTCTATTCATCATAGTACTCCTGAGTTTCCTTCATGTTGAATGCCACCACATGAGATCTATCTGGCATATCAAAAGTTTGGGCAATGGAAACAGGGTTGAGATTCACCACAACTCTCCCTTGAGGACCAATAATTTTTTGTGTATCCTAATCATAGTTCCTTGCACACTCGAGGAAAATATCATAACACTACACCGTGGAAGGGAAACTAGCCACATGTGACAAGCATGACTCTAACATCCTCTTAGCAACCAAAGGAAGATCCTCGGCTACCATTCTTCCTTTAAACTCTTTGTAATCCCACAGCTTGCCATTTGTATTAGTTACCCCATACCAGACTAATGTAATTTTACTCTCAGGAATTCTTCTTTTGATGTCCATTTTAATCTTCTCTGCTTCAGACATGGAAGACCCAGTCACTGCCTTGCTTGACTCAGCCTGCACTTGACAAGGAAATCATAGTAAAAACCACAGGAAATCAACGTTAATCCATCAAAACACTGTTAGAATGAACCTCATACAAACAAGATGTCATTGAATCTCATATAAAATGATCTTGATGAATTTCGGGTTTCAAGACCATCTGCAGGATCTGAGCTAGCGAGGAATTTCAGGGAATTCCAGGCCAGACAGATTCTAGCGAAATAATCATGAAAACACCTACTAACAATTAAATTCAATCATTATCAATCAATAAACCACATAGGATATCATAAGATAGCATGAATTAATCATAAAATGAATTAAAAAACACAAGCACATCATGTTATTCCATATTTCCTTACATTTCACTAGATTTCGGGAAAATCTGCCAGAGACAAATTTTCACAAAGGGGAAGACAGTTTGTAAACTTCAGAAAATCTAGGCGGCACAGGACTTTGGGAAAATTTGGGGTCAACGGAAATCTACGGAATATATGAAACTTTGAAAATGATAGCGGATTCTGGGAAAATAGAGGGAATCGGGAAAATCTGCCAGAGACGGAAAATCCCGAGGTGACTGCGAAACCCGAACATCGGAGTTAAATCACGATTTTGCCCAAAACACCAAATTGATCATGAATTTCAAAGATTCAAGCCTGAGACGAGTTTTATATGGGATTTCTATGGATTTTCTTAGCACTCTAGGCCAATTGGGAAACGAACTAGGGTTAAACGGTGATGCCCTAAGTTTCAAAACCTATACATCCGCCATTAGCCCACATACAAGTTTAGAATTTAAACATTTCAACTGCTAATTCTCGACTAGGGGAAAATCATGGTTCTCAAGCAAGATACATCAAAATGCAAATAAACAAAGGACCTCAAAACTCATTTGGGAGATGATAAATAAAGCAATGTTGGGCAGCCCTAACCATGAAATGATTAAATACTCAAGAATTTGAACACCAATAAACTTTATAACACCAAAGCATTATCCACAATCATCAATTAAAAGCAAGGCAATCGAATACATACCATTATGAAGCAGAAATCAATCTCAGAATCAACAAATTCAAAATTAATGGTGTCCACAAAGAACAACGGCAGGAATGCACTAGAAATTGCCACTTAAATCGAACAATTTACTAGCTCAACGCCCCAAAATCAAATCAAACACTCGCAAGAATGCACTCCACAGCTCAATCGATGGAAAACAATAAGCATAATGGCATAAAAGACCTCAAAGATCGATTAAATACATCATTCAAAGCTCGTACGAAAACATTTAATGCAGCTGACAAGACAGCCAGGAAAATCCGGGAACCCGACGACAAGACAGAATCCGAAAAAATCTGGCCCACGTGGAATTCCGCAAAGACTGAAAATCTTCGAATGACAGTGCTCAACCGGAGTTCAAGCAAGATCCGGGAAAATCCGACCGGGGTGGAAAGTCCCAAACTTAGCTCAAAATTAAAGATCTTCAATGAATAAATTAGGGGGATCTCTTAGGAAATCAAAATAAACATCTAAGAACATGCCAAAATAAGAAAAAACCTCGAAATGAAAGGGCCAAGACACCAAAAACCAAAGTGAAAGAGGGTCCCTTCTTTCAGCGGGGCGTGTGTGCGAAAACTGCACAACAAATGGTGACTCTGCTGGGAAATGCTCCGGAGCATTTGATGATGAACAGGAATCAAGAACCCAGAATCTTTGGTTTCAATCTCCACTATCAAATAAACAAATCAAAATGCAAAGATTAAAGAGTCAGAACCAAAGGGTAGACCGAACCTTCCATAAACTAAAAATCCCAGTGTGTGCATATGAGTTCATTTCCCTCCTTAAGCTACTGCAGGAACCAAGCTTAGTCGAGTCAGGCTATGTAAGGATTCTAACTTCAAAAGTGACCTGGATAGGGCCTCACTACCAGTCAGGCGTCTATAGCCCCGACGAGGTTATCGTTGTGACTCTCCTGAACATAGCTCTATTGCCAGCCAGGTGTCTATAGCCCCAAATTGAGATATTCAGATACTCCTGATAAGTTGAATTCTTTCTTTTGATGTTCAATATTTCACTTTCTTTCTTTTGATATTCTTTCTATCACTTTCCTTTCAACCTGTGAACAATGAGGTTCACACTCAGGGCTAAGAACCATAGTGGCGCTGAAGCAAAAATAGGATTTTTCACCTTACAAAACTTCACAAGGATCCTACAGTAACATCGGGATTCTTAAGATATATGAGAGATATAAGATTTTAGAGTACTTCAAATTCAAATCAAGACCAATGACCCATCTTTTATAAAACAAACATTGAGACTATTGGAAATAACAAAGACTTCAGCCATCCTTTCAAAATACAAGACTATAGTTCACCAATAAAATACTTAAAGCAGTCCCAGGTAATGATATCTTTGCCATACAGATGTAACCCATCCAGGTGAAAACAGGAAAACCCCCAAAGCAAGAGCAAAGCAAAAAACAAAACAAACCAAAAGAAAACCTACACTAACCAAAACAAACAAAAGCAAAACAGAAAGGGAAACCTAATCTAACCAAAGCAAAGAAAAACAAACAAAACAGAAAGGAAACCTAATCTAACTATATACATGAAAAGAGCTGAAAACAGCTCAAGATTGGAAATAATGCTTTAAATACTGCCCATTGACAGGCAGTGGGATATCCTCTCTAGTGAGAGTTTTCAAACAGAAAGCATTATCTCCCAGAATTTCTGAAGTCTGGTAAGGGCCAAGCCAAAGTTTATCAAATTTTCCATGCTCTCCCTTACGGTCATGGGCTTTATCCCAGTAAAGAGCCAAGTTAGAAATCCTAAAAGCTTTAACCTTGTCTCTTTTATCAAACCATCTCTCTACAACCCCCTGATGTTTAGAAAAATTTTATAGGGCTTCGTCTCTTTTTTCTTCAAGGTGTAATAATTCAACAAGTTTGGCCTCACGTTTATCTCCCTCATCATAATATTCATTAATGAATTGCAAGGTGGGGATCTTTAACTGAATAGGAAACACAGGCTCTAATCCATAAACCAGGTGATAAGGTGATATTCCTATGGAAGTTTTATGTCTTGTACGATCTGCCCAAAGAGCAAATCTAAGTTGGGTATGCCAATCCTTCAGATTTCTTTCTAACAATTTGTGGATAACAATCAGAATATTTTTGTTGGATGAATTAGCCAAACCATTACCCTGAGGGTAATAGTTGGATGCAAACTTAATGATAATCCCATGATCAGAAGCCCAATTAGAAAATTTCAATGATGAAAATGCAGGACCATTATCACAAACTAAAGACATAGGACATCCAAAATGATTAATGATACCTGATTCGATGAAATTAATTACCACCTCTAAAGTACATTGCTTGCAAGCAAGGGCCTCAGTCCATCTTGTAAAATAATCAGTGACAGTAAGGATATACATGTGTCCTATAGAGGAAGGCGGATTGATGGGACCTATGAAGTCCATCCCCCACTGTGCAAAAGGTTTTACCTCAAAGACTGGTTGGAGTGGGAGTGTTGCATACTTCTCCCTAGCTGTTGTAGTCTAACACACATGACAAGTTCTGGCGTGGTTGTGTGTATCCTTGAACAGTGTAGGCCAATAGTAACCAGCTCTCAAAAAAAAGGTTCACTGTAGAAGGTGTTGATCCATGGCCTGTGCCATATCTGTCATGAAATTCCAACATCACTCTTTTAGACTCTGCCTTTCCTAGGCATCTTAAGTACACACCCTCATGATTTTTCTTATACAAGATAGCTCCTTTCAACATGAAACTGTCACTCTTTAAATATAATGCCCTTCTTTGTACTACATTAAGATGATCAGGGCATCTCTGAGTCAGAAGGTAATGAACAATATCATCATACCACTCACCGGGAGAAACATCTTCTAAATTGTACTTCTGAGCTATAAGATTAGGGCATGTTTCCTCCATTGTCTGTGTAAGCCCTTGCCCTCTTACTAGCTTCATGGGTTGAATTTCTGTATCATACTCTTGTAACATAGTTACCCACTTGGCTCTATGTTCTCCTAACTCATTCTGCATCAACAACAGCTTGATTGCAGGATCAGGAACTATTGCAAAGATTTTGTTTATAAGGATATAATGCCTAAATTTCTTTATAGGTCTAACTAAGGCATAGGCCTGCTTTTCCACACTTGGGTATCTCAACTCTGCATCCTTCAATGGTGCACTCATGAATGCTATGGGATGCTCATTTCCTTGATCCAATTTTTGAGTTAACATAGCAGCACAGGAATTATCAGAGGCAAACGAATATATATAGAATGGTTTAGCATAGTCTGGACTTACCAAAACAGGAGCTTTAGCAATAGCTTTTTTTATCTCTACAAATGCTTCATTTGCTTCTACATTTCATTCAACTTTGGCCTCCTGCTTCAACATTGCATTTAGTGGCTTGACTATTTCTGTGAACCCAGTGATAAACTTCCTCACAAAGTTGATCTTACCAAAGAAGGATTTCATTTCTTTCTTGCTAGCAGGTGGTGGGATTTTGAGTATAGCCTCTATTCATTCTGGATCAATGGAAATTTCGTTCTCGGAAAGAACATGCCCCAACAATTTACCCTCTGTGACTCCAAAGATGCATTTCTTTGGATTGAGTGATATCCTAAACTCTCTACATTTCTGAAAAACTTTGCACAAATCTGAGATATGATCACCTCTCTTCTTGGAAAATACTGTTAGATCATCCATATAAATGATTATGCACTTACCAATTATGTCTTTAAAGGCAATGTCTATGGCTCTTTGGAATGTGGCTCCAGCATTAATCAAGCCAAAGGGCATCCTCTTGTAGGAAAAAGTGCCCCACTTGGTGGTGAAAGTAGTCTTGTGTCTGTCCTCATATTGCACCATGACCTGGTTGTATCCTGAATAACCATCCAAGAAAGACATCATCTAAGATCCATTAACAATCTAGAGTACTTCATCTAGTGAGGGTACTGGATAATTATCCTTCTCTGAAGCTCTGTTTAGGTTCCTAAAATATACGCATAGCCTGATTTCACCATTTTTCTTTCACACTGGAACTAGGTTTGCGACCCAAGTAGAGTGTTTGACTAGAAATATTATTCTTGCAGACAAAAATTTCTACACTTCCTTCTGTATTATGGGTTCCAGTAAAGCATTGATGGGCCTTTTCCTCTTTCTAAAATGTTTTACTCCTGGATTGAGAGGGATAATATGGGTTATGATTGATGTATCATAAGTCTTTAAGTCTTCATAACTCCAGGCTATCACATCTGGATATCTATGTAGTGCATCGATGATACCTTTCCTTTCTTCTGGAGTGCACACTTTTCCAATAAAAACACTTTTGACATCATCTTGAGTTCCCATATTATATTTTTCACACTTTCCACTAATGGACTCTTTCCTGGTATCATGTTCCTGCTCCTTAACCTTGTCCAGATCAAAGATCCTTTCTAATTGCACCATCCCTCTGGGAATGGTGTTGGTCTTCAAATTAATTACCCCTTCCAAGTCCATCTCTACTTCTTGGGGCTCAGTTTCATCAATGATTTGAGAAGCAAAGACATTTGTACTAGTAATGAAATCTAAGATATGCTTGTCATCTTCAAAAACTTGGAAGTTGGTGATATTATCAGGTACTGAAGGTACTGGGGTCAGCTCCACAGTAAAGTTCTTTAGTCCAGAAAGAGACAGAGGTTGCAATGTACTAGTTGCCTGGGCAAGAGAGTCAGTTGTCTAGTTCTTACTTTGTGGAATCAACTGGATGTTGAAGGCATCAAATCCTTCAATGAGATCCCATAATTTGTGTCTATAGTTGGTCATCCTCCTGTCATGACAAGAGTATTGTCTCCTAACTTGCTTGACTACTAACTCAGAATCTCCAAAAACTTGCAAGATCTTAACCTTTTTCTTCAACGCCATTAACAGTCCATGCACCAAGGCCTCATATTCTGCTACATTATTCGTACAGTGAAATTGAATTCTATGAGAAGCAAAAAATGTCTTACCTCTTGGACTAATTAGCTCAAAACCTTCCCCAGCTCCTTGCTTTGATTTGGACCCATCGAATCTTAAAGTCCAACAACCAGCAACTATAGACTTCCCTGTTGTATCACTTGCACGGTTGCTGCTAGATGGTTCTTCAGAAGGCATTACTCTTTTTCCTTTGGGATCCTCTTGGACATTTTGGATATCAATTTTGACTGCAGGAGTGGGGTTGATACGTTTTTGTATTTGTTCCACTGTAGCCTGGCATAAGCAACAGTCTAATTCTGAATGAGAAGCATTATGCACCCTGCACCAATTGGGCAAGAGTAATTCCCCAAAGTTCATTCCTCTTCCCAACTGAACCTGGTCTTCAATGCACTTCTGAATAAACTCCTGAAAATTATCTATTAAACCAAGCTGACTATCTTCCAGATCATTATCATTTTCAACTATTTTGACCAGGACTTCAGTACCACTGGATTATGTTGTAAGGTCAACAGGTGTTGTGTGGAACATAAGAAACTCCTCCACATTTGGCTCCTCAAGAGGAGCTGCGAGCATATAGTTACCCATACTTACTTCTAATACCAGAATTTCAGTAGAGGTTTTTTGATATTCCGTGATCATGTACTTCATTATGGGTTCTCTTTCAATTCTAATCTGGTTTGGCACTCCCTTCCAAGGAAGCCACATATGGGAGTGATCAGTCAAGACATATCCATTCAAAGCCCTGGTAAAGTCTCTTCCCAGGATTAGGCCATAAGCATCAGGTATGTCAGCCACCTGTATATTGATAACCTGTTGGATTCTAGGATCAGAAGCAATCTGCATATGAATCATATTTAACTCTCCTACAACATTGACTTCAGTCATATCCAATTGTGTGACTTTCTTTTGCAAGTCAACAGGAGTAATACCCATAGCTCTACATACACCAAAGGGCATAACATTGGTTGAAGCACCAGAATCTAGCAAACAATTATGCAAATTCGTACCGAATATTCGAACAGAAATCAAGAATGGAGGTGTGTCTGTTTTCCCTTGAAACAAAGTTAAGGGAGTATCTACTTGAGCAACTTGAGATTTTTCCTTCTCTTTCCTAGTATCTCCAGGGGGCATATGGACTTGATTATGAGTCTGATTTTGTCTTCCTACTGATTGAGAACTAGATGCTCTATTGACACTCTCGCTAACTAATTTATCTTGTGACATGGAATTTGCTTTATAAGCTCCTAAGACAACATTCCTAATGGTTGGAACTCTTAATAACTAGAATGCAGATAGGCTTACCTTTAATTTTCTGATTTATTCAGCAACATACAGGGTCAATTGTTCCTCACTTAGTTCAACAGGGGTCTCCTTTGGGTATTCTATCACTTTTTCCTTGTTTGCATCAGCATTTCTCCCCTTTGGTACATTAGCATGCCCTGTATCTTGAGATAAATATTGTCTAGACATCTGAGGCAGTGATGGATTATTGCTAGCATTAGGGTCTGGAGGCATGTTGAAATTGTTTGGTGGAATGGAAGTAGTGAAGGGGCCTCCAGCTTGTGGGTGTCTATGTGGCAATTCCCTTAAGTCATACTTCTTGACAGGTCTTTGGAAGGTCTGCACTTCTTCAACATAAGCCTCTTCTTCATCTCTGGGACCATTATCATTCACTGGATTCTCATCAAATAACTATGTCATTTCATCCCCATTGCATACTTGGTCTGCCTCTTCCTCCAACTGGTCAGATTCCTCTTCAGGAACATTGTCCTTACTTTGTGGAAAAGGAGCATGATTCAATACCAACATTGGTGAATCGTAAGGAGTAGATGGTACTATTTCCTGACTACCTGCATTGTTCTCCACTTCGTACTAAAAGATAGAGGATATTGTTTGGAATTCTTGACAATCTAACTCAGAATGCTGACTCATTTTGTGGAGCCTACACCATCTTGATAAAGCAACCTCAACCAGATATACACCGCTAGGAGGTTTTTCTTCATTAACTGGGTGATTGATAGACTAATTGACAGGTTGATTAACTGGTTGATCCAATGGGGTGGGGACTCCTCCGTTGTTGGGCCCTGTGTTCCAAGTCATATTTTGTCTTGATGGATGCCTCCTATCGAACCCTTGTCCACCACCTCTATCAAAGTTCTGGCCTGAGGATTTCCCTTTATCATAGTTATGTCTTCTATCATTATTATACCCTCTATCATTATTAAATCCTTGATCGTTGTTATATCATCTTTCATTATTGTAACCTCTGTCCTAGTTAAATCCTCTTTCATTTTTGAATCCTCTTTCATGACATTTCCCTCTATCAAAGTGATGTCCCTGTGTATTTTCTCTGTTCTAATTAGACTGCATATTTCTCTTAGCAGATTGCAACTAACTATTTTGGTTCCTCAAGTAAGTCACCTCCATATTTAGCTTCTTTATTTGTTCAGAAAATTCATCCAGTCTCTCCTTGTCGGGATTACTGTATGGAGGTTGATTCGCATTATTCTGAGAATATCCTGCTGCAGCATTGGCATTCATTGATTGGTTCAAAACTTCAAAAATTTTCAGGTATGGGAGATAGCTAGGTTGAGGTTGTATATGCAAAGGTTGATTCACATTTTTCTAAGGGTAAGCACTTGTAGATGAAACTTGTCCCACAAGAGGTCCTGGGTGAGGGACCAGAGGCAACTGAGGTACTGAATTCATAACAGAAGTATGGTTGGCAAGAGCCTGGTTGAGAGCTGGAACTTGTCCAGGGTGAGCAACGGGTCCTAATGAGGGTAAAGGCCCAGAAAAATGTTGCCTTAAATCAGTGCTAACTTTCACAGCCTCTGCATATACATCAAGAAGATTATCGGGAGGGTTACTACTCCACTTTATAAAGGTAGCTGTCAGACTATCAAGTCCCTCATAATAGACCTCTAAAGTCGTGGGCTCATCAATAGCATAAGGGGCCTGTAGTCTGGTATAGGCACGATGAAACCTATTGTTGAAATATCCTATAGGCTCATTGACCTCTCTCTTCACATTAGTGAACTGTCGGTAAAGCTCATTAGAACTAATGGGAATTTGAAACTTCTACAAAAATATAGTCTCTAGCTCAGTCCAATGTTCGATAGACCCAGCAGGTAAATGATTGTACCAATAGAATGCATCTTCCCCTAGTGAATAAGGAAAGAGTCTACAAGCTACATCCTCATGGCTTATCCCTCTATCCTTAAGGCTAGTCTGAAAGATCCTAATTTGTTCATTAGTGGTTCTATTGGGATCATTGACATGGAATTTTGAACATAAGTGTTCAGGGTTTTTGGGCATAACATTTTAATTAGCGAAACTCAATGGAGATGGGTTGGTTGCTAGGAAAGCCATTGGTGGAGGTGGGGGTGGTAATGGATAATTTATGACTAGCTGAGTTTGTGGAATGGGAATGTCCCCAGACTTAGATGAACCTGATGAAGATGGAGATGATGGAGATGATGGAGGTGGATGGGATGACGATGATTCTCCCCTTCTATTGGTCCTTCTAGACCTAGTAGGGTCTGGTAACTCCTGAAATTCCTCCTCTGCTGGAGCAAATCTGGTTCTTCTTCTTAATTGCTCAGGAGAAATAGTGTTCAAAAATCGATCCAGCTTGCTTGTTCAGGCCCTCTTTCTAACACCAATCTGTTGATGATTTTTTCTGCACAACAACAACTCAAACAAAATATAATATCCTATCTCACTTGAAAGTCAAATCTCTATCAGCAAGCCCCAAGAGATAACCCCAAGGTCTCTAATTTCAGGTCTTGACAATGCATAAACAACTCAGTGATAAATATGAAAATGTTGGTAATCACAATGGGACCTTACTACAAGCAAAATATTGAATCTCAATTTATCATATCTAACAATATGATGATACTTCAATCCTAAATTCAAACCAATAATCAAAGAAATAAAAAAATATAAGGGTTTCAAAGAGATTTCTAAACTTAATACTAAACCTAAGATTAACAATGAAAATGACCAACACTCAAAATGGACCAATCCCTCAAAACTGATTTCTACTTGACCCAGATGGATCTGCAATCTTATAGAAAACAGTGCAATCTTCTAAGGTGTTAAGATTTTCAAATCATGAACATTCATTCAAACAACCCTATTGCAATTGAAATGAATAAACCCTCACAATTGAACTAAGCACAATGAATATAAAGTCTACGATAAATTTGCGAAGCAACTAACAATCAGTTGGTTGTGAAAAGTATGGACTAGGGATTGTGCAACACTTCAAATATAAAACCATAAACATCATTCAATCAAATCTAATGTAAACATCAATTTTCCTCAAAGAAATTCTAAAGATAGAATAACAAGAACCATGCAAGATAAGAAGAACACAAGTATGGCACCAAATCACAATGTCATTACTTGCATCAACTTATCCACTATAGCAACAATTCTAGCTTTTTGTTACAATATTTGCTTAAGAACAACTACTTGCTAACTCTTGCTCTACTTAATTCGCTCTAACTACCTCTCTATTTCTCTATATCTAAAACTTCTTAACCCTTACAAAAGAGGGAAAATGCCATATTTATAGAACCCCCAAAACATGTCGGCCTAAATAATATTTTACAATAATAATTAGGCACAAGTCAGCCAAGAGAAATTCAAAATAAAATAAAACATGCATTAAATGCATGAACTTCATCAAGGTCGGCCTGGGATTTCCAATGCAGCTTGGACCAATGCATGGAAAAATAATAGGGAAGCACAAATATCTATGTAGTCAATCATTAACTATCTTCCCCTTTGACTTTATTCCAATCCAACATTTCATGAACTTTCAAAAGCACCCCATCCAAGTCAGCCACAGGTGGTAAAGGAAAAACCCTAAGTCGCCTTTCAATTGATGCAATTTCTTCCCTGGATTATCTCACCGACTTATCCCACTCCACCTTATAAGTTAGGTATTTGTCAATGATAGCAATGTAGGTGGCCGCATCATCCAACTGGTGCTTAGAAATGGAATCATCATTAATTGGGGCATAAAAATCATGCCACCACTTCCTCAACTGTTCTAAACTCAAATATTTGGGGGCAATCTTCCTTCTCCTTGTCATAATCTCAAAGAAAGCAATGGAACCATTGTAAACACTAGCTAGGGTATCATCAATCTGCCTCCTCTGCTTGTAAATCTTCTTCAAAACCTTTTGCCTAATTTGCAATGCTTCAAACCATTCCCAAGGTTCAGCAGCTCTGGAGGAAGAAAGAATTCTATCACTTATTCACTTATCCCTGGTGTACTCCATGATAGTTTTGGTTTTATGCAACATAAGATCTGTATCTTCTTTATCCTAAGCTAACACTTCTTTCAACCAGTCAACCACCCTTATAGCATCCTTCCCTGTTGACAAAATATCTTTAATGGCCTCATTTCCTTTGGTTTGCACCCCTTGCAGCCAATTTGCAATGGCAAGGGTGGAAGCCTTCATCTTTTCAAGCTTAGTGATAGTTTTTTGAGGCAAAGGATTCGCAGCAGAAACTGAGGGGTTAATGGATTGCAATGGATTCATCAGATCCTCCAAGCATTTCTTGAGATTCTCATTTTCCTTCTTTAACTCCTGCTTAGTCTTTATTTCCTTCCTCAATCTGCCCAAGATAACTGTAATAAAACCCTGATAGTCCTCAATGTCGTGCTCAACAAAAGTGGGCCCTAAATTAAAAGTTTGCACATTGTAATCTTTTGCAGCTACCTCATCTCTACTCTTATCCTGGGCAGGAGTTGCAATGTGGAAAACTCTATTGTTGGCCTCATCTCTCTTGATCCTTGAAATCACCCTAGCCTTCTTTTTACCTTTATCCTTTCCAATCTTGGCTAGCAGCTCATTCCAGTTGGGTGGGATGTCTTCCACAACAACCTGTTTTCTTCTTATCTCCTTATCCAACCAATCAAGGACACTGGATTCCAATTGCACCCTACCCTATTTCTCCTCTTCTTGTTGACCTTTAGGTGCCTCTTCACTCAAACCCTGATTGTCAGGAGTCTCACCTATATGGCTCTCCTTCTCTTCAGCCTGTTCCTCCTTATGCTTAGTTGATGGAATCTTATCTGCCTCTTCTTCTTTTGGAGGTGATTTGATCTTTTCAGTCCCAGTAGGTGATTCTGCATATGCAACCAAGGGAGACTGCATTACCTTTTCTACTTCAGCTTCTGCACTATAAAGATCACCCTCACGAAATTCTTCCCCTTCAGTAGTTGGATGATCCTCAACTTCTTTGGATTCACTAGGTTCACTTTAAGCTTCATGGGTAGAAGGAACATCATCATGCTGCCCCTCATGAGAAATAACTGGAGGAAGGTCCGTTTTAGGCACACTATCCTTGGGAGAAGGAGTCCTAGACCTCCTTGTATATACTCGTGCCTTCTCCTCTGAGCTTTCTACATTTACCACCGGTGGGGTAACCTCTTCTTCTCCTACCTTGGAGCTTGCCTTTTGTGACAGTCTTATGACTCTTCTCCTTTTGGGCATAGGATCATCAACCTCAGAACCCTTCCTTTTAGTTTCCTTCTGTTCAGACCTCTTAGTCTTTGACCTTTTCTTAGCTATTGGCTTTCTCTACTTTTCTATTTCTTTGACCTCCTCCTCTTGAACACCCTTTATCTTGATCTTGAATGGAGAATCCAGCTTTCCTTTTCCCTTAAGATCATGTTCAGCTGATTCCTCAGAAGTGGGGTAAGGGTCCAAATCCCCGATCAGCTCGTAGGTGCATTGTACACCTTCATTCTCTAACTCCCACAGTTTATGCCTTAGCCACATTCTAGTAAACTTAGTGACTAGATCCATCAGCTATTTTAGTTCTATTTTTTATTTCTCTAACCAATCCACATCACCAATTGGAATGTCCTTTATTGCCTCATAAGCATGATCCTGAATCAGGTTTCCATCATCCTCGAGTTGATCCGGGACTGCCCTCACATTGTATAATCGGATTCATTCAACTGGCAGTCGAGAAAACTTCATCTTCCTTACCTCGTGTTCATCACTACAATTGGCCCAGTAGTTCTCTAAATCAACCTTATGGCTATACTCCTTACTGTCCTTCTATTGGGATTCACCTATGATGTCAAACCTTGACATCTTGGAATGGAAGGATAAACCGAGAGCACTCATCTCCTCCTCAGAAGCCTGGGTAGAACCAATGGAAGAACAAGCCTCTCTAGTGCCAATCCTTAATGGGAAATCTCCACCAAAACCAATTTTATGCTTGTCCCTTTTAACTATGGCATCAAAGTCACATATCTATCTAGTGACCTCCAAAAGTAAAATGTGATCAGTAGGGTACCTTGGAAGTCTGAAAGGGGCACTTTGGCAACCATCAATCAGAATGTATGAAAAAATTTGGAACTGAATAAACCATGCCCCATACTTCTTGATGAGCTCTTTTGCTTGGTCTGAAATCCTCACATGCTATGCTCCCTGAAGCAACCTGGTGATGTGCATGGTGAATGCATCATTCACCCTCCTGTAACTCGAACTTCCCAAATGCAACTGAGGGTAGACCTCATAGATAATATCATTTCCAAATGTGCCCCTGGTGCTCAATCCCTTGTATGGATGAAACCTTGCAAGAGCATAGACCAAATATGAGGTCATTGTGAAGGTTTTGGTCTATAGCACATTGGACAACTGCTCGTGAATCACTTTGCTAATGACACCTGCCCAATGGTAGTCAGTCTTCTCCTATTCCATCCTCACAATTACATGGCACATCCAATTCTCAAACATGCCAGCATTCTTCAATCCAACCACCTTGCTAAGCAATGTGATGGCATCATAGTATTCTTTCTTAAACTTTGCTCTAAATAGTTGTTTAGGCAACTTGGAATAATGAGACTTGGGCTTCTCCTGCCAGGAATTAATAAGCTATTGAGATTTAACAGTCTATTCATCATAGTACTCATGAGCTTCCTTCATGTTGAATGCCACCACATGAGATATGCCTGGCATATCAAAAGTGTGGGCAATGGAAATAGGGTTGAGATTCGATCCAACTCTCCCTTGAGGACCAATAATTCTTTGTGTATCTTGATCATAGTGCCTTGCACACTCGAGGACAAGCTCATAACACTGCACCATGGAAGGGAAACCAGCCACATGTGACAAGCCTGACTCCAACATCCTCTTAGCCACCAGAGGAAAATCCTCAGCTGCCATTCTTCCTTTAAACTCTTCGTAATCCCACAGCCTGACATTTGTATCAGTTACCTCATACCAGACCGATGTAATTTTACTCTCAGGAATTTTTCTTTTGATGTCCATTTTAATCTTCTCTGCTTCAAACATGGAAGACCCAATCACTACCTTGCTTGACTCAGCCTGCACTTGACAAGGAAATCATAGTAAAAACCATAGGAAATCAACGTTAATCCATCAAAACACCGTTAGAATGAACCTCATACAAACAAGATGTCATTGAATCTCATATAAAATGATCTTGATGAACTTCGGGTTTCAGGACCATCTGCGGAATCTGAGCCAGGGAGGAATTTTGGGGAATTTTGGGCCAGATGGATTCTAGCGGAATAATCATGAAAAAACCTACTAACAATTAAATTTGATCATTATCAATCAATAAACCACATAGGAGATCATAAGATAGAATGAATTAATCATAAAATGCATTAAAAATACTAACATATCATGCTATTCCATATTTCCTTACATTTCACTAGATTTTGGGAAAATCCGCTAGAGACGGATTTCCACGAAGTGGAAGACACTTTGTAAACTTTGGAAAATCTAGGTGGCACAGGACTTTGGGAAAATTTGAGGTCAATGGAAATCCGTGGAATATATGAAACTTCAAAAATGATAGCGGATTCTGGGAAAACAGAGGGAATCAGGAAAATCTGCCAGAGACAGAAAATCCTAAGGTGACTACGAAACCCGAACATCGGCGTTAAGTCACGATTTTGCCCAAAACACCAGATTGATCATGAATTTCAAAGATTCAAGCCTGAGACGAGTTTGATAAGGGCTTTCTATGGATTTTCTTAGCACTCTAGGCCAATTGGGAAACGAACTAGGGTTAAACGGCGATGCCCTAAGTTTCAAACCCTATACATCCGCCATTAGCGCACATACAAGCTCAGAATTTAAACATTTCAACTTCTAATTCTCGACTAGGGGAAAATCATGGTTCTCAAGCAAGATACATTAAAATGCAAATAAACAAAGGACCTCAAAACTCACTTGGGAGATGATAAATAAAGCAATGTTGGGCAGCCCTAACCATGAAATGATCAAATACTCAAGAATTCGAACACCAATAAACTTTATAACACCAAAGCCTCATCCACAATCATCTATTAAAAGCAAGGCAATCAAATACATACCATTATGAAGTGGAAATCAATCTCAGAATCAACAAATGCAAAATTAATGGCGTCCACAGAGAACAACAGCAGGAATGCACTAGAAATCGTCACTTAAATCAAACAATTTACCAGCTCAGCGCCCCAAAATCAAATCAAACACTTGCAAGAATGCATTCCACAGCTCAATCGATGGAAAACAATAAGCATAATGGCATAAAAGACCTCAAAGATCGATTAAATACATTATTCAAAGCTCGTACGAAAACATTTAATGCTGCCGACAAGACAGTCAGGAAAATTTGGGAACCCGACGACAGGACGGAATTCGAAAAATTTGGCCCACATGGAATTCCATGAAGATTGAAAATCTCCGAACGACAGTGCTCAGCCGGAGTCCAAGCAGGATCCGGGAAAATTCGGTCGGGGTGGAAAGTCCCGAACTTCATCCAAAACCTGAACTTAGCTCAAAATTAAAGATCTTCAATGAATAACTTAGGGGGATCTCTTAGGAAATCAAAATAAACATCTAAGCACATGCCAAAATAAGACAAAACCTCGAAATGAAAGGGCCAAGACACCAAAAACCAAAGCGAAAGAGGGTCCCTACTTTCAGCGGGGCGTGTGTGCGAAAACTGCACAACAGACCCTACTTGTGTGTCGAGATTTTCATTTTGCAATGGAGTAAGAGTGAATGAGATCCCATCCTTTTCTATCACATAGGTATTTTTCTACCCATCATGTTTAGCATTTTTGTCATACTGCCAGGGTCTTCCTAGCAACAAATGACAAACATCCATTGGGATGATGTCACACAAGATTTTATCTTTGTACCCTCCTATGTTAAATTCAACCCATGTTTTCTCATTAATTAGGACCTTCTACCCCTTATTCAACCAGGAGACCTTGTAGGGAGTAGGATGTGGGATTCTTTTCATTTTCAAATTTTCCACCATCTCTTAAGAAACAAGATTATCTATGGAACCAGAATCAACCAAAACTTTACCCACCTTACCTTGAGATTTGTAGGTCATTCTAAACAGAGATTTTCTTTGTGGAGGCTCTTTCACCACAGGGACTTTGAGTAATGTTCTTCTCATCATTAGAGACTCCAATTTCTGGAGCAACATGATGAGACGGAGAGTTGACACTCTCATTATCTTCCTGTTGCACTAATTGAGTCCTCCTTTCACCACCATGTGAAGTAGAAGGTTACTTATCCAAGCACTTCCATGCTTGATGGCCAAACTGATTGCATTCATAGCATCTTCATGAGAATGTATTTGATCCTCTACATTGTCCTCCAAATCTACATTTACTATTTGATCTCCTACCTCTAAAACTACCTCTTGATTTTGAGCTTTGTTCTTGATTACCACTTGTCTCTCCTTGTGGATTTTGGGACTATCCTCTTCCTCCAAATGTTCCTCTACCCCTGAAGTTATTTCCTCTGCCTCTACTTTGTTTCTCTTGCCTTCTATTCAACTTTTCTTCTACCTTGACCACCAATTGAAAACATTCTTCCACTGTTCTAGGGGTGGTAAGGCTCAATTCATTTTGTATATTTAACCTCAACCCATTCATGTACCTTACTACTTTCTCCACATCATCCTCAACATGATCAGCTCTAATGCTTAACTTATGAAACTCCTCTATGTAAGCTGTGACATCCATCTCCTTTTGTTTAAGATTTTGGAGCTTTCTAAATGTTTGAATTGCATAATCACTAGGCATAAATTGACTCTTGATTTTAGACACCATTTTGTCCCATGAATTGATTTTTGACTTTCCCTTTTTCACCCTCTCTTCTTGCACATAATTCCACCAAGTTAAGGCAATACCTTCAACTTTGTTTTGGAAAATTTCACCTTTTGCTCATCTGCTACCTCCTTATACTCAAAATAGTTGTCAAGTGCATCAATCCAACCTAGCACCTCTTCACTATCCATCTTCCCACCATACATGGGAAATTCCATCTTCACCTCAGGAGTATCTCCCTTGACATCCCTTAGCAACTTAGTCATTCTCAATTTATTAGGGTCCAATTCATCATCACCTTGGACTCATCCTTGAGGGTTTTCATCCTCACCCTATTCCTCATCCTCTTGGTCACTTTGATCTCTGGTGACCACACCTCTCTTTTGGTTTGACTCTAGTGTTGTAATTCTAGCTAGGATAGCTTCTTGAGACTCCTTTACTGTCTCACTCAACTCCTTGGCATGCTTTTCTTTCAACTCTCTCACTTCTCTAGTCATTGGATTCTTTTTAGGAGGCATCTTTATTTCCTTCAAACTTCAACTTTTCCCACTTATTGACCAAAACCTATGCTCTAATACCAATTTGATGCAGAGCAGGGTGGAGAATTACAACATAATCACAATTAAACCAACTTTACAAATCAAAAGCCTCAACTTGGTGGTTTTCTCACCAATCCTTCAATCTTCCTTGTAGTACTCTAAACTAGGGTTTTTCATCATAACTTTCATAAAAATATCTCAAACCCAAAATTGAATCTCCATTTTAGATACCCTTTATTCCCCTTTAAAACATATAAAATTTGTAGATATGGTTGTTTTGTAACAACACCCTCCAATTTGGATTGCTACGCTCTAACTATGCCTAATTAGGCTTGTTTTCCAAAGCAACAATAGGAAATGCTATCTCCAAACCACAAAACTTCAATCTAGGGCTCTCCTAATGTCACATGGGGTCTGAATATACAATTTCTCTCAACTAGAATAATCACCAAAGCTTCTATCTACAAAACCCTATATCTACCTATCCTCCTAAGCCTAATACATAGAGATATTAGGCTAGGGCTTGATCAAACTCTGCCCTAACTCCATCCCCTACATCTACAAACCCTACCAACATGAAAAAAAGTCCTAACTTCCCCCATTCCACTAATTTTTAGAATTTTCCACCAGTGGAATGATCTCCTAATTCATGATTCTTCTCTCAAACCCTCAAAACTAGGGTTTCCTGACTATTTTTAGTAAAAACCATCTAACTCTCTTCAAAATTGATGAAAACGAATGAAATATGTAGACACATGAAAATGGCCTAGACCCACAAACCACATTTTTCTATGTCAAACATCATCCTCACATAATTAAATTATTTAATTATGTACTAATGTCATAATTCCTAACTATTTCCTCCTGATTATTTAAATAAATAAACTTTATTTATTTATTTAAATATGTCATTAATTCCTTATGTCTTCTTATAATTAAATAAATTCCTAGGATTTATTTATTTATTGTCCACCTTGTCTATTTTCTCTATAATTAAATAATTAGTATTAATTATTTAATTATCTTATTGTTTTTTCTTCTAATTTTAAATAAAGTCATTTATCTAAATTCCCCACTTTCTATTTTCCCACCAAGTAAATAATTTGAAATAATTATTTACCGTCACATGACCCCGCCACTCTTGAATTAAATTAATTTTTAATTCAAATGGTCAACATCACCTCTTGAATCAAATAATTTTAAATTCTTATTTGATTCTCCAATAGCTTCATTTTTTGTGCCCAATATCTTCTTGTCACATGCATTCTTGACCTTTGATTTTATTTTCCTAAAATCAAATCTCAGCCCTTCATTTCAAACTTTTCCCTAACCCTAATTGCTAGTTGTCATGCAATTTTAGCCTTTGATCTTAAGGCTTTGTCAAACTTTCAATCCTGGCCATTTATCCAAAATTGACTTTTCTATAAAAAGGAAATGTCAACCTCATCTCATGACTCCATGCTTAGATCTCATGACTTCATGCTTGTACACTTTGTGTTTGCAGACTTTTCATGCTTGCAATTTTTGAGTACACTTGCAATTTTGAGTCAAATCCTTCAATATTTGTTTGAGTATTTTTCATAGGTCTTTCTTTCTCCTTAAAATCTAAGGGAAAATATCATTTTACAAAAAATGGAGAAGGGAAATGAAGGTTAATCATGGAGGGCATGAAGGCTGTTTGGTGAAATTGTTCATTTATTTTATGCTATTTTCCTCCTTCGTGCTTCATTTTTCAGCTAGGGTTTGTTTTATGCATTTTATTTCATGCTAACCTAGATTTTTTCCTTAGTTGCATTGGTGAACCTAACGTGAAGGACACATTTTACAATTTTCATATGGCCTTTTCGTCATTTCTTTTGTAGGTACAGGTACGGAACATTGCAAACATAATTTTGAGTTGTATTTGATGCATCATGACGCACCTGTGTTTTGGAATGATGCATCTGCAAAACCAAGATGCATTTGATATTCATAGAGATTCATTTGATTTGTTGTAGTGCATCTAATAGCCTAGATGATGCATCTGTGTTGAGCCGCATTTGACAAGCATAGAGACGCATCTACCTATTGCAAGTTTACTCTCACTTTTTGGAAACATTTTCCTTTTTTCTCTTTACAATTTTAGTAGGTTAGGGCTTTTTGGTTACTGATCTTTTGTTGGCATCATGTGGAAAGTTGGAAGGAGATACTAACCCTTGTTTTGTTGTTAATTTTACAGATCTTTGTTCAATTCTAAAGTAGCAAACAAACAAACAACCACAATTACAACTTGTATATCACACTTCATGGTTTAAAATGAATTGCATTCACATTCATGGGATTAAAATGAACACAACTTGTATCTACACTCCTCAAGGTTAAAAATTTACGTACATTCTCATAGCATTGGCCTAAAAATAACTTTGCTTGTCTCATAATAAGTTGGGCTAAAATGAATGAGTGTTTGAGGTGTCTTGTGGTGTAGTGATAACTCCTTAGTGTGTATGCACTTCTCTTGCACCTTGTTGTGATCCTGATAATCAAAAACACTTAGGGGTTGTTGCTTTGCCACCCACATATTTGGATTTGGCAATTAAAATGAGCAATCTTGTGAGTGTGGATTGAAAACTGTGTATTTAATCTCCTCACGCCTTAGTGCAATCTTGGATGACCAAAAACAAAGTTTTCAATTCACTTTTGTTTAACCTTAGAGGGGCCTGCCTCGAAAGAGGGAATGGCTCCAACCATTTTTTTCAATCGGGCCAATATATAAAAGGATAAGACTAAATCGTCAAGTCCTCATGGTATGTAGGCTTTAGTCGTACAGTTTCATTCAAAACAGGGTACCTACCTTTTCTTTTAAAGGTATAAGAGCCCCTAGTAGAATGATTAAAGCCTTAAGTGGCTTGTTGGATGCTCATGAGGTGCCATGTCCCCAGGTATTCACTAAAACCCATTTGTTTAGATTGCCAAAATCCCTTTCTATTCGTTGGTATAGGAACAGTCGTTCCCAAGCCATCCTACATACTCACAGTTCCTAGTAGAGATGAAGATTTTTTCATGGGAGATTAATGAGAACTCGAAGCTTGGTTGACCTGGAGAAGTGAGTGTCATGGAGGGGAGCTAGTGTGTCCAAGCTTCTAAGTCATCTACTAAGAATAAGCGGGTTGGTTAATCCACATGGGAATCTAGTGAATATAGTCCTTACCATCCATAGGGTTTGTGAACTCATAAAACAACTTTTACAAATCTAGAAAATCATAATCAAACTAAAACAACTTCACAAATTGGTCAAAATTGCAAGAAAACTAGACCTTGTTCAAACTACAACACAACTGAGACTCTTTAACACGTATACAATTGTACTAAAATGCATTTGATACACAAAACAACCCATCTAACTTAATGAACTGCATTCGTTGTTTGAAACAATGCATCTGATAAAGTTGCAATGCAACTGCTATCTGAAACACCGCATCTGCCTATCACTTAGGAAAACAACTGTTACTGTCCTAGTCCAAAATCAAACATTTTGATTTTTTTTCTAAAAATCTTCTCTCAGTAGTCTCTATACAAAAACTAGAAAATATTTGCTCAAATTGTCCCTCTTTACACATTTTAGTTGGCATTTAGTTTTTACCATAGGTTTACTATTGCAAAATTGTAGTTGCATCCTAGGATCCACAATTATTTTCAGCATAGGAAAACTCGTAGATCTTCATTTTGCAAACTTTAGAACAGGAAAACTTTTCATACTTTGTGAAACCATTGCCTCCAAAATTATATTGTCATTGGACCAAGTCAAAAATCACTCCTTTAGTCTTTGTCATTTTATGTGAGATATTTCCAACTCATAATTCTAGTTTGAGAAACTCACTTTTTCGTTTCACTTGGTCTTACAAAAGGTCCTTTGACAATCAAAATTGAAACATTGGCCAAACTTTGGATGGTTAGTCAACCTCTCCTAAAAATCTCCCAAAGTGATTACATTTTAGATTTTGCTTGTACCTTGCATTTGCATTGTCATAACATACCCCAAAATACTTTAGTCTTCCATCATTTGTCATTCCTCTTAGACATCATTATCACTTTGCATCCATCATAAATATTTGACATCTAGCATCCTCCTTAGACATTATTGTCACATTGCATTGGGACAATCCTTATTTCTTATTCCACAAAAAAAATACCAAAAACATAGTATTAGTCTTATATCATCCACCACCATGTCTTCCCTTCACCTTGATATGCTTTCTAGTCAGGTTGAATACCAGTTACTCTTTAATGGTCAATACCAACAAACCATAGACTTCAAAATACAATTCCTCAAATCCAAATACCAACCAACCACAACCTATATTCAATCACCCACATACCCTTCCTACCAACAGTCCATAAATCCTATTCATTCAACTATCTACCCTCACTATCAAGAGTCACTTAACACAAGCCATACCATTTATACACAACAAGCATCCATTTATCACCCTAATCTTAACTTTGACAAGGGAAACCAATCATCCACTAACCCCTTCCAAGCCTCCATGACCTATCCTAGTCCTTCATCCACTAATCCTTTCCAAGCCACTCCATCCCAACATACATTTAGTCATGAAAACACATCTAGTCATGGTCTCCAAAGTCACATCCCATTTAATAAACTTGAGGATACATGCCACAAGGAAAGTCCAAAGCATGACATCATGGTATCACCTTCATCTCAAGATCAAAGTATTTCATCCCATGACCCTATCTGTAATTCCATCCAATAAGTTCTTCTAGATAATCAAGGCATCCAAAATACACCTATCCTTGATCAAGATTCCATTCCCAATCATGTCATCCAAGATGAACCCATCTTTGATCAATACACTACTATTGATCAAGAAATCCAAAATGATCCACTCCTTGACCTTTATGTCATTCATGATCAAACACTTGAAGACGAACCTATCCAAGCTCTGAATATCAACACTTCCCAAAATGAGACAATTGATCCCATGGGACACATAGATTTTCTTCCTCTAGAACAAGAGTTTCCTATTCTAGAGATATTTGCAAAAGATCCCACTATAGTTGAATTCACTAGACTCTATGACATTGATCATAAAGATGGTTTCAACATTGACTTGGAAGCACCAGTAGAATCATCTAAATCTAATATGTCACAAAATCTAACCAAAGATGTTAATCAAAAATTTATCCCACATGTCAATGAAGCTACGATATCTTATCAACTAGGATCATCTATCTTTGTTAGAGTCAGATTTCTTGCAGATGAGAAAATATTGAGTAATGATCTCTACATACACAATGATTGGATTGCATCTTGCTTCCAAAATGATAAATACCCCATCATAAAGAGAATATGTCAAAGCATGCAATATCAAGGAAGAGGACTAGGCATACACGAGCAATGCATTCGAGAACCAGTACAATTTTATGAAAATCCTAGACATCAAGGTCTTGGCTATTCCTCAATCAGAGAATCTAATTATGTTAGTGGTACCTCCTCAATATTGGGGGAAACTTTATCTGATACAAACATCAAAATTGGGGCCATGAGTAGTCCTTGTCATAAGGTTGTTGCAAACACTCCTTCCATCCACATCATAAACTGTCATTCCCAATATCTTAAACCTTCCATTTGGAACCAATTAAAAGAAAATTATTACAAATCAAAAGTTCAAAATCAAATTTCAAAGGCCATTAAATCAACCAAAAAGCCAAGTGGACAAATGAAGTTAAAATGGATCTCAAAGAAAAATGGATCAAGCAAAGAAAATATTCCAAATCCAAACGTCAATCAAATTATGGAGCCACAAGAAAAGAGAACTCCCACATATAATAAATTTCCACCTCCTTCAAAATGGTAATCAAGCAAGGCACCTAAAAGTGTTAGTTCCAAATGCTATCCCAATCAAAATTCCAAACTTTTCCATCCAACACCCAAAGTTTTGAAAATAAATATTGCTACATCCAAACATCCAAACAATCCTTCCCCATCTACCATCATCCATCATTCCAAAAATTATACCTCACAAATTTGTTGCTCTTGGCAGCAACTCTTTTTCATAAGGACTCTCATGGCACTCTATCACAATGTGTGTATCCTGATAAGGCCAACTCTAGTATGAGAAAGGATCATAATGACACCAATTAGTTGTATGCAAGCACTATGATCTTGACAAGGCAACTACATCATAAAGGTCATTATTGGAATATCATGGCACCAATATCTACATCAGCACCATCAATAGATTTAGCACAATCAATGATCATCTAAAGCATCAAGGCCATCCAGAAAATGCAAAAACAATTGAAAAATCAAAAAAATAGTCACCTTGATGAAAACCTGGCAAGTAGGCATCTTGGTGACACCAAAAACAAAATCAAAAAAGTCAAGAAAATAGTAAAGAGGAAAATCTCCTCCAATAGTGAAAACCATTTTTATGGTGCTTTGGATAGCTAGCATGGTGAAAACCTAGAAAACGGGCATCATGTGTAAGATAAATTATCTATGTGAACCATTACACTTGGGGGCAAGTCATCTCATTTCCCATGAAATTTCTCACGACACTTCCATCCATCCATTTAATCCATATAATTCTCATCCATTTTCCCACCTGCCTTGATCTTGATAGGAATTGGGGCACAAACATAAATCATGCTTTGGAAAAACTCTTGACATGTCTATCCTTGGGTCCTACACTAGCCTCATATCCCTATGTGACACAGTCCTTGGAGATCATATGATAATTCCTCTAGTCTCATGTCTCCTATCTTTTACCAAAGCCACCTATCATCCTTTCATGCATGTCACCTATCTTGGTTTTCCCTTGTCAAACGGTCTAAGGATCCTCCATCATCCGATTCAATCCTGAAAAGATGTCATTTCAAATGCAACAAGTCTAATCCTTACAATCTTGCTATGCATCCTAACGCATCATCCAACACATTCCTTGAATTTGTTTCTCGCCTTGCTGCAAACCTTGATCCCTTAGTCACATAATCATCATCCTCGCGTTGTTTCGGGATGTGTCCTTCCCATGTCAAACAACGTCGTCATCATCATCACTTATCAATTGGTATTCAGCTTGACTAGGGGCAAGATCATGGTTGTCCTTGGATTCTTGTGTGTGCTTGCTCACTCACTTGTAGGAATCATTCATATGCATTTTTCACGATCCTTATAGTCTTCATCTATAATAAGTTGGTCCTATACCCAACTAGGGGCAAGTCCTTAACTTACGTCATTATGTCAAATATTCCCCAAAAGACAAAAAAATCAAAACATTTCAAAAAGACAAAAAAACAAAACATGTCAAAAACAAAAAAAACATCCAAATAACTTTCAAAAAACTCCAAAAATAGAGTGAGAGTCAGTCAGAGTCAGTCTTTGTCATTGTCGAACTATGTTTCCTAGAGGCCACCTAAGTCAGTCCTTTAGGGATCGTTGCGTCAGTCAAATAAGTCAAACATAGTCACACATGGACACAAGATAGTCATTTGAACATCAACATTCAAGTCGTGAACCAACAGAAAACATAGTCCATTTAGTCATCAAGTCACACATCAGTCAAATTACCAAAAATAATGTAGACTTAGTCACTTTATGGTCCCCTCCAAGATGTGTCCTTCTTGGAATTGGGCTTCATCAAAATTTCATTTTCCTTTTTGGTATGTGTCTTTCCGAATGACAGGCTCTGTCAAAATGTCATTGGCCTTTTCAGGATGTCTTTCCTGATGATAGGCTTTGTCACAGTCATTGGCCTTTTCAGGATGTGTCCTTCCTGACGACAGGAATCGTCAAACTATCAAAACTATTAGACTATCAAATTGTCAAACTGTCAAACTATCAAACAATCCCCCATCGACAAACATTGGCAAACACATTGAATGGTTGTTGATTTTGCTGATCTATTTTGTCTTATATTTTTATTGTTTGTCTCTTGGTCATGATACTAGCTACCTCAAGGATGTCCCATGAAGGATTTAGAGGTGAAATGATGTCTCATGACCTGTTTTTCCTTTATTTCTATCTTTGGTGTGTCTTGACAAAAAGATTGGGGCAGCTTAGCCCTTAGTATGAGTTAGGGCATTCCTTGTCTGCAACTGTCTATTTTTCGCAAGTGGATGACCTTGCACACCTTGGTCTATGTCATATCATGGTTTTTTTTTTTCATTTTTCACATTTTCCCACCCAATGATGATTAATGCAACACCTATTTGTACTTTGGAAAAATATTGAAGTTTTCTTTCTAATACTAACCTCCATATCTTCTATCTTAACATCCATCTTTTTCGTGCTACCATTCATCTTTTTTGCTCTAACACTTCTTCTAGTCTGCATCTTCATCATCCTTATATATTTTCCCTTATGCTTTTATCCTTCATCTTCTAGTCTTCTCATCCATTTCGAGATCACACTCGTGTTCTCTAGACCCACCTGTCCTCTCGAGGGGGCATACTACTACCTCCTCGTCATCCTATTTTTCACTGGGGCATATCTTTTTCTTTCTCACAATGTGATAAATTGCATTATGACAAAGAGAGGCAAAATGTAGACACATAAAAATGGCCTAGACCCACAAACCTCATTTTTCTATGTCAAACATCCTCCTCACATAATTAAATTATTTAATTATGTACTAATGTCATAATTCCTAACTATTTCCTCCTAATTATTTAAATAAATAAACTTTATTTATTTATTTAAATACATCATTAATTCCTTATGTCTTCTTATAATTAAATAAATTCCTCATATTTATTTAATTATTGTCCACCTTGTCCATTTTCTCCATAATTAAATAATTATTATTAATTATTTAAATATCTTATTGGTTTTTCTTCTAATTTTAAATAAAGTCATTTATCTAAATTCCCCACTTTCCATTTTCCCACCAAGTAAATAATTTGAAATAATTATTTACTATCACATGACCCCACCACTCTTGAATTAAATTAATTTTTAATTTAAAAGGTCAACATCACCTCTTGAATCAAATAATTTTAAATTCTTATCTGATTCTCCAATAGCTTCATTTTTCATCCCTAATATCTTCTTGTCACATGCATTCTTGACCTTTGATTTTATTTTCCTAAAATTGAATCTCAGCCCTTCATTTCAAACTTTTCCCTAACCCTAATTGCTAGTTGTCACATGCAATTTCAGCCTTTGATCTTAAGGCTTTGTCAAACTTTCAATCCTAGCCATTTATCCAAAATTGACTTTTCTATAAAAAGGAAATGTCAACCTCATCTCATGACTCCATGCTTAGAGCTCATGACTTCATGCTTGTACACTTCATGTTTGTAAATTTTTCATGCTTGCAAGTTCTGAGTACACTTGCAATTTTGAGTCAAATCCTTCAATATTTTCTTGAGTCTTTGTCATAGGTCTTTGTTTCTCCTTAAAATCTAAGGGAAAATATCATTTTACAACAAATTTAGAAGGGAAATGAAGGTTAATCATGGAGGGCATGAAGGTTTTTTGGTGAAATTGTTCATTTCTTTTATGTTATTTTCCTCCTTTCTGCTTCATTGTTTAGCTAGGGTTTGTTAGCATTTTATTTCATGCTAACCTAGATTTTTACCTTAGTTAAAAAATCAACTAAAAATGAGAGAGTATTCAACACGCCATTGATCCAAATTGGTTTTACATCATTACCAGGTCATACAAGGCTGTACAAACTTTTGTAGCAGCAAAAATCAATGTAAAACATAGAAAAAGCAGAGTATTATTAATGTTTGATCTCCAAAAATGTCTTCAGAAGTTCTCCTTGAACTCCACAAGGAATATTTAAACTCTCACCACCAAAAACCAATGGTTCAAACTCCTTTTCAAACAACTTGACTGTTCAACTTCCAATACAAACCAAAAATGCAAAGTTGCTTTGCAAATTTTGCAACATTTGCGAAAACTTGACAACTTTATCTCAAACCGGCCCCACATGACTAAAAACATTAGACATGATCTTAATAGACCTTATTGCAACCAAAAACATGACTCAACATCACAAAACTAATATTTTATCCTTATTGCATTATGTGGACTAGGTGCTCCTACACCAAGTTTAGCATGAGATGATCCCTTGCAGGTGTTCATGGATACATGAAGAATAAGGTGAGGCTGTAATTCTCTTGAGAAGTGAGAAGTGTTGTTGATGGCCACTCTGGGAGATATTTTAGAAGAAATCCCAAGAATCCTTCACCTTGGTTGGATGAGAGTTCAATAGAGACCAATGAGGAGATTGCTCTTGGAGGAGTCATGATGGCTTGCATATCTTAGAGGATCATTCCCATTCCCCACTCTTGATCTACTCGGAAATTTATTGCTTGAGAGGTATTTCCCATTGTCTCTCTCAGGTGTTTTATGCTTTCTTTCATGGATATGGATCTTGAACCTCTATAAGGTGATTCTAAAGGATTCATTGTGAGAGATAGATAGCATGGTTATCTCCTTATGCATTGTGGTTACTTTCATTAATGTTGAGTTTAGGAGATGCATTGGGTGTAGTTCCTGAAATGGGAAATGAAATAGTTTGATCTTCTTTGAGAGGCTTACATCCATATTGATTACATGATATATATGTTGTGTTTGATCTTGGAGATTGAATAGTTGGGTGTTTTTATGTTGTTCTCTTTGGGGTGTTGTGGAGGAGATCATACTTGAAATAGTTGGAATTTAGAGGTGCATGTAGGAGGATTTTCTACAAGTTCATGATGTGTCGCGATTACTCTCTTTGGTCTTGGTTGTCTTCCTGTATTTTTTGTTTTCACATTACATTATCTTGAGGTTTGGTCAAAGTTGCAGTGATCACTAGCTTGTGGTCATGTGTTTTCACTCATGTTCTTGGGTGATGACATGGAGGTTATTTATCTCTTTCCTTTGTTGGGTGTGGAGAACTTGGGAGAGTTGTGCAAACTTGTGGTGAGATTTTTTCTTATAGGTTGTCAGTTTAAATATTTTTCATATCATTGTGGATGTTTCCTTGGTACTACATGATGTTGCCTTACACTTCTGTATGGTGCTATTGGTAGACTCATTATGCCCTTGATCTTTCAGATTTAGCATTACCCATGCAGTGGGAGTTCCTAAGTGTGTTTGGTCTTCTTCGACTGGTTTGTACATGGAGCTTGTATCTGTGGTTGATGGATTAGTTATGCTATTGGCATGATTTTACTAATGAGGATACCTTGGAGGTATGTGATATTGGATGGATTAGCACTTTCTATGGGTACTATTTTCAATCACGTGGGTTGTTCATTTGGATGGGAAAAGTCAGTTTTTTGTTTGTTCTAGTTGGCATTCTATCTTGTTTATGGAGGATAACTTCATGGTTGTGTTCATGTTGAGTGCTTTGAAGTTGACATTACTTCTATATGGCTTGTTGAGTGTAGTGGAGTGGTGGCAGTGTGTTGAAACCCTTGCCATCAGTTGGCTATGATGGTGGTGTCTCGGATTAGACTGGTGCATATGTATGCCATGGCTTGTTCCTTTTCTTTGGAGGGTGGATGGAACTATAGCTTGAGATGGTAGACATTATAAATGTTGTTGCAGGTGTCCTAGATAATTTAGAGGATTCATGCATTGATTGGTAAGTAGTGTATTCTTTGAAAAGTGGGAGAATGTTGAGAAATGGTGCCTCAAACATACTGGTGTTTGGGCCTCTGAATTGTCGAATAGACAGTTGAATATCACCAAGATGAAGTCACTACTCTGATCAAAATCTCTTTGGCAGGAAATGGTTTCTTACCTAAGTTGTGGGTTTCTAAGTTTTCCTAACTTAAGTCGCAGGGTTCTGAAATTACATGACCTCCTGACTTGGAAACTTTTTGGTTCTCTTCATTATCGGCATGTCGTGGATTTTGATAACTTCACAACCTTCGACATGAGGTTTGAAATTTTGGGTTTTGAGTGATAGAGCAATCTCCTTGTTGTCGCGAGTTTCAGGAATTTCTTAACCTCCAACTAAAGGTTCTGAAGTCTGGGTTTCTCCTGACTTGGTGATCCCTTTTGAGTGTTGACAAGACATGGTGTGATTATTAGGACTTTGGAAGATTTCTCCTCGACATTTTGGTAGAAGGCTACAAGGACCTTGTCGGAGAGACTTAATGTTGTTGCTAGGACAAAAGATAATGTCTCTTTGGCATGCAAGTTGAGTCTGGTAGGACCTTGTCATTGTGACCTTGTGCGATTTTGGAGACATTGTGAGATGTCTCTTAGACATGTTGATTGAAGACTTGTTCGTTCCTATCAATGAGACTTCGGGAGTTCACTGAGACTTTGTGAAAAGTTTCTTAGACATTCCTAAAGAAGTCTTGTTTATTCTCATCAGTGAGACTTTGGGGAAACTCTCTTCAACAAAGGTTGTCATGTCGATGACCTATGGTGGGACCTGAGTTGTTCAGAGGAAAGTGATTGGTAGTTCAAGCCATGCTAACTCGATAGTGGGGACCACATGGACAGTAAAGCATACATCAATGAGACCTTGGTGTATCAGTGGGAGAAGCTGGTGTGTCTCTTTAACATTGCTCGATATGATGATGGGTGACTCAGCGACCTGTGTAGAATGTCTTAGTGGGACATGATGGATGTTGAGGTGGAGAATGATGATTGATTGGAACCTATTGACAATTGGATCAACAATTGGGAATCGAGTGGTTTTTGTGGTCAGCCTAGAACTGTTGGATAGAACGAATGTTATAAAACATTGAACATTTTATAATGTGAATGAGGAGAGGAGAGATCGAAGTAGGGTTATGTTGCCAGTTTCTCTCCAGAATGGAACAAGATGTAAATGTAAAGACTTAGAGCCTGTAATTGTATTTGTAACTATACCTTTATTGTTGAATAATACAATGGTGATCTGGGCTTTTGGAGTGTGGGGTTTTTTACCTAAAAAGGTTTTCCCCATGTAAATCTGTATGTTCATATATTATGTTCCATCTTTCATGTTTAATGGTTATGCTTGATTGAATTTGTTTAATGGTGTTGTTTGGAACTAGTTTAATTAGCATTAATTTTTCTCTAGGGGTCAATGTGGGAAATGAGTTGTCTGATTCCACTTTGTGGCATAGCAGTTTGTGTCTTTGAGGCAATCTCATGAAATTAAAATTACCAAAGGCATTGCTATTCTTGTATGTTTCTTTTTGAGATGATCAACATTTCCCAACACAAGGTCAAAATCTTTACAAAAAGTCATTTACAGCCCCAAAAATTAGGATTTCAAATCCAAACACCCGGAGGAACAGAAAGAGCAAACCGAGAGCTACAAATTCCACTTCTGAGTTTCCATAAAAATCAAAGTGGACTCATTCACCAAGATTGGTGAATGAGTCCCACTGTACCTATTTTTTAGATATTTTCATGGATTTGGATACCCATTTAGCTAAAACAGGCTCTAGTGTAGTTTTCCAGAATCGGGACTGATTCGCCCAGAATGGCGAATGAGTCCCACTAGGTCTAAAATCAACATTTTCAAGATTTTAGAACCCCATTCCATCTCCAACAAGTTTCCAGGTGCACACTTACAGTTTTACAACTTTTTGTTTTGTTCTTCTTGCATTTTCAAATCATTTAGTTCAATTTTGCATATCACACTATGTTTTCAAACATTTTGTCTTTTCCAAGTTTACACTTGGTGGTGAACCCCCCCATTAGTTTTTATCATCGTTCATTTCCATATAACCTTCCCTTTTTCATATTTCAATCTCCTTTGCATTGAAATATCAAGGGTTTGTTCTTGAGTGAAAGATTGAAAATAGTCTCTCTCCTTTTAGGTCCAAAACTCTAGAAGCGAAAGAGACCCCCATATTTTCTATGTTTCACTCACTAAGAGTAGGATTCGTGCCAAACTTGGGATATGAAAGACACCATCAATCCCCTTGACTCTTCCATCAAGGAACATAATTTTGACTCTTCCATAGCAAATAATCTTTAGGTGAGATTCATCACCCAGGTACACCTTCCCGCCATCATACTCTTCATACTTTGAAAACCAACCTCTCTTCGAGGTCATGTGGAAATAAGCACCTGAGTCTATCAACCACACATCTTCTAATGCATGAGTTTCCAAGGTTGTGACAATTTCATGTGCATCATCTTGAGAGGATTTATCAAAGTGAAAATCTAAGAAACTCTTTTTTCCTTTCTTCTTCTTCTCTTCCTTGCATTCTTTGACCAAGTTTGTCACAATTCCAACATTTTTCCTTGGAATTTCCAAGAGACTTAGATCTCCCCAAATATTTGTATTTTGATTTTTTTTCCTTCTTCTTTCCTTTCTCTTTTGATCCACCATGAACAAAAAGGGCCTCCTTAGCAATCTTGAAATACTTCCTCTACATCTCTTTAAACAACTGTGAAGCAACCACCTCATCCATCTTGAAATTGGTTGTAGTACTCCCAATGGCCATTACTAAGTGTCCCACAAGTCCAATAAAGAACACAATAGAAGCATGCACCAATCCTTTTCTTCAATCTTATCTCAAATAGAACCTAGTTGAGCTATCAGTATATAAATTTGCATTCAAGTGATCTACCACTAATTCTCCATCTTCCATATTCAGAGAATATAGTTTCTTTCTCAAGAATAACTTGTTTACTAGGGATTTAGCCTGATAAACATCTCCAAGTTTCTTTCATAAAGATGTAGTTGTTTTCTCTTCATGGACATTTAAGAGCGTGGAATCATCCAAGTAGAGTCTTATTAGACCCTTGGCTTTCTAATCCATCATATCCCAATCTACCTAGGTTGTAGCAGTTGGTTTTGTACTAGATATTGCAACCCACAAATCTCTATCCACAAGCATGGCCTCCATTTTTAACTTTCATAACTTGAATTTTTCACCATTAAACTTCTCCATTTCAATTATTTCAAATGAGCTTGTCATATTTTTCTTAGAACAAGGTTATGAAATGTTCTTCTACAAAACCCACTAAAATAAAGATCATCTCAAAAAACCCTTCAAACCTAACAATGAAATCGAGATTGGTCAGGCTCTGATACCAACTAAAAGAAATTTAGGTAAAAAGAAGCAGCTTCCTACACTAATCTATGTAGGGAGTTACAAAAATTTCATTTTAACACCTTAAACATCTATAGCTACAAACATATGCACATTCAAAAACATAAAACAAATAAACTGTGCAAACCATAACACAATGATTATGTGGGAAAACCCTTTTGGGAAAAAAACCACACTCCAAATATGTAGCTCAATTGTATTATCAACAACAACAACAGTTACACTATAAATTAAAGTAATTCTCTTTAGGAGTATTGACACTACGACAAGGATCTAAAGGGTAAAAGAACAAAGTTGTGTCACACTTTTGGCCAACTTATCAACACAAGTGAATTTGAGTATTTTTAACTAAAAATTAGTTTTGGTCAAACATAGGATCTTGTAAGATTCATTCTAGATAAGTTATATATGTCCACAACTTTTCCAACTAAAATTGTTGGCTAAATGCATGTTTAGCACCACTTTGAGTCCACTTTACCAAAAAAGTAAAATTATTTGAAAAACTTGATGTTTCAACTTCTACTTGGGTAAAAAAAAAAAATTAAATATAAAAAATACCCTTTTGTAGATCCATAAGTTTAGTTTTCAAAAATGTATATATTTTAATAGTTTAATTATTATTTATATTTTCTTTTTTATTTTTACTAAATGTAGGTTATCAGCACAAAACATTAGGTTGATTACCATGTCAAAGAAAAATGGTAAAACTTATTAAAAAAAAATGAAAAAAATATGTTGCGCTAGATACAAGAATCTATATCAAGATGGTATAATTTTTTTCTATTTTACATAAATAATTAATATGAAAAATTGGCGTTGAATGGAAACAACTAAGTTTTAATACGTGCACATTTTAATATTTATTTTAAAATATATATATTTATCAAAATTGGAAAAAAATATATCCATACCCTAAAGTTTCAAGTTATAAATACATACATAAAAATTGAAGGGAAAAAAAATTACTATATAAAGATTGATGTCTCATGTAACTTCATTTTTCAGCATTTTATCAGCAACTAAATTTTAGTGTTAATTTATTAAAAAATCTATATCCAAATAATTTTTAATTTTTTCAAAAAATACAAACATAAAATATACTAAAAATTAAATATTTTATTAATTTACATCACTTCAAAATTTAAAACATATATATCACTTTTTAGTGATTCAAGTTTAAAAGTTGAATCAGTGTTGGCTATTTCCTTTATAAAAGTGTGACACGGCTTTGTAATTTTACCCTAGAGTGACTATGATAGCATAATGGCATGTCAACAATCTTCAATCTGTCATCCCAAAATGCACCAAGGCATCACCAATTTATAGATGTGTAAGATGGGCTCCCAAGACTTCCAAGTGTCACCTCCACAATCACTACATGCATGCAACAAGAGATGGAGAACATGCAAGGCATCCAACTTTACCTTCCTATGCAATTGTCATAAATTCTTTACATGCAGACCATCTGCCATTAACTGATATGCAACAAAATAATTCATCTCAACATGTAGGGTGTGATACTACATGCAATATATTATCCTCAACATCCAAGGGGCCTACAACATTCAAGATTGACAACTACCAATTACTCACTAGTCCTTATTAAGTAGGTGTCATAGTTGACTCTTTGACTATCATAGATTATCATGGAAATTTGTCATAGTCTGTCATAGTGCATGACATAGAAACTTATGACAAATACCATCAATCTAACCTAGAATATAGTTCCTCCAAAGTGGACGCCAACCTCCACAAAAGTTGCTTACATCTTTTACATGTCACCTTCTACGTAGGATGCCACATTACCGGTGAGTCCCACAAAGTGACAACATATTTGGTAGATAAATTAACTTAGGAAATAAATAATTACATAAAATAATAACATTCAAATTCTAGGACTCTAAGGTTGAGACACCCTAATCCCAACATCTCCCACTTGTCGAAGACCTATCAAGAGCCATCTGAAATCAACCGCTTAGGGCCCCAATGCCCATGGAAATAAAACACCGCATTAACTTATTTGTGATCATTGGTTTCATCAATGCATCTGCAACATTCACCAAAGTATCAACCTTCTCCAAATTCACCTTTCCATCTTCTACCATATCTTGAACAAAATGAAACTGAACATCAATGTGCTTTGTTTTAGCATGGAAAGTAGGATTCTTTGCTAAGAAAATGGCACTTTGACTATTACAATAAATAGTAATTTATCCTGCATATAAAAAATATCATAACACAATATATTAAGACAAGTGGCTTCTTTACAAGCATGAGTAGCTATCATGTACTATGTTTTTGTAGTGGACAAAGCAACTATAACCTATCACTTATTCATCCAACTAATAGCACCACCAAACATCATAAACACATAACCAGTGGTGGATATTTTACTATAAATGTCACATGCCCAATCTGAATCCATGTATCCATGAATACTCATTAAATACCGAGGTCTAGTAGGATAACTATGAAAACATAGGGAAAACTTGGAAGTACCCCATAAATACCTGAACACTCACTTTATTGCATCCCAATATACCCATCCAGGATTATCCATAAATCAACTAAGGACTCTTATTGTTTGAGCAATGTCTAGCCTCATATAGACCATAGCATACATTAGACTACCAACAACACTCACGTATGTTACTTTGGTCATGTCCTCCATCTCAGTAGAATATTTTGGACAATCATTCATAGAAAGCTTCATCCCCTACATTACAAGAACAATTAACTATCAACAATATGTCATGTTGAATCTCTCCAACATTGATTTCACATACTTAATCTTTCTTAACCAAATCTTTTTGTTATCTCTATCTCTTCTTATTTCTGTTCCCAGAATATGCCTAGCTACACCTAAATATTTCATCTCAAACCGTGCTAACAACTAAGACTTCAAATCTGAAATCATACTTTTACAATTCCCAATAAACATATTATCTACGTATAAAATAATAATGAGAATACGACTATTATCAAATTTTTAATACACACAATGGTTGGATTTAGTTCTCAAAAATCCCAATGACAACACATAGGTGTCAAAATTTTGGTACCACATTCTAGGAGACTATTTCAAACCATACAAAGACTTCTTCAGTTTGTAAACCATATTTTATTTAACTTTAACCATGAAATGCTCTAGATGTGACATATAAATATCTTCCTCAAAGTCACCATGAAGGAATGTCGTCTTCACATCCATCTATTCCACTTCTAGGGCATACTCAATTGCAAGTGATAACAAGAACTGAATAGATGGCATCTTTGCAACATGAAATAATATCTTACCATAGTCAATTCCCTCCACTTGAGAATACCCCTTAGCAACCAACCATGTCTTATGCTTCTCAACACTTCCATCAGGACCACACTTCTTCTTAAACACCCATTTACAACCAACGGGTTTACATCCATTAGGTAAGGGTATTGAATCCCAAGTCTTATTTTTCTTCAATGTAGCAATATATTCATCCATGGTTTTCATCCAAGAATCTACATCACTCATACCCATAGCCTCTCTATCCTAAGCTCGTCAGTGTTACCAATCAAACAAAATATGCAACTAGAATCCAACAAGGAAAAACCAAACCTTTTTGGTTGCCACCTAACATGCATAGACCTCCTCACTTGTTGAGGTTGAGGTTCTTCTTCTTCTTTAGAACTTTAAAATTTGTTCGAGTTGTCCTCATCATCACATTCAGTAGGAGTGCATAGTTCACCTTTCATCGAAGTAGGTGGAATATAAACTACCTTCTTCTTATGTTTCTCCTCTTTCTCTAGCTGTAACTCAATAGTGGAAGGTTTCATCTCTCTAATTATTACACTTCTACTATAGAGAACCTTCTATGCCACTGGATCCCAAAGCTTGTACCTCTTCACACCAACACCATAGTAGGTGAAGATACATTTAACCACCTTGTTCTCCAATTTAGACCTCTTCTCAATTAGAACATGATCATAAGCTTCACAACCAAATACTCTGATATTTCTTATTGAAGGCTTTTTACTAGACCATTCCTCCATGGGTGTGTTTTCAACAAGAGTTGATGTAGGAGATTTGTTGATCAGATAACATGCAATGGCTACAACTTCAGCCCAAAACTTCTTCTAAGTCCAACACCACTCAGTATACTCCTAGCCCTCTCCATCAATGTCATGTTCATCCTCTCCACAACTCCATTTTGTTGTGGGGTGTATGGATTTTTCTTATATCTCTCAATCCCATGCTCTTTACATAACTTGTCAATTCTAATAAAAACACAACAATTGTCAGTACTCAAACACTTAATATTTCTACTAGTCTAATTTTCAACCAAGAATTTAAATTGTTGGCTCTCAGTTGTTTTTGTTTGTCCTTGATGTCAAAATTATATGATGGTTTCCAAATTTTGGCATGTATGGTTTCTGGGTTTTGGCATATATGATGATATATGGGTCTATGGTTTCAAGTTTCTATATGATGATGTTGATGCTAACAGTGTTTGACTGTGTTTATCCTTTTTGACAGGATGGTTTCACTTTTAGGATGATCTTTCCTTGTTGCTTGTCACATGTATATTATTCAGTTATCAGTCTAATATGGACTTCATTAATATTGGATCATTATCAAGTTGATCTTGACATCTGATATTAGTGTGTTGTACTTGGTTTATTTGCTTATACCTTCATGGAATCATTGGTATATGAGATTTTTATACATTCTTCAGATGGTTTTGTCATTTCATATCTTCATGGCTCTTTCACATTACCTTGGTGTCACTGGCTATGACACATTGATTGGTATACATGGTATATGAAGTCTTTATCCAGTTCATATATTTCACATTTATAAAGGTTGTTGGCTTTGTTAAAAGGAAAGAGGTCACATTGAAATTGAGATACCGGGTCTTTTTGCACTTTTATTGAACAAGGGAAGTGACTTCATTTAAAAGTCATATTGTGGTGCTATTATTATTTGGTTGGCAATATGGTATCAGTTTCTTTTTTTAAACTGTGATAGTCGGCAGCTTATGTGGCAACAACTCATTATAGGTTTTCTCTACACCATAATGATGTCGGCATTATAGTGTCTTTGACAACAGAATCTAAATCATTATGATGTTTTGTTTAAGTGAATTGGACTTCAAAAATTATCATGTTTTTGTAAAGTCTTTGCATTGACAAAATTTTAGGGAAAAAGTCTTTTATTGTTTCTTTATCATGGCTAGGTATGGAACCCTAGCCACCATGGAGTGCATGATAATTTGTAGGTTTTTGGTGTCTTCACACAGCCGACACATTGAAGGTTTATGTTTTGGTTTCTATGAGCTTGTTGGAAGTAAGAAAGGCTCGACATTTTGTTATTTTTGCTTTGAGTTTGGTATGCTAGCTATGAGCTAGTATGAGTTCTGACTATGGAAGTTGGTCTACCTTTCAGTTGGACAGTTATGATGGTCTTCAACAATGTTTTATGGTATTTTTTTCATTTTCTCCCACCGTGAACAGGTGAAAGCAAAACCTTTGCATACTTTCAGTTTTTCCTTGAGATTTTTGTGCTAAAATAGTTGATTAATAGTATCAAAAGAATCCTATAATATTTGTTTTTGAAAAGAAAAGAATGAAATTGTTTTATATTATATCATTTGACAGTTATGGGTTTTGTGGTTAATGAAGGTTTTCAATCATTGGGTATTATGCAAACCCTCCTATGGTTTCTGGTTGTTTCTTTGTAAGTTTGTTACTTGAGATTATATTTCTTGCTCAAATTAAATAATGTTAGTTGAGAGCTTGGGTAACCTAATCCGAGATGGTTTATAGTTGTTGAAACTGCTCATTCACAATGGCTTTAACAAGATGATTTCAGGATTTTATTTGGGGTTACTAAAAGAAGAAGATGAGATTATAAGACAAGACTTATCTTTAGCACATTTGTGTACAACATTTAGTAGTATTGAATATCTTTAAAAGATGGTTCTTAGGCATTTTTATGTGTTCTGAGAAGAGAGAGGAATATGAAGCTTCAGACACATTGTGTAAAAGTTGTACTGCATTGAAAATCATTATTATGATTCTCATATTATTGCATTTCAGGAAGATGTTTTCATTCTCATACAACATTCTTCAATGTGCTTAAAGAGGATATTCATAGTCTTCTATTGAAATTCTAGGGTTGAAAAATCTACACTTCTAGGGTTCTGATAGAATACTGTAATTGTGTTGCACTGTAATGGAGTTGGTCTCTAAATTTGTAAGGGGTTGGTGCTCCTAAAGTGGGTGCTCTAAATTTTGCCTATAAGGCATTGTAAACAATGGTTTTATTTAAGCCAGTAAGGCATCATTTTGGAGTGGTTTTTCTACCCCAAGAGGGTTTTCCACTCGTCAAATTCATGGTCTTATAGTGTCATTGCTTTGTTATGATAATCTTGCTAGATTGTGATTTTTGTCCTTATAAGTTCATAGTTGAATGATTTTTTTTTCATTTTTTCATATGTTTATACTAAAGTTGTCTTGTTAATGTTATGCACTTTCATTCAAGTGAAAGCACAAAAAGTTCATTTAAGTCTATCCATACCAATGTCTTATTCATATGCTTAGTTGATACACAATTCAAGTCTACTTCACAAACTATCATTTGTTTTCTTGGTTGAAAAGAAAACACAAATTCTTGTTTTTGCAAAAAAAATTGTGACTTATAGAAATCACTGATTCACCCCCCCCCTCTCAATGATTTTAGTCTTCCAACATAAACTCCTTAAATTGACTAAAGACTTCAAATTTACTCGTGAGGAAATAAACAAATATCCTTCTACTATAATCACCTATGAAAGAAACAAAATATATAGATTTTGATAATGAAGGAACATTCACAAGACCAAACACATTTGCATGAACATAGTCCAAAACCCTAGAAGACTTATGAGAATTGGAATAAAAAGAAACACAATGTTGCTTTCCATACACATATTGTTCATAAAAATAAAACTCAAGATTACAATAATCAAGGCCTTCAACAAGGCCCTTACTTTTCAAGGCTCTCATACCCTTCTCACCAATATGACCAAGTTGTTAGTTCCACAACATTGTCTTCTCCACGAGAAGCTTCATTTCCAAGGAATGAGCACCCTTAGGTACCCAAAATGCATGACCATTGGATGTAGCTACTACAAACTTTTTCTCTGCATAATCTGATAGTGAGGATGAAGAACCCAAATATCTCTTCTTGGTGTATCATAAGAACTATTGCACTAAACCGTGCATGCATCCAGCTTGTACAAGGTTCCAATATAAACACCCTTAGCTAGCACCATAGCTCCTCTCATCATCTTGCACCCTCCACTCGAGAAAACAACATGCACCCTTGAATCTTTCAATTTACTCACTCAGAGTAGGTTTCATGACAAACCTAGGATATTCAAGACACTATCAATCCCATTCACTCTTCCATCAGAGAACATAATTTTGACTCTTCCACAACCAAAAATCTTCAGGTGAGAGTCATCACCCAAGTACACCTTCCCACTGTCATACTCTTCATACTTCGAGAACCAACCTCTCTGCGAGGTCATGTGGAAAGAAGCACCTAAGTCTATCAACCACACATCTTTTGATGCATGGGTTGCCAAGGTTGTGATAAATGCATCTACATCATCTTGAAAGAATTTATCAGAGTCAAAATCTAAGAAACTCTTTTTCCCTTTCTTCTTCTTCTTCTCTTTCTTGCACTCTTTTCTTAAATGACCAAGTTTGTCACAATTCCAATATTTTTCCTTGGACTTTCCAAGAGACTTAGATCTCCCCAAAGTTTTTTATTTTGATTTATTTTCCTTCTTCTTTCCTTTCTCTTTTGATCTTCCATGAACAACAAGGGCCTCCTTAGCAATCTTGAAAGACTTCCTCTATATCTCTTTAAACAACAATAAAGCAACCACCTCATCCATCTTAAAACTGGTGGTAGTACTCCCAATGGCCATTACTAGGTGATCCCATGAGTCCAACAAAGAACACAAAAAAATCATACACCAATCCTTTTATTCAATCTTATCTCCAATAGAACCCAATTGAGCTATCAGTATGTTAAATGCATTCAGGTGATCTACCACTAATTCTCCATCTTTCATATTCAAAGAATATAGTTTCTTTCTCAAGAATAACTTGTTTTCCAGGGATTTAGCTTGATAAACGTCTCCAAGTTTCTTTTGTAAAGATGTAGTTGTTTTCTCTTCATGGAAATTCAAGAGCATGGAATCATCCAAGTAGAGTCTTATTAAACCCTTGGCTTTCCAATCCATCAGATCCCAATCTACCTAGGTTGTAGTAGTTGGTTTTGTACTAGATATTGCAACCCACAAATCTCTATCCACAAGCATATCCTCCATTTTTTACTTTCATAGCTTTAAGTTTTCACCATTAAACTTCTCCATTTCGATTCTTTCAAATGTGCTTGTCATCTTTTTCCTAAAACAAGTTTATGAAATGTTCTTGAAAAATCCCGCTAAAATAATCATCTCAAAAAACCCTTCAAACCCAACAATGAAATCAAGGTTGGCCAAGCTATGATACCAACTGAAAGGTAGCCAAGTGAGAAAAATCAACCTCCTACACTAATCTATGTAGGGGAGAGTTACAAAAATTTCCTTTCAACACCTTAAACATCTATAGCTACAAACATATGCACATTCAAAAACATAAAACAAATAAACTATGCAAACTATAACACAATGATTATGTGGGAAAACCCTTTTGGGGAAAAAAAACCCATAATCCAAATATGTAGCTCAATTATATTATCAGCAACAACAACAGTTACAATACAAATCAAATCAATTCTCTTCAGGACTATTCACACTACAACAAGAATCTGAAGTAATTTCAACAATATAACGACATGTCAACAATCTTCAATTTGTCAATCCTAAAATGCACCAAGGCATCACCAATTTATATATGTGTAAGAAGACTTCCATGTGTCACCTCCACAATCACTACATGCATGCAATAAGAGATGGAGAACATGCAAGTTGTCCAACTTCACCTACCTATGCAACTATCATAAGCGCTTGGCATGCAAGCCATTTGTCATAAACTGTTATGCAACAAAGTAAGTCCTATCAACATGTAGGGTATGAGACTAAATGCAATATATTATCCTCAACATCCAAGGGTCCTACAACATTCAAGACTAACAACTTCCAACTACTCACTAGTCCTGATTAAGTAGTTGTCATAGTTGACTCTTATGACTGTCATAGATTGTCATGGAAAGTTGTCATAATTTGTCATAGTGCGTGATATAGAAACTTATGACAAATACTATCAATCTAGCCTAAAATATAGGTCCTCAAAATTGGATGCCTACCTCCATAAAAGTATCTTACATCTTTTATATATCACCTTCCATGCAGGATGCCACATCACCGTTAGGTCCCACAAAGTGATAACATATTTGGTAGACAAATTAACTTAAGAAATAAATAATTACATCGAATAATAAATTTTAAATGTTAGGACTCTAAGGTTGAGACACCCTAAACCCAACAAAAAGGAACAATAGGATGTGTGAAATCCCTAAAATGATACACTAGAATGACACTTTATCTCAATGCATCTACAAAAGATAAATCGCATGCAAAATATGTCTCCAATGCCCAAATAAGACAAAATGCTAGAAATACATATAGAATAGCTAAAAAAATTATCCCATACAAATAGGAAGTTTTCAAGAGCTAAAACGTCTAAGTAATTCACCAGAATGTGAAAACACAAAAAATTGAATAAAATGTACCTAGAGAAAAATCTAAAAAAAATGTATAGAAAGTTGTGAAGAGCTTTGAAATACCATCCCAACACCGCTAGAATCATGAAAATGAAGAAATGAGTCCAATGTTATGAGTTTAGGAGTGAAAACAACACATCTAACTTTGACAAGCAATTTAAAATGTACCAACAACAAAATTTGAGAAAAAAACTAGCACCATTGGATAGTGCTCAAAACTAGCTTTATGAGGATATCTCATTTGCCCAATTTTAATAATTGAGTGAAAGTTATCACAATTTTCCCAATCTTGCTAAAATTGCAAAAAAAAACAAAAGAAAAAAAGCCCCCCAAGGGCTGAGCTCTGGTCGCCCATATGACCCTAGGGCAACAGATTTTCTTTTACTTTATTTTAAGAAATAAAAAAAGAAATGAAGATTTCATATTTGCTCTTATAACCCTAGTTTAGATAAAAACTCAAAAATTAAGGAGCTAGTTGAATCCATGTTATGATACCATGTTAGAATTGTGAATAAACGTGAGATGCAAGATCAAACAATGAACAAAAACTTCCATGCAAAGGGAGTTGTAAATAATGGTTTTTAATATCCTCAACAAGAAAAAACTTATAGAATGAACTGCAAGAATCTTCAAGGAGATATTTACATAATACAATGAGGGTGAGTGTTTTATAAGAACAACCCTAAATGATAAAGGGATTAGATCATGACAAGTGTCAACATCCTATGTAATGAGATAGAATGATCTAATAATAGCTTACTTCAGTTAACAAAAAAATCACTCCTAAGTTTAGCTTAAGTCCATGAAATGAATTAGACTAATAATCAATTAAAGATTAATTAATTATTAGCTAATGTATGAATACACTAACAAGAATTACAAGTATAAAGCTATGGAATCTCCCATGAGCCTTTGAATTTTGTTATCCTTGTATTTCCCCTTCCCTATCTTGATTTTCATAATATATTCCTCTTATTTCCTCCACTCATAAGCCATGGGAACCCTTATTAAACCCTACAAATCTAAAAACTACATCCTTGAAACCCTTACCAATTCTAAATCCTTTCACCCTTCTACTTGTTTGCAATCACTCTTTTTCATCTCCCTTTGTCCTTCATCACTATCACACACCACTTTTCCCTAGATATACCCCTAGTGTTTTTTGTCCATGCCTCTTTAGACATATCATGTTCACTCTCACTTAGTTCAACACACACTTTCCATTTCCCATATTGATTTTGTGGATGAAGTTGAAACATACTCAACAAGTAGCTAAGGCAGTCTACTAAACAACATGATTGATTTTTCAAATTCTGGAGGAAGGTTGATTGTAGTCGAGAACACATGGCTTTAGAATGAACCCCTAGGGAACTTATACCTCCTTAATACAACAATTATGCCCTTATATCCTTATACCAGCATCGCTCTTCCAAATTACTTGTCATAAGACCTCTAAATTTTAGAGGTTATTACCTAAAATAATTTCTTGCTTATTTTTGCATTTAGATTTGGTAATTCCTAGGTGCAAACATTTCAATTTGTGTTTCCTTTCCTCTCTAACATCCTAGTTTATTTGTTTCCAATTTATAACTCTTGTGTTTGATTTATATAGGTCAAAATAAAGATTGTTTATTTCATATCTAAATTTTATTTCTAATTTATATGCTTTGAAGGATACAAGTGTGTGTTTCTCTTCCTTGCATTTTTTCTATCTTCCAATTTTAATCCCATCTTGTCGAAAATGTCTTACAGCATTAACATATCTACAAGTAGCATACTCTTGTGCTTGACTTGGCTCATAATATAATCCCTATTCATCCATGTTTCACCCACAATGCATTAATTCCCATATATTTATTCCTCGCCTTGAGATTTCCACTTTATCCCTTCAAACCATTTATGTGGGATGTGAGATTGGCCCAAGTCAACCCCACAAAGCACAAAAATGAACCATAAAAAATAAATCATTAAATTTATATTTTAATTTTCATCTGCGGGCTTCCTACTAACTATTATGAGCCAACCTAGCACATGTTTCATCTAATGTGTTGTTATATATCATGGCATCTAAAGACATGCATTCTGCACTTAAACCCATGAATGAATAGGTGATAGACATGAGGTGAATTAATAGGAAGAACATTAGAGGATACTTCAATTGTAAAGAGAAATAAAGGAAACAAATTGGTATCACCATCATAAGGTCATTGGCATGCGTGTGAATGATGGCTTCAATCTTTCTTATGACCATTAATTGATACACCAAGGAGTTTGACCTAAGAGTTCACCTATCAAGTTTTCAATCTTCTCAAATGTGTCTCTAAATAGTATCTTAGCATATTCACCTATCAAGTTGCCAATCTTCTCAAATGTGTCTCTAAACACTATCTTAGCATATTCAATTATCTAGAAAGAAAAAGTGAATAGACTTTAAAGTGTCTTTTCTATCAAATTAATTTCATCCATCTTAGTTTAATTCTACACACTATATCAAGTTCCCAATAGTCAAGATCAAACTTGTAGGACTCAAGATCAATTTGCATCAATTTTTAAGTCAACATAAATTTCAAAGAGTATAGCAAACAAAAACAAGAGATTTTCTAACACTAACAAAGTAATTTATCACATAATCAACACCATTCTTCATCTTTGATTCTAGAGACAAGCACACCTATCCACACATTTTTTTCTTTATTTTAATTTCAATTATATATCCTAACTCTTATATCTAAATTTATTAATTAATATTTATTTAATTAACTTAATTTTTTATAAAAATGTGATTAAAAACTTTACAATTATATAACCAAATTTGACCAATTGTGAATATTATAAAATGGCCACAAAATAATATTTAATGTTTTTAATGAAATTTAAAATATTTATTATTATTATTATTATTTAAATAGTTTTTTAATATATTATAAAATATATATATATATATATATATATATATAAATAATAAATTTATATTAAAATGAAGAAACTTTACAAATATATGTGTATATCTCAAATTTGACTGATCTTAAATATTAAGAAAATGGACTTAAAATATTATTTAAAATTAACTTCAAAGAATCAAGTGAAGGGTAAAAGGTGTTTGTTAATGTTTTTAAATTAATGTTTTAATGGAGACATGGAATTTATTAAATGAAAAAGTATGTCTATTTAATTTATAGTATTCAAGTTCACTTAAAATTTATATATATGTAAGTGTATATTATGGAAGGAACAAAATGAAATAATTGGTTTGGATTAAAATAATAAATTAAAGTAAAGTAAATTATAAAAATTAAATAAATTAAGTTTAATATTTAGTTAAATTTTAAATGGGGGAATATATTATTGAAGATTTTAGAAATTGGTTTTTTAATTTTTTAAATAAATATTTTAGAATTTACAAAGTAAGTGTACTTCATGTTAGTTCATATTTATGGAGGATAAGTTAATGTACATGCATATAGAATTAATTTTTGTGTTTACAAAACTGAACTTGAATCTACAAAGGTGAGCTAGCAAAGAATTGGCAACTCTAATATATTTGTCAAGAGACACCATTTTAGAAGTTTCTAGATAAGGATTTGTTCTCTTTTGGTTAAACTCCTAAGCCAATTTATTCAACAACTTTGAAACAATAAACAATGAAAAGAAGTAAGCATAAAGATGCCTAAGATGATGTACGTTGATTTATCCTTCGATAATACTACTATAGACATATCACAAATGCCCTAAGACAATGATCTCCAATGTTCCTTGTATGATGTGCAAATGTATTAAACCATTCCTTAAATATAACAACTTAGTATAAATCAACACAACATTTGATAACTGGCTCACAACTAGTAGAAAAGGGCAACAAGGTCAAATTTTGAATTTTGAATTTTAAAAGTTAAGAGTTGAAATCCATGAGTATGAAAATAATTTGAATCAATTTCAAATCCATGAATCTAATCCAATGAGAGATGTAAAGATTGAAAAAAACTCCTCAAAATGAATGATGATAGAGACAAACTAAAATAATGTTATAAATTTATTATTACATAAAAATATTCTAATTAAAGGACCCCAGACATAATAAAAAAGATATGAATATGCAATCTTCACCATTACATATGCAATACCTTTTTCAAAAAAAATCTCAAATAATTGCATTCTTACATACAAGAATTATATTTCTATAGTAGAAAAAGAGTTAATTGTTATGTATAGAAAAATTAAATTAATGTTTATAAAATCAAAAGAAATTTTATATTGCTCCACCTCAATTTCATAAAAAAAAAATGGTAAGAATTAAATATTGAAATAGTAGTGAAAGCATTTCATGAAATTTCAATTTATTTTATAGTAGTTTACATTTTATTCTAATATATAAATGAAAAATATATCAACATTTAATATATATAATATTAAATTTATCCCTATAAAATATAGTCATTATAGAATTAATCAATATGAATAATTATAATCAATATATATTTCACCATTAATAATTAATATTTTTAATTAAAAATATATAATAATGTGCATTAAAAATAGTAGTAGGATAAAGTTAAAAGAATCAAAAATAGATATAACAATTTTTTTAAAGCAATGGAAATGAAAAAATAATATGGAGAGAAAATATAAAAGTTGTGAACAATAAATAAGAAAATTTTATTTTTGAACTTATATATTAGTTTCATTATTTTATTTTTTTCAAAATTGATGTGGTAGTTAATGCAATATTTGTTTGTTGTAGGCTCAACTCAAACTAAGTTTGGATTTGTTTTGTAGTTGTATTAATAAAGCATTAAAATAATGAAACATATAAAAAAATCATTCTAAAAAATTGTATTTTCCTACAAGAAAAATATAAGAATATGTTTTATATAAATTATCAATTATACCTTTTGCAATATTCAAAAATTCATAATCTTTAATCAAATTTTTTACATGTTTAAAATTACAAACTACTAAAAGACTAAATAGTTATTGAAGGATACCCAAAAGTTTCAAAGGGATAGAAGATGTTGAAAATGAATTTGCATTAATGAATTAGTAAAAAGGAAATAAACAAGAAATGTGCAATGGAAGATATTATTAAAGGAATTCTAAGAAATTGAACTTTTGATGATATGTCAAAGTCTAGCAACAATTAGCTTTTTTTTTTTTTGTGATTCTTAAGTGAGTTTGTCAAAAGAGGTTTTCTTCTCCTAGGAAAGAAAACTAACATTAATTACAAGCTGAAGTTGACTTATTCACAAGGATGTAAAAAAATATTAATGATTTGACAAAAGCAACAAGCCCAAACTGGAAGCTGAAGTCCCTTTTAGAGGAGGCTTTAGGCATATGTAGGCACTTTGATCAAGTCTCTTTTTATCACTAAAGGAACAAAACTCGTGACAAATAGGGGCATGGAAAGCTCCATCATAGATGTTTGGGTCCATCTAGACAAAGCACTAGACTCTGGTAACCCCCCTTATGGTGTCACCTCCCTTTGTTATCATGACTATATTTATTTGATTGTGAAGCACCTCATCATGTTTATGGTGATGAAAGTGATTTTTATCCTGGCACGTGAAGTGCATTAGGTGGCATGGAAAATTTCGAGGTTGTGTCAATATCTAGTATGTCATGCATCAATTTTATTTTTTTCTATTTGTATGGTTTTCATTTGGCTTTCTAGGTATTGTTTGATTTGCAGTGGGATATTTTGCTATGGCATGTAAACGCTCCTATTTCCTAGGGACCCACCATGCAAAGGGGCCACCATTGACCACAAGTTGAAAAAAAAAATCAATTGTTCTAGCTCGACTCTTTTGAATTTAGTGAAATGTATATTGGGGCAGAAGCGTCGTTTCAAATAACACCTTTCTTCACTCCCAAATGATGACATTGGCTAACTTCAGGAATAAACTTTCACAATTTGTGCAACCATCGAAGGTCAAGAGTTGTCTTGAGTATATTATAGTGTGACAAGACAAAGATATAGCCATCCCACAATGCATGACATGAGATCAAAAGATGGAACATTTATGCAGGCAAGGTTTAGAGGCAATGCAAGTAGAGCTTAGGATGTCATAATGGAGGTGAGGGATCATACAAACCTTTATAAAGGCTTGAGGATGGTTATGAAGCATTTAGTTGTTGCACACCAAAAGGTGCTGCTCGAAATCACAAATTACTACGCCATTTCTCAACTAGAAGGGGGAGCTCTGGTGCAACCTATGAAGCGTGCAGAGTTAATTAAACATATTCAATTTGATGGGTTTGAGCCTCTTGCTAGGGTCAAAGAATTTGAGTTCAAGACTATGGTTGTTTCTAGCAACAAGGTTTACATCAAGGCCTATTATTGCTGGCTGGAGTTTCTCACCTTTCCTACATTGTGGCATGACATGAGATCAAAAGATAGAGAATTTATGCAGGCAGCAAGGTTTAGAGGCAATGCAAGTAGAGCTTAGGATGTCATAATGGAGGTGAGGGATCGTACAAACCTTTCTGAAGGCTTGAGGATGGTTATGAAGCATTTAGTTGTTGCACACCAAAAGGTGCTGCTAGAAATCACAAATTACTACGCCATTTCTCAACTAGAAGGGGGGAGCTCTGGTGCAACCTATGAAGCGTGCAGTGTTAATTAACATATTCAATTTGATGGCCTTGAGCCTCTTGCTAGGGTCGAAGAATTTGAGGTCAAGACTATTGGTTGTTTCTAGCAACAAGGTTTACATCAAGGCCTATTATTGCTGGGTGGAGTTTCTCACCTTTCCTACATTTAGGTGATTACTGGATTTTTGCCATTTTTTACTTTGTTATCAACTATAATTATTAGCTTTCTTTGATGTTTGGTGCTACTGTTGACATAAATATTTGTCCGTGCTTATCATATACCTTTGAAGCCCAATAATAGAACCCCAAACTATTATCTTTTAAAAAATTACTGAGTATAAAATATAGTTATAGAGTGGAGCGAAACAGCTCCACTTTTTGAGTTCACCAAAATCATATTAATTCTGATGCTACTTAATGGAGTGCAAACGGTGAAGTGATAACACTATTTAAGCAGGGACAGAAGGCGCATTGTTAGGACACCCTTTTATTGTGAATTGAACCTACTACCATTCTTTTATTTTTATTTTTCTTTTTCTTTTTTTTCAAGTTGGCATCTGAGGAACACATGTTTCTACACTACTTCATAAGGCAGAGTGCATGCCTGATAACAGAATGGTGAATGAATGAATGAATGAAAGAATGAAAGATTTTAATGACGTCCACGAGACTAAACAGCCTATGGGACCGAGACACTCAACAACTTAGTTTGTCTCCAGACTCTTCTCCAGATCAGATCTCCTGCTATTAATTTTGACTAGGAGGCTAGCCGTCTGATTTATCTTATCCTCCTCAAATAACTGCTGCATATTGCCCACATCTGAAATACTTGAGTACTGATTACGGATATTTTCGTACGCTGTGCATTCCATGACGAAGTGCCACTCCGTTTCCACCACTCCCTTATTACAAAATAAGCACGTTCTTTCTTCCCAAGTTTCCTTAGGAGTCTTCCACCTACCAGTCTCACATCTAAGATGGTGGGACCCCGTTCTCAATTGAGCAATTAATAGCCTCGCTTTCCCTTTAATAGTTGCACCTAAATATGGTTTTTCACCATGTTCCTTAGCTGGGTTAAACTCTTTGATGTAATATGCTTTTTTTCGTCCGATCTGATTTGACCACATGGCAGTCCTGAATTTTTCCTTCACATAGATTTTTATTTCACTGTTGGTGTCAGGACACTCATGTAATTTGATGTTCCACTTGTTCAGCCACTTGATGTTCTGTTTCATCCATGTTTTCTTTCTTCGGACTAGAATCTCCTCCATAACCGTTTTGGGCCACCGGTGGTTATCCATGTTTTCAACCTTTTTTAGATAACTTAACAACCGGGTTATCGCTGAAGCTTCCAAAGGAAAAGCTCCCGCCTCAGCTAGCAGGATTTCATAAGGAACAGTAGCTTTAACTTTGAGATTATTTGTTATTAGGTGTTTCTGGATTCTTTCTATCTGTCTCCAACTGCACTTTGATGTGTTGCTTCCCCACACTTCGCACCCATAAAGCACAACCGGCGTGACAAGTAAACCAAAAAGGGTTTTCTTGGTTTTCCAATCCCAAAGTTCAGCTTTTCTACACCTATTTTGGAGCAAATAATAGGCTTTCCAACCTCCCTGTATCCTTTTCGTTCTACAGGTTTCCCAACTGAGCTTATAATGGAAGTCAATCCCAAGATATTTGTATTCTTTCACTATATCAAGTGGGCTGCCTTCAAAAAGAAAGGTATGCTGTTTAATTTTTCTATTCAATGAATAAATCATGATTTTGGTCTTGGATGTGTTCACTTGCATCCCAACTTCCTGACAAAAGTGTTCTAGGGCTTTTAGATGTTCTCTTAACCCATGAGCTGTTTTTGAGATTAGGATAAGATCGTCAGCATATAGAAGTAATTTTACTACATAACCTGCCAAATGGATACCATCCCCGCCTTCCTTGCTTAACCACGCTTCCAACTTATCAATGTATAGCCCAAAAAGCGTAGGGGATAGAGGGCAGCCCTGTTTAACTCCAATGTCACTGTCAAAACATTCTGACATACCTTCACTTGTTCTGATTTTAGCACTGACCTTCTCATACAGCCTATGAACAGCTGCTCTATATGCATTTGGAATGCCTAATTCTTCCATCCGAGACCATAATTTGTCTCTAGGCACTGTGTCGAAAGCTTTCTTAAAGTCTACAAAGCAACAATAAGCTTCCTCACCCTGGTTATCCCAAATTTTCTCAATCAAGTGTCTAAGGGTGATGCAGTGATCGATGGTAGAGTGCTTGGATCTGAAACCTGCCTGTCCCTTTGCTCTTTTGCCCTCATTTTCTGCCCATTTGCTGATCCTACGTTCAATCATGCTCCCAAATAGCTTGCCAAAGATAGAGTTGACCATAATTGTGCGATAGTTAGATGGGTTATTGATATCACCACTTTTAAATAAAGGGATGACCACACTGGTAGTCCACTCCATAGGAAAACCTTCCCGATTGACATTGTTGAAAATTCTTTTTATGTGAGGGGCAAGAATTTCAGTCCCCCATTTTAAAAATTCAGACTGTAGCCCATCTATGTCTTGTGCTTTGCCACTTGCTAAGTTCTTTATTCCTTGTTTAATATCATCCACATTGAATAATTCTGCTGGTGTGTTAATGACAGGAGGGTAGTCTTTCTCGTGGGCCCGCTCGTAAAGAAGTCTAGCATATTCTAACCATTGGGCATCTGTAATATTGTTTTCCACCACCTTTTTCTTTTGTTGCAATTCCCTCCAAAAGCCTTTAGGATTATGTTTCCCAAGAGTGATTAGTTCCTTCCTTCTTTCGTTTACATACTCTATTTTTTTGGACTGCACTAACTTTTCATATTTTTTCTTAAGCTCTTTGCCCCTACCTCTCTTCATTAGCGATCTCTTGGCTGCCTTACATTCTTCATCATACCACGGATTTGCCGGAAAAGTGTTTGCTGTCCCCATCTTGGGATGAGACCTTTTGCACGCATTTAATGCCTTGTGTATTATCGGGATCAGCAAATTATTGTGAAGGACATCAACCTTTTTTGCTGCTTTAGACTCCACATTATTTTCCAGATCATGGAAATGTTGCTTAAGAGCAGCATTGAATAATTCTCTATTTTCCTGATTTATGAGGATTTTCCCCTTAGGAAGGGCCTTTTTTTGTGTGTGCATAACCTGTTTGTTGTGTTGGCTGATTGGTGAAATGCGTAGTTTGACCCGAAGAGGTAAGTGATCAGATTTCATCCCGATAGGGCAGTCTTCAATATCAAATTCCAACAGTCTAGAACTAAAACTCTGGGAGCAAACCACGTAGTCCACCACACTCTGACCATTATATGTTTTGCAAGTAATACCTCCAGACCTCGGCCAATCCTTCATACCATTGCATATAACCATGCCAAATAGACTACAAAGCCCCAATAATTCTGTCCCAAATGCGTTGATAGTGCCATTACCATCCTGAGATGATCTTTCCCAATGGAGACCACCTCCTTCCTCTAACCACAAAGGATTGTTCTCCCCTTTGGTTTCATTGCTCAACTGAAGAGATTGGTTATTAGCTGTCCTTGCATTAAAGTCACCCATTAAAACCACATCTCCAAGTGTGCTAAAAATAGAGATATCTTTTTTTAGTGATGCATACGGGTCTTCGTTGTCTAAATTTCGTTTCTTATAAAACTTTGAATTTTTTGGAGCAAAGTAGCAAGCGGCTAGACTAAAAGTTACTCCATTTTCTGTTATTTGCAGCCATATGTACTGTTTATTTGTGTCTTCTTTTGCCAATTTAACAATTCCCTGCCACTTTTCATCTATTAGCACTGTAACCCCTCCATTGCCTTTGCCTATTTCGTTACCTTCATTCCAAACTGACACTTTTTTATACCCTTCGAAATCTGGTACTTTGCAGCCATCATGTTCATGTGTTTCTGTAAGAATGATAATATCCTTTCCTTCCGCTATGGGCCCCAATCCAGGTCCTCTTCTCCATGGATATCCTCTACAATTCCAACTTACAACATGCATATATTCCTGTGGGGCCACTAATTCCTATTTCTTGTTTGAGAACCGATCACTAATTTGAGCTTTCCCATTCTTCAACCAAGCCCATTTACCTTCATTTCTTGCTGTTTTCACTTTCTCCCATTCTTTCCTTTGTTCTTCTTGCTGCTCAAAGGTCAAATCTTCATCTAGATAAATATGTGTGCCTCTAAGTAGCCCTCTGTTTTTTAGAATCTTATTTTTGTCTTCAATATTTCTCAAGATGACTCTTACATGTCTATCTTTTCCTCCATCTACCTTTTTTCCGATTCTATTAGCTTGCTGAATATGTCCTGTCCACTTCAACTTATCGTTTAGGAAATTCCTTGTTAGAATGTCAGTTCTCTCCGTCTCTCCATAGTCTCTCAAACCTTTAATAATTATGTTTGCAGCCTTGCTTTGTTTATCTTTTTCTTCCCTTAGCTGCCTTTTAACTTGTTTTTCAATGATTCCTTTCTGCTCGTTTGATGAACTATTCACCACTTGTGACCATGATTTGGCTTCTTCTATCTGATCCCTTAACTGATTCTCTTTTGTCTCCAAGTCTGCTAATGCTGATTGAATCACCTTTAGTTCCCTTATGTTTTCTCCTCCCTCGATTACTGATTTATCGCTTTTTGTTGTTTTTAATTGGGCTAACTCTTGTTTTAGAGTGACCAATTCTTGCTGTCCCCTCTCCATGTTCACTTGCAGATTTGATATTTGTTCTTGCAGCATTTTATTGTCCTTTTCCAACCTGTAATTTGCCTCGGTGACTATTTTAAACCTGTTGTCTTCGTATATCCCCTTTGTTTCTAGAACATCGAGCCTACTTTTCATTCTCATGAGTTCTTCTACGTATAACCCTGATGACCATAATAAGGGTGAGGACGTAGGGCTGTAGAGTTCTTGAGATGCATTTTCAGCAACATTCTTGTTTGCAGTGAACTCTTTTGTATTGACCATGCCCTCATCCAGCTTGTCCATGTTTGGCTTGAGGTTCCCTATGTCACCTATTAACTTCCCACTGCTTTTGTGCTCTGCTAGGATTGTTTGCTCTTCTTTCTGGGGTAACACACTAGATATGTCTGCCTTGTTGTTACCAGCTTTTGGTAGAATCAAAGTAAATTTTTTCTTTTGGTTTTGTTTCAGTTTCCGTTTTTGAGCCAACCTCCGCCTTAGAATCCCATTGTATTGTTTTGCATTTACAAAGATCAGCCTTTCTTCTGCATTTATAAGGTTCAGTATGCTTGACAAAGGCGATCTCGTTAGCAAAGGTGCCAACAGGTTCGCTAAACCCCCGTCTTGAAAAGTGGTCCACCCGTTCGACCGTTGAGGGGTGTGAGAGCTTGAAAATCTTAGACCCTCTTGACCTAGAAGATTCAAGAGGTCATTCAAAACAAGGAGTTGCATGTAAAACATTGTAAGTAACCAAAATGAGGAGTTGCATGAAAGTTATTTTGAATATAGGTCTCACAATTACAAACAAAATGGCATCTAAGTGGCTTAACACGTCCATCTGCCATTAAGAACATTTAAGATGGCACATTGATGTATATTTGGTTTAACGGCAAATCTTTTAGGTGTGTGCTCTCCTTAAGAATCCCGTGTTCAATTCTTTTGGAGGGCCAGGATAAATCCCTACATTGTGGCCCCTCCAGCTTTAATCAATACAAACTAAATTTTAATAATTCTCTTTTAAATTTATATATTATAAAAGATAATTTTATAATTGTTAATTTTTCATGGATCCCCACATATATGAATTTGAACCCAACATATCTCCATATTCTCCCATAAAAGCACACAAGGCAACATAATTTTATTCTCTCATTGATGCTCTGAGGAGTTTTAGCTTTCCTCTGCCTTGTATAAGTAGATCATCATGCATGGTGTGCAGTTACATTTGAGACTAAGAAAAAAATTCATCATAATTATCATTGAATATTTTCACCATGTCACTGTCAGCCCATAAGTGATTGTTTCAGATTATCCAGTTTAAATGTGCTTGCTCTGCTTGGCAAATATCCAAATATGTAGGAAAATTTGTCTAGTCTATATCATGTTTGCAACCAATCCAACTCACAGCCATGCAGAGTAGTAAAGTTGGATGCAAACTCACCGTCAGTACTATTTAACATAGCACAAACAAAATTGAATAACGCTAGATAAATTACTGAGAACCTAGAACTAAAATACTTTTGGGGTACACAGCTACTGATATGACAAAATGCAAAGGGCATTACAGAAAACAAGAGCCAGTCTTCCTAGGACAAAAATAACAATATCAAAAGAAGAAACATTGCAACAAAAAAACCCAACCCCCTAGTACAAGAAAAAATTCATAACAAAAAGGAGAAGACTAAAAAAAATTGCACCGTGGCCTAGCAGGAAAAGGGCATAGCAGAGTAAAAAAGACTTTACGTTTCCTTCCTTGACAACAAAAACAATATCAAAAGGAGAAATATTACAACAAAAAACCCAACCCCATGGTGCAACCAAGAAATTCATAACAAGGAGGGGACAAAGGCATATAAAAATTGCAGTGGATTTCAGTGGTATAGCAGTAAATTTGTTCGATATCACATCCCACTTGGACCAGGTTTGATTTCCAACACACCCCAATTGTTTTGGGTTCTACCCAAGTGCCCAAAACCATGTTTCAAAAGTAATCAACCCTCTCCAGCAAAGAAAATTCTGTTCACCTAGCAAAAAAGTACAATTGGATACACAATACCTCCTGCCACTAATAAAGACAGAAAAAACTGTTCACCTAGCAAAAAAGTACAATTTTATACACAATACCTCCTGCCACTAATAAAGACAGTCTTGTGGAGCTGCCTTTGTCTACATTTGTGTTTCCATTGTACCACTCTCTATATGACAGTTTATATCACATTGTGGAGTACAAAAGAAATGATCTTATGAGTTATGGTGCATGAATGTTCTACCTCTGGCTGGTAGAGCATGAATGTTCCCACCAACAGTTTTGCTGCAAAATATTAGATATCAAATTCTGCCTGAAACCAATTTCTTCAATCTAATCCCACTGCCTTCCTTAGAATTAATTATAGAGGCAGCCCCAAAAAATTAACAGGATACCTGAATGCACTGAAAAGACTCTGCAATAGAGAGAAGTTAAAGAATCATGCCTCCCTCAAGACCCTGAACTTTACCCCCTAATTAAAAACAAATATATTAAATATAGATTACATGAAGGAACAAGCAGAAGGCAATACATACTCGACTTTATCTAAATTGAATTAAAAGTGTACACATCTTGTATACACTCGACTTGTGTGGAAATTCAATTGACAATGTACACATTAAATGAGTAGACTTTGTGCAAGGAAAACATGCATATCATATCAGAGGAGCCAATCTATATGTATTCTCATGAGAAAATGCATATTCAACTTCTATCAAATAGAATTAACAATTTACACAGTAAATAACTAAATAAGTAGGTTCCACAGAATATGAAGCATGCAGACCCATATCAGAGGGTCAAGGCTAATTTTCTCAAGAAGAATCATGTTGAGTGCCATATTACAAGCAAGCAAATTGCTCTACATATTGGTAAAAGCAAGAACTAACGCCCACTCAAAACAAGTAGCAACAGGTACACGGGAGCAACAAAGTCTCCTATTAGAAGAAACAGTTATGACACATAAATTAAGGAAATTTTGATTCATGCAAACATGATGCTTAGCTAAAGGCAAAGCTATGAATATGAAATGAGCACCTGCAGAAACAATAAAAATTCATCAACATAATATCCATCATAGATTAAGATGTAACAGTAGACCAGGTTCACTCATATGCAGGAGATACCTAGTTCAAGTTCCTACACGCTGTTAAGGTGGCCTAAAACCTGGACAACAACCCAGCACAGATCACAGATGTTATTGTCAGTCATGTTACTGTGGTTTTCACCCAGTGATTGAAACAATTTTTTTGTTCCCATAACCAATCTGGGCCCAGTGATGTCCCACTTACCTTTAAGCCAAAAAAGTCCAACCAGAACTAACAATAGAAAACAAGTGAAATTGACAGATTATTTTTTATGAAATTCACCAAAGAAATCCAACTGATTTTTGGATAAAGAAAATTGGCACCAGGAAATCAACAAAACAGAAACTGCATGGGATAAAAGCCAAAATTCATTCAGATCTGTTTATCTACAAACTATATCAAGTGCCTAAATCTGATTTGCCAGCTAAGCAGATGTGTGACATATTTTGAAGAGACTGTTTTAGCTTTTATCATAAATTGGCATTTTTGCTTCAAGAATCAAAAATGTGGTCTAAAATTTCTAAAATAAACTGACTACAGATGGTTGAATTATTGCTTGATGCAATAGTACTCCTGTTTATTCAAATTCTGAACTTCCAACAATTGCATTATCGTTGAACTATATGTATTGTTCCCTAAATTGTTCACCCACAACTATCATCCTATTAAATTCAATTCAGCCCTCACTCTTTTTTTTCACTGACTTATTCATCTAGAGTACAGTCAACAGCTAAACAAATAAACCCAAACAATAAGGCCATGACTTATTTATCTGGAGTACAGTCTACACGTATACAAGTAAACCCTAACACTAAGGCCATGACTTTTTTTATCTGGAGTACAGTCAACAGCTAAACAAGTAAATCCTAACAATAAGGATGCCTAGACATGCATGAGAAGACTGACTGTTTACTCAAATGAGGCCATGACTTGTGAAGATGCCTAGATATTGCAAAAATCAAGACACACCTTGCCTGATAGCATGAGAGAAGTATTCTGCCAAGAGTTGTATTTAAATTTTAGAAGAACCATTTGATGTGAGCACTAGGAAAATGGCCTAGTGTGTTAATGTGATGGCGTTGTGGCTGATAGCCATGCAGGTTCTTGAATAAAACCAAATTTCTTGCTGTGTAGAATCCTTCTTCCCTTCTGAATTGATCCAAAAATAGTGCTGACACAATCAAGCCCAGTCATTGCCTTTCCAGTGACAGTCAACGTCAATTAATAACTTTTGGTAACCAAATGAATCTACTTCCCCAAGGCAAAGCTCTTACCTTCTTGATGACTTCTTGTAACATGCTCCTTAGATGTGATATTTATCTGTAACTATCATAGCTGTCTAGAGATTTGTCTATACCTAGCATTTTGACTCAATCTAGTAAAGCTAGAATTTTTTTGAGTAACAACAGTATGGTATCATGCTTGAAAATACATATGAAAAATGTCCCACATAATCTAACTGTAAGGGCTTCAAAAAGGAATGGTAAATGCAATACTTCCCAAACATGTTTATAGCTTTCTGCATAACCCAGAAAATTCTTTGACATCTAGATGTCCCATCACATATTCTAACTGTAAGAGTTTCAACAAGAATAACAAAGGCAATACTCATCAAATGTATTTCTGCATAACCCAGAAAAATGCAGTGATATCTAGATGTCCCATCCTCTTGCCACTGAGAACCATCTTAGTTTCTACCAATAGCATGCCCATAAAATTTACTAAAAAGCAACTATTTCCGTGCATCATATCTAAATGTCCCAACTTCCTACTTGTGAGAAACATCATCGTTTTCTCTTGATGATATAACTTCTCAGTTTCTATCCAGGAATTATCTAAGTTTTGTCCATTTTCCTACAAACAATGCAGGCATATTATAGTGAGATCTCAGCCACTTAATATTCACTATGATGATACACTGCAAACACAACCTAGCATTCAATGTCATATAACTGTGACTTGAAAAAATCTCAGCAAGCCAATGAGTCATCTTGCTGCTTGGAAAAAACCAAGAACTCAACCGAAACTTTTGAAACCAAAACGCAAAAAAATATTCATGCTGACAAAAACTTCTAAAATATTCATACATAATCTCTCCTGGCTCACTTAGACGAACAATTTAATCTGAAAATTGCTAAAAGTCTTTGGAAGTTTAAGTCAACAGAGTTTGACACCAATTCAAGACAAGTTTTACCTCCTCTTTTCATATTTTAGCCCACATCATCTATAACTTGCAAGCATATGAAATATTCCCCAAATCATTTGCTAATTGTTGCAGCCATGATGAGGGGATTTCTTTGAGCCTCAAGTTTTCCAAGACTTGCTTGGTGAACTCTAGCAACCCATAACTTGCTGCTGAATTCAAAGAATGGCTTTCTCATGACAACCAACAGGATTCCTAATTCCAAAAACACTAAACCATTTCAGTGTAAAGAATCAAGATTAATCTATCCCTTTTTAAGAATAAAGTTGAAACTCAAAAACTAAGTCTGAAGAAGGCACAAAAATCGCCAGCAGCGGGACAGATCAAACACTTTAAATTTTAATACTTCCAAAATTCATCAGGATTCTATCTGAAAATCCATTGCTCATAATTAAATTTAATCCCATCTGAAATTTGAGACATTGCAAATCAGTTAAATCAGGAGAAAGTTTAATACAACTAAGTTGATAAAGATGTAATTTCTTCCTCCAGAGCTCAACATGAACAGTCACTGGACAAAAAGACCATAAGGAAAAGTGTGTTATGCATATTCTATATATTTTGATTGTGTATTTAAGAGTGCATAATTGTACACCATGCTGCAACAGAGTTTGAATACAAAATACCATGTACTATGTTATCATTCACAACAAAACACATCTGAGAAGTGTGTATAGGTCTAACCCGTTTTTTTATCCAGGGCTTAAACCAGCATTAATCCAAAAAAATATGATGCATTTCATAAGCAAAATCATCTCCATTGAAAATTTGTTTGTGGTATGGGCATCCAACCCATACTAGCTTTGTACATTAGTTATGAAAATGAAATCACCAGTCAAAAGTGTACATTAGCTATGTAAATGTATCACCAGTCAAAACTCCCCACGTTTTTGTCACTTTGCGCTGGCATATAATGAATGTAAGAAACATTTTCCATAGATCCAGGCTGAGTTGACTTAAGGCACGCATGGAAAACATATTTGTCAAAGGTAATTTCAGTCGGAAACATATCTACTGCCAAGTCACTACAACTGAAACCTAAATTTTCCAGATGAGATTTGATGTAACTGTGTATGATACAATCCACATTTACCATTCCCAAGAATGAAAATCTACAGAAATTGGTTATGATGCATTTCCTGGTTTGGCAAAGCGTGAGAATCAACTGCAGACTGTTTTCAGTCGTTTTGCAGCTTGTACAAATCCGGTTATCACCTGCAACTCGTCCAATTGCTTTAGAAAAGCAAAACAAAAATATCAGAAATGAGTCAGAAAATTCAAATACTATTGTTGCTATAATCAACAAAATATATATAGAAAAAAATATTTCAGAAAATATTGATATATCATCAGTTCAAATTTCCTGCACCGGTCAGCATTCATATGCAAAGTACAATTCTTAAACCTTAAAACTTACTTTGACTAAAAGTATGGCTCAAATAAGTAAAATGTTTAAGGTAAGAATTCCACAACAAATAAAAATTAAGTTATCCTGTTAATCTTGTGAAGCATATTATGATTTCATGGCAATGTGCTTCAGGGTGAGAGACCTGAACAAACTTACCAACTCCCATAGAAGATGGGGACATGATAAACATCATAGACATCCCAAATCTGCCCCATTGGGCAGGAAACTGCCAGCGATGCATTCTGTATGCCTGTCATCACTGACAGATGCAAAGCCAGCACCACTTAAGTTGTAGCTGTTGGAGCTTAAACAGACCCTAGTTTTTCTGCTTTCAAACTATTTTACCAACACATTTTTAGACACAAATAGAATTTTTTTTTTCCACCAACCTATAAAATGGCATTTACCTCGGGGATGTCCCAAAGCTTTGGGATGAGCTTCTCATGCTCAGGCCATTCCCTGGCCAGGAGGGTAACGTTATCCAGCATGCCAGATGTACTTTATACTAAAATAATAATTAATTAAAATTTAAAAACATTGTGCATTGGATTTAACTATTATTTTAGTAAAAAGTGCATCCAGCATGCTGAATAGAAAATACCAGCCTCCTGGGTCAACCACTCCCAATTTTGAGAGAATGAGGCTGGCCCTGCTGAAAATTTTCTTGGTAACTTAAAACAGTCATTTTATTCAGGAAACATTCTATAGCATGTTTGTAAAGGAAGCATGCGCACATGAATGACCAAAAGCAGTCAAGAATCAACAGGACTGGAAAAGCAAATCTCTAATATAAGAATCAAGAAAGCAGAAAGGAATCGAAATTGGAAAGAGATGCAATTTTACAAATCTACGAAATGATTTGCCACCTATGGCTTCTGAGAATCAAAGAAACTAAGTTTACATGTTAAAATAATAAAATTTAATAAAAGAACAAAGCAAAACAATTCATAGCGTATAAATTTAAAATAAAACATAAACTATAAACATAATATAGGCCTAACTAGTGCACAACTGTGGCATACAGTCTACAGGTTAGAATGCTTGGTTCGTATTATTTGATGCTTATGTAATTTTCTTAACCATCTACACAACATTCTAATAGTTTTGTTATCTTCTTCCAGGCTCTTTTTACTTATTTCCAATTTATAGATTAGGGAATGGCTGCTGAATTGTGTGATAAATTTGATGCACAAACCAAGATGCAAGCATATGAGCACACAAGGGTATTTAATGGCGCCAATAAATAATCAGATTCTATCTTAAAGTGTTATACATCTGATACAAACACATCATTCAAGATAATTGCTACGCTCTTCATTCTTCATCTGCCAGAGGTGCAGAGACAACAGCTACAGAAACTTAGCCAAAAAAATCATCTGCAACTTGGTTAAATATTTGCATTCCAAGTAAAAGGTCAATTGACATAGTAAACTAGACATAAGCAATAACTCTCCCTTTCAACTCTTGACTAATGAAGCAGAAAACCTCAACTTTAAGGGATCATTTTCATATATCAAAAGGAATAACACTAGAAGATCATTTTCAAAACAAAAAACCAAGAGGTGAGGTAACAACTCGAATCCTGAAGATTAAAAAACAACAGAGGAAAAACAATAGGCTAAAGACCACATCGCCTGGGAAGTAAAAATCTTTAGCCTTCTACAGTCACATAAGCTACATTTTACTGAACAACAGCAAAGGTGCACAAGAATAAAGGGCAACCCTTTAGGCTTCAGAAATCACATAAGCTACATCTTACTGGGCAGCGGATAAGATGCCCAAGGATAAAGGGCAACTCTCAAAATGCCACTGGAAAGCTTTCAATCTACTCCAGGCAATACAAATTACTCGATTTTATGACATTAAAATTATTCCTTTCATTCAGGATTAAGCGAAGCATACAGGATTAAAAATTGTTGTTGCCAATTAACTACAAAATAAAAGTGTTTCATCATATTGGTACTCTACTTTCTGCTCCAACTAGTTAAAGGGAAGATGATTACCTGTGAAATAAAATGCCTTTCGACAGCACCAACTAATTGATCCTTGGAAGGGTTAGGCCCAACTTCAACCTATTTGAGAAACATAAAAGAAAAAGGATTATGTGAGACATAAAGTGTAAAGCAACATCAAAGACAAAAAATATTGGATCCAAGTGACTGCATTTTTACTCACAAGATTAAAATGCCTCCAATACCTCCACAAAGCTGATGTTTCCAATTTGCTCAAATCCACCTTCTGAGTCATGCATCATTTGAAACACAATTAGAATAAATACGGTAAGGTAATCCATTGTTTATGTATCCTTGAAATTCAATTTCCAGATGTACCAGAATCTTCAAGATGTAAACCTAAAATGCAATTCCTAGATATGATGATGAAATTAAGAATACAGAGATCAATGGAAACATTTATATTGTGGGTATTGCTGTCAAATTTGTACCACATTGGATGTGATCACTTTCATCATTCTAAGACTAAATCTTATCTCTGACACGCAACCCAACAATATTGAAAAAAGGTAACAGAAGAACCAAAATCAGGGTTTATACCAGCATTCCATGGGAATGAAAGTTTGATCCAGTGGATTGCAATTGAGCGGAATGAGAATGATTCCTGCTGCTTGACCCTCCTAAGACACGAGACCTTGATTTGGGCTTATAAGTCTTGTGCAAATCATCACAACCTGCACACCAAAAAAATTAAAGATCAATACAACAAGGGAAAGTAACATCACAAATCCTTACCCACAATGCTGAACATTAACAAAAACTCAAAATGGGTATTATAGAAATCACCAAAATCCATGCTGTTGTTATTGGATGATGGGTGTTCACAATCATTCTCGCCATCCTCTTCTTGGCCAGTGGGAAGTTCAATCACACTCAGAGCATTCCTCTGCAACTTAACCTCTGACCCATTTGTAAGCACCTAAAAACATGACAGACATAAGATCAGCTAATCATTGCATGTCTGAAATGGGTTCCAATGTAATCAAAAAATATGTAAACTAAGTTTTTCCTTAAAAAAAAAAAAAAAAAACTACCAGCCAATGCCATCCAAATCCAACTGCTTTCTTGACCACACCATGAAGGCCAAGAAGATCGCGGTTTGTTCTATTGTTTCCTGTGACAACAACTTTTGTATTCTTTGGAAGCACAGACAACTCTAAATCCTCCTCTTCCCCATCACCACACAATGGAGAGAGGGTGCACCCCTCAACATGCATTTACCTCCAACTCAGATAATCAATCCTAACAAGATTCTTCAACAGCGACACTGCTAAAGAAGAAGAAAAAAAAAAGCCACTCTCCTCTCCTCCCCTCCCCTCCTCCTCCTTCCTGTCAATGACAAGAATAATCTCATCTACAATACATTACAACAGCATTTACAAAAGCCCTTCTCTTGTTCACTAAATGCCAACACCCACACACAAGAAATTTCTCTCTTTTTTAATTTATATTAACTCACCACCTAATCTCTGAAAGCGATGGAATAATTAGATAAGCCCAGTCCTAACATGACAAGTGGGAAGTACTGTGCACATGTGGGTTGAACCCTAAATTTTGTATCTATGATGATTAACCCCCCCCCACTAAATGTGAGTGCATGTTTAATTCCTTCTGTCTTTTGGGAGGGGTAAAAACTTTAAAATGTTTTTGGAAGCTTACGTCACAAAAGAAGAAGTTGGAGTGTATTTCTGTATTCTCACAACTGGACCCCATTTATTTATTAATTTGCTGGATTATGTGTGATTTGTGTGGGAGGGATCCTCCTTTATCTTCATTACATGAATGACATGGAGCTTTCTTTTGGAGTTCGATCATGCACTTGGTGAATGGACAACCATGTCAATTTGAGATTTAAATTTGTTTTGATTGATGACTGCATATGAGAAGTCTGGAGTGTTAGGTAGTTCAAACCTTGTTGGAGGAAAAGAAAGAGATAAACTTGAGTGATAAAGCTTTGCACATGGACCCCATCACTTGACTTAAATGAGGATTGGTATATTTATTTTTTTAACTGATGGTTATCGTGTTAACCTACTCCCCATCACCCCCACTCTTCCCCATTCAAAGTCCTCTTGAAGTTTGAACCTTTGGTGTTTCACATGGGCAATTGGCATTAGATAAGTTGGATCTTATAAACGTAGAAATAAGAATTTGAGGAATGTTTTAAGGTTAAGGAGTTGGGGGTTTATAATTGAAATAATTGTTATCATTTGGTTTAAATAAATAAGAAATTAATTAAATTAAATGTATGGATAGATATTCAATTTTAAGTTTGATGTTAAAGATTGTATTTGGAAGTTAGGGATTTAGTCATTTAAGTATCGTTATTTTCTTATTTATTGTTGATTTGTAAATTTAATTGTGTATTGTTTAAGTTTATTTTTTCAAGTGTTGAAATAATCTTTAATTATATGGACTTGAACATGACATATAAATTTGATATAATTTGTAGATCTATGTGATCTATTCACTTAATTTATAGTATCTAAAGATTTGTAAGTACAAACAATGTTACAAACATCTTTAGGAATTGACCCAAAAAAGATAAAGGTGAATTAAGGAACCAGAAATGCATTTTTTGTAAAATTGGATTTGCACAAGCACCTATTATTTTATGACAATCGATTTCACCATTAAATAAAAGCTACAAAAATAACCAGTGAATGTGTGATCACCATGGCAAATGCTAATTTACTATGACATATGCAAATCTTCCATGACTTCTTTAGCAACACCACAACAAATGGATGTCTACCACGACAAGCAAGAAAATACCTACTCAAATGTAGAAAAGCCTAACTAAATGTGTACTATTACAAGTGACAACTTCATTTAGATGTAAATAACAAGTGGGGAATTTGAAAGGACGTAACTTTTGACAATCCATTTTTTTTATTTTGGAGGCTTATAATATATAGGACTTACCATGCCACAACAATGAGGATGAGGTTAGGGCATTAGGGGTTCATTCAAGTTTCTTGGAAGATTTGAAGAAGTGGAGAACACCAGTGTAGAGCACTAAGAACATTATTCCAACTCATGTTGAGCATACAAAAGATTGAGACAACCATCAAATATGCACTTCCACCTTTATATTAATTTGCAAATAATAAAATAACGTAGAAGTGTTATTAACACCTACTAAGCTAGGTTTTTCCTCCCAAATTAAGAGTCTCCTAGGTAAGCACTAAGTGTTGTTGGATATGCTTGTGTCTTTACATTTTAATTTTTAATTTAAGTCGATATGGTTCAACTTCTAGAAGGTTGAGACAATAATTGTATTGTTCCAAAGACTTCTGGATTTGATTGTGTGTAATTTTTTACATCAACGTTTCGGATCACACTTTGTGATCCATCATCAGGATGAGAATAGAGAGCAAAAGGAGAAAAAATTCTCCTTTTGCTCTCTATTCTCATCCTGATGATGGATCACAAAGTGTGATCCGAAACGTTGATGTAAAAAATTACACACAATCAAATCCAGAAGTCTTTGGAACAATACAATATGGATTGTGGAAATTTGATAACAATAATTATAATCAAATCATATTAATATTCTAGTGATTTATAATATGCAAAGTAGGGTTTCATAAATGATTATAGATCATTTTGGTATCAAAGTAGGATAAAACTCATGGGGAATCAAGTGGAAGTGGATTTGTATGACTGTGATTGTAAGCTCCTAAAAATGAATAGTCATACATGGTAATGCAATAATGATCTAATGACCTAGCTCATAACCTTAGATGACATGAAAACTAATAAAGTGACCTTTAGTTTTTTACTTGATGCCAAAATAACATCATCAACCCATCAAAATCTCCCATGTGTTGCCTAAAATTTAACCTAAATCAAATGTTAAGTTTCTATCACCTCTTTCTATATAAAATAATTTATTTTCTAGCTAAAGTTGCAAGTTTGGCCTTTAAACCAGTGGTTCACCCTGGCAAATAAATTATTGTCAAAAGTGATTGATGACTATTTTATTACCTACATATAAGCCTTTGCATGAGGATTTTTTTCAATTCTTGATCATTCCAACTCAAGTTTAAGCATATTTCCATCTCAAAATTAAACATAGTCATGCTTTCTTATGGATACCCCTTTATGAATCATTAGAGAGGACCAAGTTTATATTAAGAATTGATCTTGCATCCAAGCAAATTGGTGACCAATTCAAAGATTCAAATCTTTCAAATCTAGTATATCAAACATCTATTATCCCTCTCTTTCATCACTCAAACCAACTTGTAGAGTGTTCCCTTTCCATCGTTGAAGTCAAATCTAGGGCTTGAAGGAAGAATAATTAGGTTATTCTTGATTCTTTGGATATCTCTAGTCTTAAGTGGGGTATACTTTAAGAAATGATCTCTTGAAGATTCTATCTAAACCCTAGTGAATCCACTGCAAAGAAACATGCTATCCTAGATAATAATAATAAATCTATATTAGAAATCAAATTTAAGAGTGGACAACAATATTTTTTCTTTATACCATTTTTTTACAATATAATAACTAATTTTTTTTATTAATTTAAAACTTTTATATTGATTCAACTTCTAATTTTTTATCAATATATTACATTTAACAAAGATGTTAAAATGAGGCAAGTGTAGAAAATAAAATATAGCCCATAATAAATTGGAGAGATTAGGGCCCAAATGTTTATACAATAATGTAATGTGTTCTATCTTACAAAATTAAAGTTTCTAGCTGGATAAAATGTTATTTTAGGATCAAGGAAAATATGTCAAATATGAGAAAATTAGATACCTTTGAAGAACCTAATAATAGTCAAATATAGAGGATAAAAAATTCAAAAATAATGGCAGCATATAGTCACTAGAAAATTCCTTGATCTAGGGTATGGAATTTAGTGTCGATTTGCTTGAGCAATTTTAGTTTTAAAGTAGTTTTTCTTATCATGTGTTGAAAGAGGTGCATACATTTTAAAGTAGTTTATAGTTTAGATTATATTTAGAATTCATTATAAATTAAACCTATTTTAAAATTTAAAATTTGTATTAACAAAGTTTAATTATTATTGTTTTAAAGTGGCATTAAATTTTATAGATTGAAGAGTTATGAATTTTTTTGCTCAAATTTTCATATAACAAATCAAAAGCTTCAAGATTATTACACAAACAACATATTAACATTTTAATAACTACCAAACAAAGAATATTTTATTCCTATTTGGTACTCACATATTATTAACAAATCAAAAACACAAAAGATTTAGGGATCTAGTAATGAGTTGTGTTAGTAGATTGAAAGAAATAGTTTATGTCTATTTATTTTCACCTTTCTCTTGTTAAAAGATTATTTATGAGACAAAAAATAAAGGAAGTTAGAATAATTTATTAAATCATTTGCATTCACATGAAGAAATTATTTCATGTTTATATTATTGGTTTTCCAAAGAGAAATTATTCCATTTTGTTTACACTAATATGCAAAAAAGAAAAGGAATTTTGTATCATTTCAATGCACTTACTTTGATTAGATCTATATTGTCAACAAATTACATTCATTAAAAAAGGTGAGGAAAAATACAAAAGGATTCATTTATATAGTTTAAACATACATGTATTTATTAATTTAGTTTGCATAAAAGATCATTTTTTTGAAAATGCATAAATCTAGTTGTTTGTGTTCAAAATATCAAAATATGAAAATGTCATTTAGACATTAATCAATTTTTTTCCAAGTGATCAACACTTTACACATCAAACATGCAATATATTGAACTCAAAACCATTTGACCCAATCAAAAGTATTGTAAGTGATCAAACTTTACAAATCAAGAATAAAGAAGATTTCAATAATCAAGTTAAGTGACCAATGCTTTGATACACTTAAATTTTAAAATAAAGTATGGTTAATGCATTTAGGATAATCAAAAAAATCACCATTGAAACAAACAAATTAAATTAGAACAATCAAATAATTAACAAAATGATTATGAAGCTAAATCTTAACATGACTATCTTAGTGAGCTGCCACCTCATCCATCTAATAAGGATTGTCCTATTTGATCCAATTTTTCATTATATAGTGATAAGGCCTTCAAGTGAAGGAAGCTTAGTCCCAAGGAATTTAAAAATTAGAATAGACTATTCAAATAGGGAAATCAAAATGGGTGGCATTAATGAAAGAATCACAAACTAAGAGAGTCATAGAGAATAAATAATGAATTGTCAATATTGGATCACTCAACAACAAACTCAAATAAATCAATAACATACATCTACTAACACTATAATATGATTTGTAGCCAAGAATTTTGGCATTAGAGATAATGGAAAGAAGAATATGATGAACATGAGTGCAAATGGAAAGAAAGACAACCCAAATCAAATTGATATCAATATGTTAAGGTTGACATTAAAAAAATTGAATTAAACTGAACATAGAGATTCAATACACATATATCAAGCAAATGGGGGTGTATTTTAGTGATCTAAGAACAAATGCACAAGCCTTTGAAAACATTATCTACAATTTAACTTTTGTTTTCTCCACTATAGCAATAACAATTGGCACATAGTTTTCGGTGTCATCACACACCACTACACATTAATCATCATGATATCTTGTATATGATTTTATATAATTTTACATAAATCCTTAGAATGTTTAAACACATATGAAATTAAAATTGTATAATAAAACACCAATCATTAAGAAGCATGAATTAATGAGATAGTTGTAAGGTTGATGGTTTAGAATATATTGTTATAACTTCTATTTCTTGTTTATAACTATATGTATTCAATATATTTGCATAGTAATACTCACATAAAGGATGATGAAAAATAATGGCATATTCATAGGAAAACCAAGTTGATATGCATACACATTGCTATCCACAATGATTCCTATTCCTTTCCAAGCTATGTTATAAACATCTATTGTAGCCTATTCATTTATGTTTGTGAATAGATGTAGCACATATTTACTAAATAATTACACTTTAAGTGTGTGATAGTATAAAGAAAAAATATTGTTGTCCACTCTCAAATTTGATTTCTAGATCATTCATATCAATTCAATTTTCAAACTTGTGTGTAATAAGAAAAGGAAGGTTCTCCCAATTCATTTTTGGAGTTACCAAATGCACATCACAACAAGAGATAAATTAAAAATTGTGATTGTAATCATAGTATAGGCTAAATACACTAGATCCATATGAATTTAAGCATTATTTAATCCTCTAAGCTACAATCCCAATGAGATGTTCAAAAGCTTCAAAAACTAAGAAACCATTAAACTAAGCATGAAATAAACATGAAAGCTTAAAAGAAACCTAATCTAGAACTCCAAACCTTATCCCATTGGGGGAGTGGTGTCGTATTGATGTGGAATAATGACCCTTTCCCAATCCCTTGGATAAAATGAGCAATTAACTGAACCAAAAGGCCCGCCTAACCTCCATAACAAGGGTAATTCCTCTGTTGTTTCAAAGGTGGTGTGAGTTGTAATACAGAATTTGACATTGTTTCCAAGATGCAGAAACAAAAACCTTCTTTGTCATATTTTGACATTTTAAAGTGGTGCTCTGCTCAAAGGGAGATAGTGCTGAAAGCTCTGGAGCAAGCTGACAAATTAAAAGGAAAGAGCAAGGTGGCACCTGCTAGGGACGTGAATGTAGCCTTATACAGAAACAAGGTAGGTACTCCACCTTTCCTTTTAAGTTTAAGAATTTCTAGGAAGAACCTACACAACTGTCTATTGGACTCAGGGGCTTCAAGAAATGTCATACCATTTTCCATATGCAAGAAGTTAGGATTAAACCCCATTCAAACCAATAAGAAGGTCATTCAACTTGACAAAATAGAGGTAAATGTGGTAGGGGAATTAAGAAACATACACGTTCAAGTAGGATTAGATCCTAGGATCCTAACCAACATAGATATTCAAGTAGCAGATATTCCTAAGACCTATGGTATGCTGCTGAGCCGAGATTTGATGAAAAATATAGGGGGATATCTTTCCATTGACCTTTCACATATGTGGCTATCATGGAAATGGATTCCTAATCAGATTAGGATTGAAAGTGAGCCCCGCCTCAAGCACATCATCACGAAATATGATTGCCCCAATGAGGTAGCCTATTTCAAAATTGGGACAGGTGTTTATAAGAGAGAAGAAGCTTTAACCTTTTCTGTTCTTGATCCCAAAGAAATTCCCATACAAAAGCTCCCCGATCTTATGATTGATGAAAATCAACAAGAATTAGTCAGAAAACTGCAACAAGATCAACTGGTCTTGGGAGAAGGTGTAGATCTGAAAAGTCTCCTGCTCCCTAATTGGTGCAAGGTACACTACCAAAGTCATTCTGAATTGACTTGTTCACCTTGCATTGACATTTTAAATCATGTTTCCCAAGCTGAGGAAGCTAGCACAAGTCACCCTCAGACCATTGTAGACTGCTTCTCATTTGAGGCCAAGGAAGCAACCATGTTAACTAGGGATACAATACTTTCAAAAGAAATCCCTTCTCAGATCAAACCTACTCTAGATACATGTCTAAATCAGTATACTAACGAGGAGCAACCCCAAGGTTTGTTTAACACCCCTTCACCTAGATGTACCAAATCCTAAAGGTTAATCAAGAGCACTGGTGTTGTCGGAAGGATATGCAGGTCAGGATGATATAGCTGACAGAGAGATTGAAGGTGTATCTAAACGGCTTACAAAGGCACTCTTTTCCTATACGTGCAAGATCAAAACCTCAGTGTCGCTCATCTAGCTCAAGCACACATGCTTCAAAGGGATCAGCACTTTCTTTGTGAATATTGGACCCTTACGCTGATTGATCCAGATTCCAAAACTTGATTTGTGGTGTTGATTGTACTAATAACTCAAGGGAGGTTTTCTTTCCTTTTTGATTTGGATGCACTAATAATGTGCAGGCTTGGAATGTAGAAGCCCTATTTCGAGTTGATGTTTTCAAGAAGGTCATTGTCTTGATGGTCAAGGGAAATTTTGGAAATAGTTATCATGGGGAGTGCAGTCAATACCATGTCTAGCAGGAGGCTTACAAAAATCAAGTATGGAATCTAGTGGGGACTTTGATGCCTTGGGATTGAGTTTGGGAGTCCCTAGAGAAAATTAGGTAACTAATTGTCACTGGTTGTTGGCTATGACACCTTGGAACCCCTATCTGAGACTCCAAATTCAAAGATTCTTCAAGGTGAGTGAGTAATCACCCGTTGTTCACGAATAACATCAAAGTTTCGGTCTTTGATCAAATACGGCCTTCTTATCAGAAAATAGGATGTTTTGGGGATGAAGTATTGATGGGTCAGCAAGATCAGGGATTTGGAATACTGAGATGTGTCTAGGAGGGAGTTCTTAACTTAAAGAATAATAACATTCCCAAAGGAATGGTGGCTTTGGAGAGAATTTTTGATTCAGATCCAAGGGCTCGAGAGAAAATATCAGCTGAAGAAAAGGGAGGCGAATATGAAACAATTAACTTGGTCGATGCTAGCCTTGAAAGAAATGTCTATATAGGGAAGGCCTACCCTAAAGCAATTAGAGAAGACATACTAAGGGTGCTTAAAAAGGATATTGTTGTGATTGCATGGGGGTATGAAGACCTCCAGACATTTGATGCTTCGGTTATGACTCACACTATCCCCTTGAAGCCTGGGGTTAAGCCATGGAATGAAGCAGTGCTGTATGGAGTACACTGATTGAAGACCATTGATTTATAAAAGAAAGTTAGGAGAAGTTGTTATGCTGGATAATATTGTGTGCCATTCAGTAATGGTGGATACTTGGGTTCAATCCCACGAGAAAATGGGGAGATGGAACTATGTGTTGACCCCTAATCAGGATGAATATGACTTTCTTTCTAAGTGGGGGCGTTGCATCTGAGGAAGAATGCCATTGATCGATGCATGTTGGAGCAACTTTCCAGCACACCATGGACATAGCTTTCAAGGATCTAATTGGAAAATGTATTAGTGTTTACATAGACGACCTGACAGTGTTCTCCAAGGATCGACTCAATCATGCTGCCGACTTGGCCAAGGTTCTCCAGAGGTGATTCAATATGGCATCTCCTTGAATCCCAACAAGTGCGTGTTCGGAGTTCACGAGAGGAAGTTGTTGGGGCACATAAACCCCGAAAGAGGTTTCAATCAGCTTGAGGATCGAGTTGACTCCATTAGTCCTTGACAGAGAGCAAAAGAGGACAAGATGCTCACTTTGGGAAAATCAACTTCGTGAGAAATTTCATCAAGGGCTTTGTAGAGATTGTAAAGCAACTAAAGGAAATGATGAAGAAGGATGCCAAGGTGGAGTGGACTAATCAAGCAAAGGATGCGTTTTCACAAGTCAAGCGATCCATTTCAGAGGCACCTGTGCTCACCAGCTCTGACTATCTCAAACTGTTTTACATCTACTCTTTTGCTTTGGAACACTCGTGCGCAGTAGTGTTAACTCAACAGAAAGAAGAGTCAGAGGAGAGGCCGATTGCTTTCATGAGTTCTCCCTTAAAGAACACAGAAATTAGGTACCCACCCCTGGAGAAGCAAGCCTTTGTGCTGGGTGGTGACAAGAAATTACATTACATTCTCACGATGGGAATTAGTAGCTATAGTTCTAGATCGTTGAAGTCCCTATTAGATATAGAAGTGGGAGAAAGGAGAGGCAAATGGATGGCCGTCTTGCAAAATTCAATGCAGGAATATAACCCTACTGACTAGTGAGGAATTCTGGGGCTTACATCCCAGTCCATGGTGAATACAGAGCAACATCATCAATGAAGCGTATACAGTACTATCTAACGACCCTTGGTATGCTGATACCGTTTGCTTGATGTTTCATAATCGGTGTCCAGAGGGAATGAATGCAACTCAAAGGAGAGCCTTGAGACTGAAGAGTTCTCATTACATGCTCAAAGGAGGGTTGCTATACAAGAGGAATTTCAAAGGAGTATACCTGAGATGCCTTGATCATCAAGAGGCTAGACAGGTGATCTCTGAGTTTCATGGGAAGCATGGCATAGGTCATGGTTCTGCAGCAGATTCATTAGCACACAAATCCTTGATCACAGACTGTCTTTGGCACTCATGTTCAAAGATTCCCATTAGCATGTGAGGACATATCATATATTAGATTTAACACTTAAAGGGCATGTCTGACCATACCATTAAAGTCTCACAAAGGGTAGAGACCATTTCGGTGGGCACTAGATTTTATTGGGATAAGTTAGCAAGCTCTACCAAGGACTATAAATTCATCACTGACTACCACTAACTTTGTATAAGATGGACAAAGTTATGCCTTGTAAGAATAGTGTACCATAAAGTGGTGACCCAAGTTCTCACGGTCATCACTACAAGGTTTGGGGTACCCTTAAACAAATTTGTAGGCAACTTGACTCTGCTTTCCTCCTTACTAAATTTATTTCTGGCATATGATCAAGATTATTAGAAATATTCTTTAGAATTAGCTATCCACAAGGCAATGGGTTGCAGATTCAACCAATAAGAATCTCTTATGGGTCATTAAAGCATTAGAACACAACCTAGGCCATTTTGATTCACATTATGGGTAAGATGGGACTAGGATTAAAGGAACTCCTAAAGACTGCCATTCAATTTGAATTATTGTAGTAAGGCCTGCAATTCCCCATCACTTGCAAATGCCTATCTGCTTGAATTCATGTGAGATTCCTCTAGTAACCAATAGGATAGAAATCAGTTAGGCTGCTTTGTTGAAATTAGAAAAGAACAAAGAGATCTTGCTTTACAACAATTTTTCAACCACCAGGCTAATTGTCAAGATACTTGGACTGACAAAGAGCCAAGATCAAGGCTTTTAGGATATCAGACCTAGTGTTGCTATGGGATAAGGCTGGTGAAAAGAAAGGCAATCACCAAAAGTTTGACAAACTCTGGTTAGGCCCTTATCAAATTGCTGAGATCCTAGGGGAAAATGCTTTTAGATTGAGTAGCCTAACTGGAGAACCTGTTCCTTTTCCTGTTAATGGGAAGTTCCTTAAGCACTATTTTGAATCTTGAGGCTTGTTAATTTCTATTATGTATATAGGTAGTTCATTGTTCTTTATGTAAATAATTTTTTTGTCTCTTGTTTGTAAATAATTTGTATTTTTGAAAATACTTTATGTGTTTCTGCTTGTCCATAATTTGTTGTTCCTTGTGTAGATAATTTACTCTTTGCTTGTAAATAGTTTACTACTTATTTGTTTGTTCTTTCCTTCTGTCCCTTGTGTTTCCTTTGCTGTTTGGTCTTTGTTTTGTCTTGTTTCTTCGGGGTTGATCTATCCTTTCCACTTGAAACTGTGGGTTGTTATCTGAAGCATACTTTGGTCATTAGGAGAGAAGTGGTTTAGATATTTTCAAGTTTTCTGATTGGATGATTTTGTCCTCAATTTGTTGTTTCATGCTTGTTGTTAATAAAAGTTGTGGAAAGTTTTGAAAAACAAGGTGCCAAGTAAGAAATCCTTCATCAGCTCCCCTGAATCTATCACAAATCATTAAAATCATCTCCTCTTCTAGTAAGTGTATTTGTCCTAGGATGACAGTGTTGTAAGATTTGAGTGAAAAATCTGACTTCCAAGTGCTGTTATGAGGTCCATTGTAGTTTTCAACCCAGATCAGATATTAAACATCTGACATATTGAAAATAAAAAGAGAATTAAATAAAATATCCGAAGCTTCAAAAGAAAAAGAAAAGAATTATCAAAAGAAAAAAAGAGGATTCAATATGAATGGGTGATTCCAATATCTCTACCAGGGCTATGGACACCTGACTGGTAGTAGAGCAATGCTGTGAGAGAACTAGAGGTATCTCCATCGGGGCTATGGATGCCTGACTGGCAGCGGAGCAATGCCTAGGATATCATTGCACGAAGGAAACCAACTCATGTAGCTCAAATCTTACACATTGTTGTTCAAAAGATGAAGAAACTTTATGAAAGGATGATGCACAATCAAGCACACACATTGATTCAGGAGGTAGCCATTGATTGACTTACATTTGAGATTCTAGCTCTACCTTGCTTGTTATAACTGACCCAACTAGAGTTGTGATGTTCATGAACCAGGAGTTCTCGGTAGCTGAATCCTTCAGATTCATGAAAATGGTTAAACTATTTTCCCAGCCGAGTCACCATTTGTTATACCTTGCATAACCACCCCACTTTGATTTGGATCAAAATGGGTCCCCCTTTCTCTTTTGATTACTTTGCTTCTAGTTACTTGCTTTCCTCTTTGGAATTCTTGTATTTTTTCCTCCTAATTTTGACTTTTGATCTATCTGATTTAATTTTGGTCCTGTTTCAGCTTAAGTTGGTTCCCTTCTTGCTAAGTATTCAATAAAATAATCACAAGCAGAAGTGTATCTTATGATAATATATCTTATGTCCTTCTGATGACTAATGGGGACTCTGTTCTATAGGATTAAATCACACACATGATGGTATTTTCCAAAGGAGCTCAGTTGGAATGCGTTCCTCAGTCCAGTTGGTCATAATTCTCCTGTAAGAAGAAAGTCAGCAAGACTTTGTAGATGTCTTGCCGACTACCAGTGCATTCTGTCAATATGCGTCTGTGTTTCCTATTGGCAAGACCTTGAGATTGTCAAAACGAGTGGAATTCATATGCAGGAATCTATCGACAAGACAGAGGTCATTGTCCCGATGACATGGAGTTTCCTATCAGCATGAGGGGTTTCCTTCAGAGAAAAGTCTTGGTGAGATCATCAGGTCTCACTGACCGGCAGCAAAGGGATTCCTATATTGGTGAAAGGTTTTCCCTTCGCCAAGAAGTCTCGACGAATTCATGAAGTCTCGCCGACTAGCAAGGACCAGGCTGACACTTCGGCAAGAGTTATTTCTTCAATGGATGGTCTCCCTAAGTGTTTTGTGTCTTGCCGACCACCGATAAAGGTATGCCTTTCGGTGAAAGAATTTCCTTCGGAAAGAAGTCTTGGTGAATACATTTGGTCTCGCCGACAGAGCATACAGAAGGATCTATTGATATGAGGTCTTGTAGTCTTGCTGACCTAGAATGTCCCACCGACATGTTGCTTCATCGGGGAGAGAACAGGATTGTCACAGTGACAAAAGATGTGCTTATGGAGATCCCTCGGTGAAGCATAATATATCTATAGGACGTCTCCCCGATAGGGGAATGTTACAACAACACAAGTGGAGAGAAGGAAAGCATATCAGTATGACCGCAAGAGGGTCTTAGCGACACCAGAAGTCGGCAAAAGAGGGCTTCGGTCGGTGTAAAGTTTCGCTAACCGAATAGTGTATCGCCGACATGGAGGGGTCCCACCAAAGATCTAAGATCAGCGATAATTTTGCCTTCGGCAGAAGGTCTGGCCAATTGGCATGGGTCTCACCGAAGGAAGTTGCATTTGGTGAAGGATAAAACCTTTGGTATAATGTCTGGCCGAAGAGGTGAGGTCACAGCGACAAAAGCAACATCGGCGGGAGTCATCTTCTTCGGCATATGGTCTCGATGAATTCATAAAGTCCCACCAACATGCCACAAAGGGATTTTTATCAGTGGTCTTCAGTGAGAGAGTTAATAGGTCTCAGCGAAGGGGGAAAGTTTCACCAAAACAAAAGGGTTCAGAGAGAACAAGAAGAAATCGGTAAGACTCCAAGCGAATAAAGTGCCTTCGCTATGATGTCTTACCGAAGTGAAAAGTCTTGCCGATCAAACAAGCCCTCCTCAAACTCAAATAAAATCTCGCTGAGACAAAGAGACTTCGGAGGTGAGGTCTCAGTGAAACAATAAGCTCTTGGCGACATGACATACTATTGATATAATCTCTTGCCAATTCAAGAGGGTCTGGCCGAAATGAAATAAAATCACCGAAGGATATGGGACTCAGTGTAATGTCTCACTGACTCATGAAGGTCACACCAAAATAATGGAAATCGACGAGACTCCAGAAGAATAAAGGGCACTCAGCGAAATGTCTGGGCGACTCCAAGGTGTCTCAGCGAAAGAAAAGGAGGTTGGTAGAGGGTTGTGGCTTCGACGAAATGTTTGGCTGAAAGAAAGAGAGTCACACCGAAAGGAAATGGACTCGGTAAGAAGAAAGAAATTTAGGGAAAGGTCTCCCCGAAACATTATAGTCTTGCCGACATGAAGAAGCTCATTGAAAGGTTTGCATCTTCGCCAGCAAGTCTCGGCGACTATGAAAGTCACACCAAAGTGAGAGGAGTCTGAGCCTGCAGGATAAGGAGAATGTCGAGGAGACTCCAAAAGAAAATGAGGACTTCACCATGTGGTCTTGTCGATATGCTAAAGTCTTGCTGATATCGGTAGGTTCACAAATGAAAAAGAGATATCAATATAATCAAGGGGAGCTCGCCATGACCTTGTGCCAATTAAGAAGTCTTGCCGAAAGGAAAATGAACTCTAAGCCAGAGAGAGGGATATCATCATTGTGATGTCCTACCGAAGAGCAGCTATCTTGCCGATGTTCTTTTGAGCTTGATATGACTCCGACAACTCGCCGAAAGGTCTTACCAACTGCCCCATGCTACCCTGATGACTACTGAAGGATGGGATCGCATCAGGGAGACACCGATGGTGTCTCACCAACATGCAATGTTGATCGAACCACCTTTGACCACTTGAGGAGCTCACTTGGCATATGCCCGACCAACTAGAAGGAGCCAAAAGAGTGACTCATCGGTCCCTTTGACCGATTGACTACTCCTGCGAGGGAAGATCAACAAAAAGCGAGCAGGGTGGATTCATTATGAGATCACTAAGCGATGAATCTGTTCAGACAATGGTGTTCAGATATGCAAGAGGCTCGACGGTTCTTCCAGAAAATGGTCAATGTACAGAGAAGTCCAGAATAGAAAGGAGGCCGAAGAGAGGATTTGTGACTCATAGGGATAGCTGTGGCGATTATTGGCAAGGAGGTAGATCAATATTAATGAAGATATTCTGAGCATTCAAGGTGACCCCAATAGAGTTCGAAGATGGACACGCAGACAAGAGAGTAAAGGCTACAGTTGCAAAAGATCTAAGGTCATCCCTGTAACAACTTTTTAGCATGGACATCAGGGTTTCACATTGATTGTAGTTTTGACTTTCCTCAAAAAAATCTGAGGGCCGACTCTCTTACAGTCTGCAAATATTTTGTAAACCCTAGTGTAGGGGACAACACATTCCTGTTGGTACATTCTTTATATAAGGCATTCTTGCCTGTTTGTAAAGGTTAGCACTTCTAGATTAGAACTTCTAGGGTTAGAGAACTACTAGACTAAGAACTGTTTAGAGTTAGAACTGTTAGGAGTTAGTCAGTTAACATAAGGAGATAGAGTTGTATCTTGATTCTCAGTAATGAGAGCTTCTCTTGTCTTCTTGTTTAGAAGTTAGATTTCAGTACAGATTGTAATGTATTTTCTAAGTTCTCTTAGTGTAGTTGGAAACAATTTGGAGCCTCAGATTCTCTGTACACTGGTGATTGTGCCAGCTTTGTAAATATTTCTTATCTATTTTACTAACAGTAGAAGCAATCAGAGTTTTAATCTACTTCATGTTGTGTTCCTAAATGATATTTGTCTTAATTGATCATTTGATTTGTGAAGTATTCAAGGAATGAAATATTATTTTGTGTTTTATTTAAATGATAATTAAAATCTGTTATGTGAATTAGCACTGCAAATGAAAGAGGCGTTGTGTCAATCACAAGTTTACTTTGTTCTGCCATTTTGGTTTACAAATTCCTTGAAGTTAACAAGTCTGGTTAAGGTTGGATGAACTATTGTTCTTTTCTGTTTCAAAATTCTGACTTATCTTTTTATATTTCTTTAAAAACCCATGTTAGAGTAGGTTTTATTTCATACTTGATCTTAGAACAATCTAGAAGCTCATAACCAGCGGGCCCCTTGAATATTACTGTTGCATTGACCACTAAGTAACATCAGCACAGTTGAGACCCAACTACAAAGACCTTGGGAGCTAAGGCATCCATGAGTTGCCTTTCTCTTTCAGGAGAAGCAGAATAGCAATATTCTGCTTGCATTGTTGTGGTGCCAAAATCACCATCAACAGGAACCTTGATCTGATACCAATTGTTGAATGCACACAAGACAATTGAGAGGGGGGGTGAATTAGTTGTATACTAATACACCAAAAACCTCTTAAACATTTAGATCCACATCAACTTAATTAACCCTTAATTTTTTAGAATGATTTAGCATGAAATCAAATAACATAAAATAAAACACATCAACACCATGCATAATAGAACACCAAATTTATGTGGAAAAACCAAGAAGGGAAAAAATACGATGAGGATTAGCTCACAATATAAAGTAATTGCAACACCAAATACAAAAGGAAAAGGCTCACTATCCAAAGAAATAAGGGATCACTACCAGATTACAAGAAAGAAGAATGTTAAAATGAGAAATCCATCTCAATGCAATAGAAAAATCAACCATAATATCACCAACACATTTGTAGCCTCTCTAAAGATTGTAGACACCTTCTCTCTACTTCCAATAGTATAACTCATTAAGCTCGCACTGCACTTCACAAATTTGCACTTCACAACTCTGCACTTCACACCATACACTTTACAACTCAATTCTCCATCAACTCAACACTTATTTATACCTTCTTCAACCTTAAAAACATTCTCCAAGGTCAGCTATGCACCTCAACCTACAAATTCAAATTAGGTTGGAACTAAGCATTCTCATGGTGGAAAGGAATGAAAGCAGACCACACCACATCTTAACTCTAACCCAAATAATTCATATACACCATGCCACACTTCCACAATCACCAAAGCAAATCCACAATTAGTGTAAACACCCAAGGTCGGTCGAACCTATGTAAACACCATTAACATTTAAGCACACACTTCCTCAAATCTAAAGATGAATCATGAACCACACACCACACTTGAACACAATCTAGAATATTCCATAAACACCCTGAAATCCAATAAATTCCTTCACAACAACTTTCACCTGAAGAATCTACACACCCATACACTTAAATAACCTTCCATACATTGTAACCCAAGAAACCACACTGCGGAGCACTAGACCATGTATAAATTTAAATGAAGGTAGATATGAAACTTATCAACACACTTCCAGATCCATAAGACCAAAAACTAAACTATGGAGAAATGCAGAGCAAAATCATTTCTCCTAGACAACACTGCAACATAGTTCACACATTGGTGAACACAACTTCTTCTGCACAATGATCTAGACTAAGAAATTATGGATATAAAACCTATGAACACCTTTGACCAATATATCCAAACTACACAAGCAAATCTTCAATATAGAAGAAATGCAAAGAAAAAGAAAAACACCACTCTGTACACCAAAACACCTCTGCAACACTCTATCTTCTTCTTTTATTCAAAATTTCTCAAAAGAACTTGGAAACCAAGCACTAGAGACATATCCTCATCACTTTCAACACTTCCTCAACACCATCAGACAAACTCCAACAATGAAACTCAACTATACATCCATAACTAGAAGCTTATCGAAGCAACACTAGAGGTTAACATGAGTAGCACTTACTAATGACAACATAATGAAACTAATCAAAGCACCATCACAACTTCTCAACTATCACTATTCATCAATGAAAACACAAACAAAAGTGTGATTAAACCAATGACAACATCAACTACTCATGCTTGCAACAATTGTAAGGTTGATGGTGTAGTGTAGAAAATTGTACCCCGCTCTAGGAGAAAGTATAATTCACACTTATTTCGACCTATTTTGGTGACCTTTTCATTAATGCTTTATAAAAATACCATTGATAGGCCCCTAATACCCCTTTATCATGTGTCCCAAGGCCTATTTTACTTTTTTTTTTTTAATTCCCGACACCACAACCCACATTGAATAAACTCTATGAATCAAATTAATGCCCCAACATTTAAGGAGTCCTAAAGTTTTAAGTCAGGACCCATTCACCCATGGGAAAATGGGTCCTCATTAAGTGCCTTAAACTCAAATTTTGATATGTTTTTGGTAGCATTTTAATCTCTCAAATTCAAATTTCACATGTCGGCTTTGAAGATCTGATAATTGGAAAATTAGATAGGAAGCCTATAAAACTAAGTATCACATTCATTTTACACTAGAAGAAGCAAGTTAGACAAGAGAAATTCATATGAGATCAAGCATTCATATTCAAGATCATGGAGAAGTATTCAAAGGTGTAGTCTTGGAGCAACATTTGAGTTGTTTTTGCAAGTCTTCAAGTTCATTTTGATATCAAGATCAAGCATTGTCAAAGAAGTGATGATAGATGCCTATAGAGGATCATGATGGATTCTAGGTTTTGGAAGATGCACAAGAAATTCAACCAAGCCTTATGACTTGTTTCCTAAGTGATTCCATCTTCTATTGTCATTAATTTTAGCCTAAGGAGGGTATAATTAGATTTATGACTTATTAAGGTGATTTAAGATCTCCTAAAGTAGGTCTTCATCATTGTGCATGGTCATTCAGGGATCCTATTCTAACACACATGAGTAGGGTTTATTTACATTATTAGTCTTAATCTTAGACACACTTAAGGTTAGGATTGAACACACATTTCATGTTTCAGATCTATGTTCTTCATCAAGGTTTAATTACCAAACTTGGGGTTTGACTGAGGCAAACCCCTATCCACCAACAAATAACAAATTTTGTTTTACAGATTTTGCTTAGATCCAAATTTGGGAGCGGAGGTATCAAGTTACAAGGAAGAATTGTAGGTCTCAGGCTTCAATCTCAGATTCGGATTTTTCTAAAAAAGTCTACCAGGACCCATTCGCCCTAGGGAGAATGAGTCCCTGTTCATCTTGTAGAAACAACTTTTTAAAGGCGCACAACATTTATTACTCTTAGTTTTTCTAGGAACTTTGTTGGTTCCTTTAGTTTTATGTTAAATCTATTAGATCCACTTTGTAGATTGCATTTTTTAGTTAATTTTCTATTTTTAATCTTTCTCCCCAAAGTGTTGTTTGGCCTAGACCCCTGACATTACAAAAAAGGGAAATTTATAGATTCACACTTTGTCTTGATTCATGTTGAGGTTGAATATGATTTCATTGTGGTGACCTCATTTCCTAATGAATTGAGGAAAGATAAGACCCCTTTTCCATTTTGGGAAACCTTAGGGACACCCCTATTTTTCTTTATTTCATTTTGATGAACTCGACCTTGTACAACATCATTCTAAAAATTGGAGTCCTTTCAACCCTAGATCTAAGTTTTATAATATATTGCGTTAGTTGCTTTACATTTAGGGTTCTTTAATCTTGCATTAGTGAACATTGTATTTTGAGTTAAATTGGCATGTTTACATCACCTAAAATCATGAAAAATAAAATAAAAATGTATGAGATTTGAGTTTATTTTGCATAGTAATTGCATTAGGATCATCATTCAATCATTTAAGTTAAAATTTAGATTCATATTGTGTCTTAAAAATTTCCACATAATCCATCACTTGACCTTGATTTAACTTGCATTTAGAGACAAGAATCTGGAAAAATCTATTACATAACTTCTTATTACAAATTATAAACAGAGAACATATAAGATAAGCTTAGCATCTGAAAAAGCAAATTTAAAAAAAAACCCTAATCTAGGACCCATTCGCCCTAGGGTGAATGAGTCCTTGTACAGACATTTTCAACAAAATTTTGAGTGCTTTTTTATTTTTGTTTTGCACTTATGTTTCTAGATCTGAAAGTTAATTTTTTGAGACAAGTTATTTGAACATTCAATACATTGCTTATTTAGTTAAATTGTGTAACATTTTGGAGATAATTTTCTTGAATATTTTAGTTAAAGTTAGTGTTAGATTTATGCACTTTTCTTTCATTTTCAACATCATTGCATTGTTAGTTAGATTAGTTCACATTTTGCAAACATTAGAAAACAAAAAAAACCAAAAACAAACAAAACAAAAACTTGATGAAACTCTTGGAGAAAGCATAGTTATTTGATCATGTCAAATATCTTTTTCCAAGTTAGCCTCCTCAAGCCCTTTAGTAGTGATGACTTTGATATGTTAGATGAAGCCCTTGAGGACTTCATCTCACAAGGTTCATCCACTAAGGCTTGTCATGAAAAACCAAAACATAGAGATGTCAACACAATCACACCTCAACTTATCCTTTACCCACCCTCACAAAAACCTCAAGTTCAAAACAAACATGTTCTTATCTTAGAACCACCAAAAAAGAAAACATGGCAACCAAGGGATATCTTGAAATTTACAAGACAACTTGATAATGACAATGTTTTGCAGCAATTGGGTTACAATACCGTTGTTGATACATATAACACAAGGAACAATATGCGACAAAAAATCCCTCTTGTTTAGTTACCATTACCTCAACCTATCTTGCCTAGTGCTCCTCAATTGCCTTCATATAGTGGAAAGGAGTATGACCTTGTTGAACAACTTAAGAATACTCTTGCTAATATATCGTTATGGGATCTTATTCAAGTCTCACGAATTACCATAGTATGCTGCAAATAGCCTTGCAACAAGTTGTGATTCCTCCTAATACAAACCTGAATGATGTGGCAGTCGTAGTTAAGGGAATGAATGCGGTTAATCTAGATATTGTTTTTCACCAAAGTGAGTTACCCTCCTTGGAAGTTCAAAAACAATATGAAGATTTCATGATCATAGCCATTATTTATAGGACATCAATAAAGAGAACCCTTGTTGAAAATGGCTTAGCCCTTAATGTGTGTAGTGTGAACCTTTTGGATAAGCTTGGAATTGACAAGAGTAGGATTGAACCTGACTCATTGTGTATTCACAGTTTTGATAACATAGGAAAACAACCACTTGGTGTGATTAAATTACTTGTTATAGTTGGAAAAGCTACATTGCAAACTACCATCCGTGTTATACCTCACAATATTTCATATAATCTTCTTTTAGGCAGACCATGGATTCATAAAATGTAGGTAGTGACTTCAATGCTTCATCATTTAATAGAGTATGTTTACAACAATAAAGTTTACACACTCAAGGTTGACTCTAAACCTAAAAGTTTTTTTCACACTGAAAAAGATAAACAAAGCCCTATGAAAACATTTATACCAACTTCAAAAGTTGAAATCATGCAAGAACAAGAAAAAGAGAAGAATATTGAAGAAGTCATGAAGTTATTGGAAGATGATTAGGGTTCCTTAGATTTCACACATATAAGATGACAACAAAACAACCTGAAAAGGAAAAAGAATCAATGGTTATAGTGGAAAAGGATGTGTAAGAAAAGAACAAGGCATCCATGTTCCTATAGAGCCTAACACACAAGAAACAAAAAATGGTCTTGGATATTTCCCTTCTAAGATAACAAAAGAAACAAAAATACCTTCACTCAACAATAACACCATCATACATGTAGTTCCTCTAAGACAACTCTCAATTTGAAGTATCCTGAATTGATTGATACAACATGTGAAGAATCATTAGAATACTTTGAAGATGATGAAGCTTTAAAGGAAATGTTAGGAGTTTATGACAATTCATTTACTCCCGCTAAGAAACAAGGAGTCACTTGTGCTATGGTTAGTTCTAAAAAAGTGAATGAACAAAAGGAACTCAATGATGTTGACATTAATAAAGAAGAACATAATTATAAAATTTTGAGATAAAATGCACTTCCTATGGGAGATATAATCAACATACTGATGGATACATCTAACGAAGAAAGAGTGATTCAAATAGGAAAGTATCTTGATGAGGATGAAAAAGAAGATCATGCAACATTACTACACGAATTTCATGGAATCTTTGCTTGGATTTATTCAAATATGCTAGGTATTGATGCTAAGATAGTAAAAAAAAACATAGTTCTTGAACAAGATACTAAACTGGTAAGACAAAAGATACGTAAGATGAATCCTCAGATAGCTTTATTGGTGAAGGTTGAGATTGAAAAACTCCTTGAAGCTGGCTTTATACGACCTATTGACTATTCTCCATGTATCTCAAATATTGTCATAGTCATAAAACCTAATAATTGTATTAGGATGTGTATAGATTTTTGTGACCTTAATAAAGCATCTCTAAAAGATGAATTTCCCCTTCATAATATCAACATGATAGTAGATTCGATTGTGGGACATGTTATGTTGTCATTCATGGATGGATTCTTGGGATGTAATCAAACATTTATAAACCCTCAAGATCAATACAAAACAACATTTTCCATAGCTTGGGGGATATTTTGTTGGGTGGTTATGCTTTTTGGATTAAAGAATGTAGGCACAACATATCAAAGATCTATGACATTGATATTTCATGATTACATACACAAGATTTTGGAAGATTATGTTGATGATATTCTAGCCAAATCTTTAACTCGACAAGAGAATGTTAACATCCTTCAAAAAATATTTGAATGAATGCAAAAATATAACATGAGATTGAATCTGAAGAAATGTGTCTTTGGTGTAGATAGTGGAATTTTTTTAGGTTTTATAGTATTGCACATAGGCATTGAGGTGGAAACGAAGAAAATCGATGCTATCATTAACATACCACCTCTTAAAAACATTTCTTAGTTGTGTACCCTACAAGGGAGAATTCAAGCTATCCATCGTTTTGTAGCATCCTTAGCAGATTGAACATTACCTTTACACAACTTCTTAAGAAGGAGGTTGAGTTTAAGTGGAATGAGAATTGTAGATAGGCCTTTCAGAGTTTGAAATATTATCTCGCTACTCCACCTATTTTATAGCCTGCTATGCAAGAAAAATCATTCATCCTTTATATAGCAATGTCAACCCATGCTCTTGCAGCATTATTGTCTCAACAAGACGACCGTGGTAGAGAAAATCCTATTTATTATAGTAGCTAAACTTTGATTGATTATGAGACATGATATACAATGATAGAAAAAAAAAATTTGTCTCTTGTATTTGCTACTAGTAAATTGAGACATTACTTATTACACGTGGAAATACATGTGATGACAATGTTCGATCCTTTAAAACATCTTTTTGCTAAAACTAGTTTATCGGGATGTTTAGCTAAATGGGTTATGTTATTAACTAAGTTTGATCTTAAATTTTTCTCTCAAAAGGAAATCAAAGGACAAGCCTTAACCGACCATTTAGCTAATTCACCTTGTCCCTTAGTGTTACCTAATATGGACTCATTCCCTTATGAATGCATGTTGAATATAGAAAAAGAAAAAGAAACATGGGAATTGTAATGTGATGGTTGTAAGTGTTGAATTGGCTCCAGAGCTAGGGTTAGATTGATTCCTCCTTCAGGAAAGCCTATTCCCTTATCCTTCCATATAAAATTCCTATGCACAAATAACACTGCAAAGTATGAAGCTTTAATTCCTGGTATATGTACGGTGTTAGCCTTAGGTATTCAACACATTTCCATATTCGGCGATTCACTATTAGTCATTAAATAAATAAATGGTTCATATCAAGCAAATCATGATAAAATTATTTGATACAAAGACCTCACAATGATATTATTAGATAAATTTGAATCATACAACATTGATAACATACCATGAAAGGATAATCAACATACAAATGTAATGATGAGTGTTGCCTCCCTTGTATCTCTTAAATATCCTTTTCTTGATTTAACATTCACAATTCAAATTATCTTACAACAATCAATCGAAGATAAAGGAAAATAAGTTTTAGTAACCAATGTCGAAAACTCTAGTGAGTGGTACACTACGATATTTAATTACTTAAAAGACAACACCTTTCCTGAGCCTACAACTAAGAACACTGGAGTTCATGTTTGCAAACTTGCATCTAAGTACATAATCCTAGCATACATTTTATATAGATGATTATTAAATGGTATTTCGTTTAGATGTCTTAAACAATCTGAAATACCTATAGCACTTGAAGAAGCTCATATAGGTGCTTGTGGAGGACATTTTGGAGGGAGATCATTAGTAAAAAAGTTAATCTGCATAGGATATTATTGGAGACATATGGAACAATATTTTTTTACCCATGTTAAGAAATGTCATAAATTTCAAGAACACAACAATTTGATTCATGCTCTTGCTTCTGAGTTTCATGCTGGTGTAGGAGCACCTTGACAACATCATGTTCCATTTGAGAAAATCTTAAAATTTGATTCAATTTTATTATCTCCAAATTCTAAGGAGGTATTATAAGTCATTTTTCCTATGTTAAGGTCATTAGAAGGTTTAAGGTATAAGTCCTATGTCTATTTTTTGAAAAGTTGTCATTATTTGCAATAAGTGCACAAATGCAAAAGTTGTAAAATGTAAAAAGTTGCAAAAAGGTGGAAGGTGAATAGTTACCTTGTTAAAATTAATTAGGAATCAATTAGAAGGTGATGAGTCAGATGTGAAATTCCTTTAAAAGGCCTTTTTTACATTTGGGAATGTGTGGGTGATTGAAAATTTGAAAAGGAATAAAGAAAAACTCTGTATTTCTGTTATTTATTTTGATTTCTGTAGTTTCCTTTCAGTGTATGGCCCTATACGGGAAATGTATGGTTTCTATTTGATTGTAAATGATAAAATACTCAATCACCTTCCACATGTTTTTTGTTTCATGCAAATTGAGTTCATTTGAAGCAAGATATTGAGCTTTTTGTAAAAACAGTTAGAAACCCTTTGTTAGGGTAATAGTGACAGGATAAAATTGTGTTTCTTCTCTTATACTTCGTGGAATGTATTAAGATCTAGTGAATTGATAATCTAACACATCTATTTTCATATTGTGGAGGTTTCAGATCAAAGGGGCAAGGTTTAAGAGTGGAAAATTAATTTTTTTTTACTGATACAGACTGTGAAAACAAAGCTCCTTGTATAGTCTTGATGATTTAGATATAGGGTTTATAAAAATAGTTGTAGGAATGAACCTTTGATGGAATATTAAGCTATAACATACCTAAATTGACATGTCCCAAGTATTGGTTGAGATATTTTGTGACTAGTGATGGACTAACCAATAAGCCCTAACACACACCCTACCTAATTAGGCCTATTTTAAACGTGGACAATTTGATTTTGTGCATTGTTTTTCAAAAAAAATTATGCTAATATTTTAATATATTTGAAGGCTCTCAAATGGATGTCCTAAACACTATTTATAGTCAAAATATTAGAACTATATTAATAGACATCTCTGTCAGTTTGTGTCTTGAAGGCTACTAGCAAAATTTGAAGTTATTAAAGGAAGTATAACAAAGAAGGAGATCTGAGTTCATGGGGTCTAAAATGTATTTGGTCATGTTATTTCAAGCCTAGTAATGATGTTTAAAGTGTCAGAATAGATGTTTATAACATTTGGAATAGTAATGGTTTGTGAGTGCCATAGTTGCACAATAAGGACAATCATAATAAAATGATGAAAATGTGAATGGGTAGACCTTGTAATTGTTTGTTTGTGGTTAAGTTGAGACTACTAAAGTGTTTTGAAGGTCATTGAAGGAGTTTGGAACTCTGAATTCAAATTTCAGTGTTTTAAATCAATGTTTTTGTGAAGGGAAATGAGTCCTAGTTACAAGGACAATTAAGAATTTGTTGGAGTCTTAGTAAATGGGATTGAGTGGTTGAGTTTTCTTCCTCTAGCATTGCATCACATGCCCAAGTTCCTATTTGACCATTCTCGATTTGGGGATTGGATCTTATTGGAAAAATATCACCACCCTCTTTTTTTGGATATACCTTTATAATTACTGTGACATATTACTTCACGGAGTGGGTAGAAGCTATCCCTCTTCGTTTCACAACAACTGATGCAATATTTCATTTCATATTGGAACACATTATTGCTCTCTTTGGTCTTCCTTTTGCTTTAGTTTTAGACAATGGAACTCCATTTAAGAATAATGACGTGAAGCGATTCTTGGAAAAATTTCATATTCAACATCACTTTTCAACACCATATTACCCACACTCAAATGGTCAAGTGGAATCAACTAACAAGACTCTTGAAAAAATCTTAATAAAAATAGTAAGTAAGCATAATAAAGATTGGCACACTCATTTAACTTATGTGTTATGGGCTTATTGTAAAAGTATTAGAACATCTACAAAAAACACTCCCTACAACCTTGTCTACAATTTCAATGCAATAATGCCCTTAGAGTTAGAAATTTGTTCACTATGAATTGCTCTCTAGGGGATTATTGACAATACTACTTATAAATAATAGTGATTGCATCAGCTTAAAATGTTTGATGAATAGTGTATCAATGCTCTTGAGCATCTCCAAGCTTATTCCAAATGAATGCAATGTAATTATAATGATCATGTCATCCCTCACACGTTTAATAAAGGTGACTTGGTGTTGTATGAGAATCAACGTAATACTGTATGATTGTAAACTCCCACCCCTTGCAATTTCATATACATTCTTGTATCTGCTTTAGTGTCTGCTCCCTTAGCATCTTGTGTAGGCTCATTTTAGCTCTTGCATCAACCATTTTCCCTTCTCAGGATGCTCTAGTACCCCTTTTTAGTAGCTACCCTTTGCACACCAACTTTGCATTAAACCTTGTGCTTTTCCCATTCGTGTTGTTTTGTAGCATAACATGTCTGGACACTAGCATGCTGCATGGATGTCCATGTGCCATGCTAGCATCCTATGACATTTTAACGTTCAAATGATCACCTCTGTGCATGTTTTCCACTAGTCAACAAGTTTTGTCGGTGGTAATGACTAAGGGCACCTGAAAATAGCTCAAGAAGCTTCTTTTCTCTCTTTTTAAGTCATCCTTTCAACTCATTTGGCTCTCTAAATTCTTCTAGCTCCACTCTTCTATTTCTAACTTCCTCTCCTTCTTAGCTTCTCTCTCAAGCATTCTCCTATCTTACTCTTGCTTGCAAAATTCCCTTATTTGTCACAACAGCTTCAAGCTCTCACATTCTCACAACACTCTTTGCACTCTTGGCTCTTGCAACTATCTTGCCCTCCCTCTTTGTATCTCATTTGGCTCTTGCAACTCTATCTCCCTTGCCTCATGCTTGTGAGCATCTTGGGATTCCACATCCTCTACCTATTGCATTCTTACTTTGTGATACAGGTTCTCCTCCTTGAGGGGGTTTTCTTTTATCACCACTTTTGTGATATAGGTTCTCCTCCTCGAGCGGGGTTTGATTTTATCACTTACACTTGGTGGTGTGGGTTCTACTCTTGAGTGGGTTTTTCTTTCACCACATGCTTTTTCCATTTTGGTCACTCTCTCTCTTCCTATCTAGTTGTTCGTGGAGGCGGGAACACCAAAACGGGCCTTTGATTGAGGAAAACCTCTATACAGCCCCAACACTTTCTCCAAATCTTATAGATGTAGGTTTTGAAGACATTGACATGCTAGAGGTTTCATCACTTGAGTGGTTGTGAGCATCTCTTTCCTTTCTTCTCCTTATCTCTTTCATTTCCACTTCACTTTATTGTAATTCTATTGTATTCTATTATCTTCCTACATTCTGGACATTCTTAATAATTAGAATAGAAGTATTCACTTTGCTATTTTCTATGATAAACTCACTCTTTGGTCTATACGAGATGCCAACGTGTCGCGTTGTCATCCATATTCTACGCTGCTGTCCTCTAGTTGAGAGCTTTTCAGTTTGTCTAGAAAATCTTTGTGACATGCTCTTTCAGATTCTAAAACTCCCGATGTTGTTCCTGAGGTAGTTTAGGGTAGTTTTCCCCATGAGGCTCTTTGAGTGAAGAGAACTCATGAGTAGTGAATCCCCCTCTTCTACATTTTGGTGAACCTGATGTGAAGAGAAAATCTTGTGAAAAACTAGGAATTTATTTACCCCTACTTGGTGGGGTCATAAATTTTGACTTGGTGCTTGAAATTCATAACCATTTGCACTGTTGGAAAGGTCTCCTAGAAAACTATTTCAAGCCCTAAAATACTATGAAAATAAAATTTTAGGGATTGACGCAATTTATGACCTCAAATTCCACTCCAAAGACCTCTGAAAATGTGAATTATTAGAACATAGAAAATATTGAAAAAATTGTAATGAATTTAATATCTTCTTTTATTAGTTCAGTTTCTAATTTTGTTCAAAATATTAATGATATTCTATTTCATGCATGTGATGGTGACTTGGCCTTACCCATTTCACTCGGTATCTTTCATCCTTCTCATGAGATTCCTCCTACTTCAGAGGATATCTTGTTGCAAGAAGATGAAATCACTGATACCTTTCTCAATGTCACTCTACCTTCTATTTATTCCAATGCACTCTCTTCTAGAGATGATGCATTTGTGAATGATGAATCTACCCTTCATTCCAATGCAATATCTTCTAGAAATCATGTATTAGTGAATGATGAACCTCCTTCCACATTTGATCCTCCTTGGATTGATGTTGAGAATATGTCTTCAAAAAATAATTCTACTAGTTGTGATGATTCTGTAAATGTAATATGTGTCTGTGCTGCCCCTCAAAGGCCTAAGAGACCAGTTATTTACGTGACTCTAGCTAGTCCTTCTCCTAAAATGGTTTGTTCTATTAATGGTGTTTCATTTAATGGTGATTATGTTGATGTTTCTAAGGATCCCTCACATAGAGTGGTAGCCCATACCTATGAGAATAGTATGAATGAATAACCAAGACTTCCTCAAGCACCTAAACCTACAACTAAAGCACCTAGTGATTGTGATCTTGTCAAGCAACTCCAAGTCACTCTGGCTAATATCTCATTGTGGGACTTGCTTCAGTCTACTCTGGTTTATCAAGGTATGCTCTAGGAAGCCTTGCAAAAGATCCTCTTTCCTTCTTCTACTAGGCCGACAGATGCTGATGCATTAATGGTGTATATTCATGTGGATTTGCCAAATATTACATTCTATCCATAGGATCTCCCGCCTCCGGAAGCACAAAAGCAAGCAGAACCTTTAATGATCATAGTTAACATTAATAAAATTGACATTAGACATACTCTTATTGACACTGGTTCGACACTTAATGTATGTAGTATTGATCTATTGCCTAAGATTAATATTGATTTGTCTTCTCTTAATGCTTCTTCTATTGTTATTCATGGGTTCAATAATGTTAGTCGACAAGCTCTAAGCACGATAGTCTTGCCTTTAAGGTTGGGACCCATTACTGTACCTACCCTTGTATATGTTATGTCAGAAAAGTTACCTTATAATCTCCTTCTTGGTAGACCGTGGATTCATGCTATGGGTGCGGTCCCATCTACCTTGCATAAATCTATTAAGTTTATCTATAATAATAGAGTAGTCACAGTCAAGAATGACCTTGATGCTATGAACTTATGTGAGATGGAAGCTACCAGTCAAGCCTCAGTTGTTCCTACTCTTATACTTTCAATGTCTTCCACTATGTCGATGTTTACTCCAGTAGTACCTTCTACAAAGGATACTCTTGAGACAAATAACCCTGAGGAAGATCCTTCTAAAGCAAGAAATCTTAAGTCTATTCCTCCTTCCTCTTCTCAAGCGAATGCATATCTTGGTGATGATTGGGGTTCCTTAGAATTTATAGACTCCTTCAGTGGGGAGCATAAAGTCACCCCAATCCACTTAGACCTTCCAATAACATTTTCCAAACCCACTATCGAAGATGATCACTCTTCTGTATCGCAGGTTAAGGTGAATGCAAATTGTAATGTTCTTGGTGCTAATCCTCCTTCTAAGGAAGATGATCACACTATTATTAAAGAGGATAATGTTGTTAGCCCTATCAAGAAGGTTGATAGTGATCTCATAGAGGAGCATAATCCCCATTGTTGGAATAATACTCTTTATGGAAATCCTCCTCCTTTGTCTTCTATCTTCATGCTTTCTTCTTGTGAGAAGTCAAACTTTCATCCACAAGAGAAAGGCTTGCTTCCCGCTCCTCATCCTTTGTATGAGAAAGAGTGTATTTTTTTGCGGCTTCTAAAATACTGCTTAATCACTCTTCCTTCTCCTACATGCAAGAAATCTCGTGAACATGATAAACATTCTTTCTGTGCATACCATCGAGTGCCTTGCCATTCCACTAGTGAATGTAAGGCCTTGAAGGATAAAATACAATAGCTTTGTGATTCAATTGCCATCACTCATTTATTTTCTAATGCACCTGCCTCTTCTTTACATGACAAGTGATATCGAGGTTTCCCTCTATCTTGCATGGTTCTCCTCCCATATATGATGGGGGCAGCAATAACTTGTTCTAGAGATGTGCATCCTTCTAAGGACCCCTTCTCTTCTCTCTATGTCTTTCAAATGAAGCGTCCCTTGAGTGGACCCCTTTTTTGTTTTGAAGGGTTCTCGAGGGACCTCTTTGAAAGCTTTTCTCTCAAATGAATTCTTTGCGTCTAGCTTGGGGGCAACCTGACTAGACCTTGCTTTTCAAACAATGCATCCCTTAAGTGGACCCCTCTTCTTTTGAAGGGTTCCCAAGGGACCCCTTTGAAAGCTTTCCAATCTATCGACGGTCTACATAACTATCCTCTTACTTGCCTACATGGCCACTTTTTCTTTGCAGGTGCGCCTATGAAGCCGCTTCTTGACTTTCTGGAGTTCGCTTTCCTGGGTTTCCTCCATGTGAGAGATCTTGGGGGATACCTCCCTACAGGTCTGAGAACCTATAGGGAACTTCCTTTGAGCTTCCTCCATGCAAGAGATCTTGGAGGTGGATCCCCTATAGGTTTGCGGGTCTATAGGGTACTTTCTTTGGGTTTCCTCCATGTGAGAGATCTTGGGGGATACCTCTCTACAGGCCTGTGGGTCTGTAGGGTGCTTTCTTGGGTTTCCTTCATGTGAGAGATCTTTAAGGAAACCTTCCCTACAAGTCTAGGGGTCTGTAGGGTGCTTTCCTGGCTTCCTCCATGTAAGATATATTGGGGGACGCTTCCTTGTAGATCTATAGGTCTGTAAGGTGTCTTTCTGGGTATCCTCCATGTGAGAGTTCTTGGAGGACACCTTCCTTGTAGGACTACAAACATGTGAGGCACTTACTTCTCGGGGCTTCCTTCATGTGAGAGATCTTGGGGGTTGCCTACTTGCAGGTCTGTGGGCCTATAAGACGCTTTTATTGATTTCCTTCATGTGAGAGATCTTGGAGGATACCTTCCTTGCAGATTTGCAGGCCTGTGAGGCGCTTACATTTCTAAATTCTCTTCTCTTTTGTATATACCAGATCAAAGACCTACATCTTCTTCATCCTGAGTATATGCCCTTCCTCTCTTCCTCTTTAGAATTATTCTATGTGTGTTTCTTCTTAATTTGGGGACAATGCATAGTATTGAGACAACCGTCTACATCAAGGTCTCTTTACTTTGTTGACTCAAATCCTTTAGATTTTTATGTTCTAACATTGTTGTTTGGTGTAAGTTTTTCTTGTCTAATGAATTTTTTTTGCAGGTCTTTAGCCTGGGGGCATACTTCCATGGTTTGAAGAGTTGTCTACTTCCTCTATAGTATCCTTTTTGCATATGATGTTGTTTATGTTTTATATATTTCCTTTAACATACATATTACTATAGATTCATATGCCCACTAAAGTGGGGGAAAAATGTATGATTGTAAAATTTCACCCCTTGCAATTTCACATACATTCTTGCATTTGCTTTAGTGTCTGCTCCCTTAGCATCTTGTGTAGGTTCATTTTAGCCCTTACATAAGCTTTTTCCCCTTCTAAGGATGCTCCAACACCCCTTTTCAGTAGCTACCCTTCGCACATCAACTTTGCATCGAACCTTGTGCTTTTCCTTTTTGTGTTGTTTTCTAGTGTGATGTGTCCTAACAATAGCACGTCATTTGAATGTCCATGTGCTTCACTAGTGTCCTGTGATGTTTCAACGTTCAAATGACTGCCTCCGTGCATTTTTTCCACTTGTCAGCAAGTTTTATCAGTGGTAACGACTGAGGGTGCCCAAAAATAGCTCAAGAAGCTTCTTTTCTCTCTTTTAAGTCATCCTTTCAACTAATTTAGCTCTCTAACTTCTTCTAACTTCTTCTAGCTCCACTCTTCTATTTCTAGCTTCCTTTCCTTAGCTTCTCTCTCAAGCATTCTCCTATCTTACTCTTGCTTGCACAATTCCCTTATTTGTCATAGCAGCTTCAAGCTCTCACATTCTCACAACACTCTTTGCACTCTTGGATCTTCAATTTATCTTTCCCTCCTTCTTTGCATCTCCTTTGGCTCTTGCAACTCTATCTCCCTTGCCTCATACTTGTGAGCATATTAGGATTCCACATCCTCTACCTATTGCATTCTTACTTTGTGATATGGGTTCTCCTCCTTGAGCGGGGATTACTTTTATCACCTCTTTTGTGATACAGGTTCTCCTCCTTGAGTGAGGTTTTCTTTATCACTCACACTTAGTGGTGCGGGTTCTACTCCTGAGAGAGTTTTGCTTTCACCACACTCTTTTTCCATTTTGATCACACACTCTCTCTCTCTTTCTATCTGGCTATTTGTGGAGGTGGGAACACCAAAATAGGGGGTTTGACTGAGGCAAACCCCTATACAACCCCAACACTTTCTCCATAGCTTACAAATGTAGGTTTTGAAGACATTCACGTGCTAGAGGTTTCATCACTTGAGTGGTTGCAAGCATCTCTTTCCTTTCTTCTCCTTATCTCTTTCATTTCCACTTCACTTTATTGTAATTCTATTGTATTCTATTATCTTCCAACATTCTGGACGTTCTCAGTAATTAGAATAGAAGCATTGACTTTGTTATTTTATGTGATAAACTCACTCTCTGATATGTACGAGACGCTAGAACACCTCTGGGATGCCAACGCGTGTCTTTTGGCCGAGAGCTTGTTAGTTCATCCAAAAAATCTCCATGACCTGCTCTTTTGGATTCTAAAACTTCCGTTGCTATTCTTGAGGTAGTTTGGGGATTTTTTCCTCATGAGGCTCTCTGAATGAAGATAACTTATGATTAGCGAATTCCCCTCTTCTACAAATGTAAATGCTTCCCTGAATGAAAAAAGGAAAATTCAGCCCTAGTTGGCTAGGACCATATATAGTTGAAGAAAATTATGGGTTTGGTGCTTATACATTAATTGAAATGGACGATACGCCTCTAAAAGAACCTATCAATGTCGTGCATTTGCATCAATACTACACCTAGCATCTTCATTGAATAATATGTTATTAAATTAGTGTTGTTAGATTAAGTAGATAGTGTTCTATTTTTATCTCACATTGCTTCATTCTTTGACAAATGATATTTGTGTGTCTTAGGGTCTAAGGTGATTATTAAGGAGTTTGAATTATTACTTTAGTTTGAATACTATTCAATTTCATCTCGTGTTTTTTGTTACATTAGATCCTTATATGCATTTAGTGTTCTAGAAGTTAAATCATAAGTGCATTTAATTTAACATAGCATACTCAATCACAATGTAGCATCTAATGTAAACTTAAATGTTTTAATTAGATCACATAAATATTAGATCATGGAGACATTTATTAAATACTCTAAGGATTATTCAGTAAATAAAATTGCCATTTAATTCAACATAACCTCATAAGAATGAAATAGAAATGCTCATATATATATATATATATCATGAATAAAGAGTTCAAGTGCATATAAATACAATGCTAGTGGGGTCTATGGCTGCTAGACCCCTCAGGGTCTGGTGCCAACGTCCATCGAGATACAGTAGAATGTGATTGTGACTTGCTCATGGAAACCCATAGGTCCTCCACCTGTCCAACCATTCTCACCTCCCGTATGAGTGCCTCAATGCACTCTCACTCTATTCAATCCCTGTCTGCTTGCACCCTAGCGAGCTCCCCCTACAACCTCAAGAGCTTTGCTCATAGAGCATCCTTCGTCCTACTGTCATTTGGACCTCAAGATTATTAAAGTGTTGAAAGCTCTACTGGAACTCTATTGGAACATCTAGTGGAACTCTTGTACGCCACGCCTAATATCACTACTAGCTTGAAGAGGTCTGCATGTTGCCCCACAGAAGGTGGGTGCATGTAATTTGAGGGTATATCATCATTTGCATGCAATGGAGGCACTATCTCAGTGGTCACTCACTAGTAGAGTTCACTCCACTCTCGTGTGGACCCTACAAGATAGAAATCATAAAAAGTATCAGTACACATCATGATATAAATAAGGCATCTACATAAAAGTAAAAGCGTAATAAAAGAACAAATATCACATCAACACCTGGATCTCCAATCCACTAGTCGGGGTATAACAGTGTAGCAATAGTCCTCTCCTATGCTGGAAGTGTGGATGGCCCAGTACCACTATCCTCCCCATGCTTGTGAATGCGGATCTCTGTTGCGGCTGCTGCATGTGATCTGGTGACTCATATAGGAGGAGAATCTATCCTCTCGAGGGCAACTAGATCCTCACATGTCTCATCAGTATCCTCCTCCTCTTCCTCCTCATCTATAAATATATCAAGAACTATATCATCATCATCATCTGTGTCACCATCGACCTTCTCATCATCCCTATCATATTTTGCATGGCCCGCAGGGTGATGTCTAGGAAATATGTGGGATGGTCATGCTTCTACCCACCACTGGTCATGGCTAGTGTGGTGTCTACATCATTAGCATCAAAGAATAGGGGCATATCATGGTCCTCATCCTCTGAATCACTAATGTACACATCCTCAATAGTAAGGCGATGGGCATCTCCAAGTCTAGGGGCACTATGTGCTAATCATAGATACCTGGGTTGATCCCACGATGGAACCTATATCTGCCCAAACTGGCGCATGACACAATCATAATAGAAAGGTCTCACTATATAGTCATGTCGCCCTATAAAAAATTGATCCCACTAAAGTTTGACTAGTTCATGTCTATCATCTGCCCACTATGGTATCTTGAGATATGGTCTCCATGAGATATCGCCCTCCTCTAATTGATCAAATTTAATATGCTAGTGAAGAAAATATCCCTCCTGCCATGCCCGCCTTAGTGGATAACTATAGGCCTGTGGGTAGCCCATGATTGCTATGGTAGGATAACCTATGGGTCTAGTGCACATGATATGCTCAAGACACCACACCTGTAAGAGTGTAAAATGCACTATACTATCAAGCTCCTTATAAACAAATTACTTGAGATCATAGTATAAATGTGCTAGCATACTACACCTCCAGGCATAGACAGTTCAATGTTGATCCATATTATGAATAATGTGAACCAACCCTCCATCTAGGTGGGCCCCTCATCTATTTGGAACTAGTGTGAGCATTGTAGTGACAATCATAATCCTTTGAATTAGTGGTGTCCGTGCATGTAGAAGCCATCTTAGCTCAATGTGCGGCTTGATGATTGACTCTCAGATGGGGCGCCCTAGAAAATACAATATATCATCTCGCATCTCCTCATGTGTGCGCTCATCCATCAAGTGTAGAACCTCACCTCAGATGGGTAACCATAGAATGCGGTGTATGTCCTCTAAAGTCATGGTCATCTCGCCAGTAGGTATATGAAAGGTGTAGGTATCAACATCCCACCTCTCTACTAAGGCTAGCAACATGGTGTCATGGTATCTCATCAGTGGCATAGCATAATCCAAGAATAATCCTATATCCTATAAGATACTGATCTCATCCTTTGACATTCGTGTGAGGAGGTCTCAAAGGAAATACAATTGTTTTCCTCCGAGATGCTGATAGGCTCGAGGAGGGATCTAAACAATAAAATAAACTAAATAAGTCCTAAATATATAATTGAAATATTTTTTTTAAAATTACAATAAAGTTTCTCTAGGAAACTTTACGACCAATTTGGACACATATGCCATTTTGGATGGGGGGTCTTCACACTTTAGATAATTCTGAACACTTTGCACCAACAATGGGCACTTTGCGCCAACGATGGACGCTTTGTGACAAAGATGGATGCTTTGCAACTATCTTTTCTAGGGTCCTAAACATTCTAAAAATACACAAAAATGAGTATTGTAAATGCATGAAAACAAAGACAAAGCAGCGAAGAATCTGCTCACTATAGGTTGGATCATGTGTCGTGCCACCTCATCATGGAGAACATCAAGTCTAGGAGACCTGTAGGTTCATCAGCTCGGCATCTTGGATCACTCTACACCAAGGTAAATTGCAAGAAGGTAAATGTAAAAATGAGATAAAAAAGTCATTTTCATTCATATATACCTAGTTTAATTAAAAAGATGTATATTTTACTTTAGCTATATTTTATTCAAATCAACATATTGGGGGCTAGAGAACTCTATTTTCGATGTTGTTTGTTACGCTAGATTCGTAATTCCGCTCTCGATCTCATCAATAGTATATAAATTGTGGTATGGTACTTTGAAATACCCTATGATAAGACTTAGGTAATTTGATGTGGTTTTGTGGCTACGAGTGATCCCACAATATTGGTTTACAATTTTTGGCCAAACTGGACATTGAACTGATTTTTTTAAATAAATCTTCACTTTCGGGCACCTATAGCGGCTAAACCGCAAGGAATTTGAAGATGATGCAAACTAGTGATTTGTGACATTTTGTCTGTAGATTCTAAATATATTTTTTTCAAAATTTTTGGAATCAGGTTGCACTTGTTTTTCCATCTCCTTTGAAAACTAGTTTTTAACAGTAAACACCATTTTTAAAGAGTGATGTTACTGGCTAACACATAACTTTTTTTCTATTAAGGATAAAATTCTAATTTTTTTCAAATTTAGATTTGTAACTATGATATCTAGTGCATGGAATTGGTTTCATAGCATTTCATTGAATATTTTTTTCTTAATTAAGTTTCAAAGTCAAACTAGTTACAATTTAGACATGATTCATTGGCTAAAACATAACTTTATTTATATGTATTGAAATTCAATTTTTTTTGTTGGATCAGGGACATCAATATCTAGTGCATTGATATTTTTCAATTTTTTTTAATAATTTTCTATTTTTCCACTTGTGCAAAACAAAGAGCTTGATTTTCAGTGAAAAAATTATGTTTAATCAAATTTAAAAAAATACATAATAAAACTAAAACATATTAAAATTATATTCGATGGATAGCTCATTCTGAGGGCTACCATCATCCAGTTGGTTCTGTGAAGTCTCCTCCATTTTCATCCTCAACCTGAGCTTCGAAGGGAAATCTTTTGTAGAGATTTGGTAGAAGAGGGTGAGGAGGAAAAAGGGGGGTTCTGGTGAACTAGGGTTTGCTAGAACTAGGGGGTTCGCTAGAACCTGCCTTTCTAGTGAACCCCCCTTTAAATGCAATTAAAAAGAAAAACCCATTAAAGGGGGATTCGCTAGAAGGGGGGGTTCTAGCGACCCCCCTAGTTCTAGTGAACCCTTTAAGGGGTTCTAGCGAACCCCCTAGTTCTAGTGAACCCTTTAGGGGGTTCTAGAGATCCCCCTAGTTCTAGTGAACCCTTTAGGGGGTTCTAGCAATCCCCCTAGTTCTAGTGAACCCCCTAAAGTGTTTTCCATCCGAAAATGCATTTTTGCTTCCTCAACATAATTGTAAACTAGTTTTGTTGGTTTACCCCTACCTTGATTCCACCTCCATAAAGCAAGCAAAATCAGGGGGCATACATATACCCTTGAATTTGATTCTCTGTAGAAGTTTGATGAGAGGATTTTTGAGTGACTAATGAATCTGTGTTGTAGGATGCAGTTCCTAACATTGTGGTTTTGTAGATAACTACATCGGGAGCTTCATTCTCCCTAATGAATCCATATGAGTATCCTTCTTATAAATTATGTTTGAGTTCCTTTAGCTTACAGATGCACGTAGTGTCATATGGGCACTAAAGCGGGGGCTAAATGTAGTTGTAAGAGAGGGGGACCATTGCGTATAAGACCCTAGGTCACAAAGGGTCAAGATGTGAGAGGCTACCCTAACTTACCTCAGCTAAGTGCAATGTGTAGGGTATGAGGATGAGAATGATGAGGATTATGAGGTCCTGCAATCACTCTACAATCCTAAGTTCTAAGGTGGGGCTAGGCGAGTTGGTTTTTAGGTTCAACTCTACGCCTCAGGGAGCTCTCTGCCCAAGGATGTTAGCGCAGTCTCTGGACGACAGCACGATGCACTGACATCTCTAAAGTGCACTGTAGTCCATACGATTAGACAATAGAAAAGACAAGGTTGAACTCACCAAAATGACTAACGACCTATCTACTCAACTAGAAGGCCATAATGAAACAAGTAAATAAACAAAATATTCCTTAATATTATAAAGTAGAAAAGCAAGTGTAAGGAAAATAAGAAGAATCTCACCAAGGAATTCTTTCACTAGCTGATCTTCCTAGCAACTTGGACACCTACACACAACAAGAGGGAAAATGTTGGGTGGCTGAATAGGGGCTTGCCTCAGTCAGACCCTCATTTAGGTGTTTCCACCTCCACGGATAGCCAAGGAAATGAGATAAAGAAATAGTGTAATAAAGAAAACACAAACACTACAAAGCAATACTATGCTACTCAACCAAGTGATAGAGGAGATGAGACAGAAGCTTACCACCTCCACCAAGAGCACTCAAGGCTGCTTGGGGGAGAAATGAGAGGAACTCAAGCCTTTGCTACAATGACATGGTCCCAAACATTCTCTACCAAAGTGACAGAGTGAAGCTTTTGCTGCAATGGTGTGCTTGAATGCTTGAAGTGAGTGAAAGTAGATGCAAAAGAGTGAGTATGGAAGCTACCACAAGTTGTATTGAATGCTTGGAAGGTTGAAATGCTTCTTGAAGGACTGGATATGAAGAAGGAAGGAAGAAAATGGCCATATTTAGGTCGGTTGGCCGAAGGGGGTGTTACAACTTCACTGCCAATGAGGAGTGTAATGCCTCTGCAGGTTTAGCCGCAGGAATCTACCAGGGACATAAGCACACCATGCGGGTGTCCTTGACAGAAACGCCCCCACCGACACTCAAAATAGGCACCACCTAGATTTCCAACAACGGGCTTAAGTGGAATTAAGCCTCCGACCTTGGTTTTCTAAAGCGGATAAGGGAAAAAAATGGATTTGCATAGGGGATGCAAATTCACTCTTATACATTTTTCCCCCACTTTAGTGAGCACGAGTATTAATGAGTGCTCAGTAAAGTAGATCAAGAAGAGAGTAGGGTTAGAAATGTATTCCTAAACTGTCGAGGAAGCAGTACTTGGTCTAGCGTACTTGAAGGTGCAGGAAAAGCAAAGGACTCCATAACTGCTTAGAACTATGAAGCTGAAAAAACAAAGCATCTTATAGGCCCACAAACTTGTAAGGAGGAAAACCCCAAGATATCTCGCATGAAGGAAGCCCCAAGGAAGCACCCTACAGGTTCTTAGTCCTATAGGGAAGGTATTCTCCATGAACTCAAGCATGAAGAATATCGAAAGAAGAACCCTACAGGTTCACAGTCCTACAGGGAAGGTATTCTCCATGAACTCAAGCATGAAGAATACCAAAAGAAGCGCCCTACAGGTTCTCAGTCCTTTAGGGAAGGTATTCTCCATGAACTCAAGCATGAAGAACACCCGAAGAAGCACCCTACAAGTTCTTGGTCCTACATGGGAGCCACCCCCAAGATCTCTTGCATGGAGGAAGCTCAAAGGAAAGCACCCTACAAGTTCTCGATCTTGCAGGGAGGTATCCCCCAAGATCTCTCGCATGGAGGAACCTGAGAAAGCGGACTCCGCAGAGTCAAGAAGCGGTGACATGTGTACCTGCAGATAGAACATGTCAAAAGTGGTTGGTGACGTAGATCGTCAATAAGTAAAACTTTCAAAGGGGTCCCTCGGGAACCCTTCAAAAGGAGAGGGGTCCACTCAAGGGACATGCTATTTGAAAAGTAAGGTCTAATCAGGCTGCCCTAAGCTAGATGCGAAAGGGAAAATGGAATGATCCTAGTCGGGCTGCCCCCAGGCTAGGCATGAAAGAATTCCATTCAGAATAGAGGATTTGAAAGAAAGGTCCCTTGGGAACCCACCGTGAGGAAGAAGGGGGGTCCACTTAGGGGACACACAATTCAAAAGCAACTGTTCATCTTAAACCGATTCGTCGTCAAGGAATCCTTTCGAAAGATGTTCACTTCATCAAGGAATTCGAAAGGAAGGATATACCCCCACATGAGGGGAAATAAAAGATGTTCCCACTTCGGAGGAAGGTCTTCAAGTCCTTTCTTTATGAACCCATGATGAAGGAAACACGTTGCGCTAGGGTTCCAAGTTGAGAATACGATTTTAAGGAAAAAAATTGTGAAGACTTTCAAGAAAAGATTCGTTGGCAACAAATTCATTTTTTGAAAATCGTAATGTTAAAGAAAGAGAATTGTCTCACATAGGAGGGACAACTCAAGCAAAGAAGAGAGAAAGTTAAAGAGAAATCAAAAATAAAGAAATCATAGACAAAGGACACAAGGGTAGCTTGATATTTTTGGGGTCAGAACTACTCATAAATATATATATATATATAGATATGCATAATAATAGTATATAAATGAACTGTCATCAACCCCCTACTATACCAAACCATGTGAGGAATACACGAGGAGACAAAGTAAAAATAAAAAAATAAAAAAATTGGGTCAAAATAGAAGGGAAGCCTAAATGCCCCCAACGCTTTGCATCGTCCCCAATTTATCGAAAATCAAGCATAAACATGGAAGAATGATGATACAAATAGAAGAAGGTTTACGACACCAAAAAAATTCCTATATCCAAGCACCAATGGGGGTGGCGAGGGTCATCTAGGCACACATAGCATGAGTACAGGGGAACACATCACAAAATACACACACACACAAGATCAAGAAAGGGATTCCTCCTAACATTGATCGGCCAAGATGTTGTATGCTTCCCAATCTAGATCCTCATAAGGAGAAGGAGGATGAGCCTACAATGGTGGGATGTTAAGAGGAGGAGCATCCGACCCTCCTGCAATAAGGGCCAAGGAAGAGGGCCCCTCAAGGTCCTCTCCACTGAGCTCCCGTGGAGTCAAAGTCAGTGATTTTGTGAAGATCACCGATAGGGCCGAAACCTCATCCATAGAGTTAAACATGCACCTCACAAGGGCACCATGTCTTACTTCAGTAGATGGGATAGGCTATGCCTGAGATTCACCACTAATCTTGCTGAATAAATCAGGAGCAGTGACAAACTCAGGAGAAACTGAAATTGGTTCTATCACAAGGACAGAACAAGTCAACATAGGACCACATTGCGAAGAAGGTGGAATCCTCTTACGTCCTTCATTACTAGAAGGACCAACCTCTACCTCTTTCTTCATTGGGGGATATGAACTCATAGATGAAGCTAGGGGTGCAGAGGAAGAGGAAGAAAGAACTGCGATGGATATGACCGAAGTATTAACCATATCCATGGGCTTCGAGAAGGGATGAATATCTAGAACGGACATCAGCAGAGGCAGCTTCACCAAAGGAGCGATGAACACCTGCACCCATTTACAGTTAGGTGTATTCGTGCTCGCAATGGAAACCAGGAGCAAACCGAATTGGAGGGAAGAAAAAGGAAGGGAGGAAGAAGACATTGTAGGAGGTCCCAAAGCAAGGGCAGCCATTTCTTCTTCCTTCCTTTGCGGGGTGACCTACTCGGCCAAGAGAGCCTTTCACCGGTGATTGCTCTCACATGCAAGGCAGTTTCTACAACTCCTGGAGTTAGAGTCTAGAGTTTTCAAAGGGACAAGAGGTTCTTTCTCAACCATAGGAATGTCCACTACGACTATTTCAGGCAAAGGAAAAGGTTCCTATATAGGAGTGAGGGGAGCAGGCTGAGGAGCAATAGGAGGAGTCAAATCAAGAGCCTCAGTAGTGGGCCTCTTTCTGCTCACTTCCTTAGGAATAGGAGTGATAGGAGGCCGCAGATTGAATTCTTTGCGAGAACCTTTCTTTTTGTTGTATAAATAATACCACAGTCCAGGATATTCTTTAAGGAGGTTTGCAATCCTAATCTTGGGCTTACGCCAAGGAGGGATCATCAGAATTAGTGGGTAGCCATCGAGTCTGCTCATCCAACACTCTTCCCAAGAAAGGGGAGAGGACGAGGCAGTCCAAGAAAAATTCACCTTTTCTTTACCTTTTTGGGAAGGAAAGGGAGCCGTCATAGACTTCTCCTCTTTCTTCGGGGAAGAGGGAGTGGTCAGTATAACCTTCTCTTTACCTTTGTGGGAAGGAGAGGGAGTCGACATGGACTTCTCCTTCTCTTCTTGAGAAGAGGAGGCAACCGATTGCTTTGTCATAGGAAGGATCAACTTTGGCTCCCCTTTGCCCCCAGTTTTATACTTCACATAGTTTTTGTAAAGTAGGTCCATTCTTGGAGGAAGTAGACTGACCGGGGAGGGCCGAAAGTGATCCAATGAATATCCACCATAAGATACCAAGGGATAATATCTAGTGTCATGTACTACATGCACGACACCCTCGTGGAAAATTTTTAAACACTTGTGGATAACGGAGGCGATCCCATTCATGGAAGCTAACTAGGGAATTCCCAGCTTCACTTTGAACATATATGACTCCAAGATGACATCGAAGACTATGTCAACAGTCCTAGGTCTCACCAAGACAGACAAAGTAATCGAGCCATAGGGTTTAAGACTCATACCATCATGTGTACATATGGTAGATCGTGTTTCTTCATATTTTTCCCTTTGCAATGAATTTAATACCAATGTTTATTCAGTAATAACATTCACACGACTCACAGGGTCAATTAAGACTCCTATCACAATGTTACCATTGACATGAGTGGGAATGCAGAGAGGTGAAGGTTTTTTGTTCAAGGGGAAATCTTGCAATGTAAATGTAATATTTGGTAGACTAGATGTGGGCGGAATAGTGGAAGTTATTGTGACCATATTAACATAGGCCTCAGGTTGGGTAATAGAATAAGTGGGATCAATAATCATGTTAGTAGAGTGTGACGAAAATGGATCCATGTATATCTGCAATTCACTATTTTCCTTCGCCACTGATTTTTTAGTGTTATGTTTATTCCCATCGAGACGAATGGTACCGTCCTCGATGCGGTCTTGTATCTCATGATGTAGCTGCATACATCGTTTGGTATCATGTCCATTAACATGATGGTATTGACAATAAGTGCTCCCATCATACCAATTAGGGTAAGGTTCCTTAATAGGTTTAGGGGTCAAAAAAGTTATGATCTATCTTTCAACAACTTTTGTAAGATGGAAGTATAAGATTCTGACAACTTTTTGAACTTTCAGTTGCATTTGAGGCCGTTGTCATCAACATCGGCTAATACATTCGTAATGGCTTTACCTATCTAAGGGATTGATATGATGGATTTTCCCTTAGAATGGGAATGTGAAGAGGGTCCCTCGAACTAAGCAAATATTTGCTGGTACTCTCGTAAAACTGCACACAAATGCGCGAAAGAAGGGTATTTCATCAAGGCAAACTTCTCTTGCCAAGGCCTTTATAAGTTGCCTATGAATACCTTCTGCACATTAGAATCGGGCAGCTGATACGAGATTTGTGAAAGGAGCACTTGATAATGTGCTATGAAATGAATAATCTTTTCATTGTCTCCTTGTTTACATCAAACGAGATCCGAAAAGGTCATCTTCAGCTCAATGTTTGCTTGGAATTGTCTAAGGAATTGATTTACAAGTTGGTCAAATGAGAAAATTGAATTGTCCGACAAGGAACAATACCATTCAAGTGCTATGTCCTTGAGAGATCAGGGGAATAGTTTAGCCATCAATGCATCATGATGGAAGAAGTCATTGCAGAGGGTGTTAAAGGAAGACACATGCATTTGGGGATCCCCTTTGCCACTGAACTTCTCAAATTTAGGGATCTCCTTTCCCTGAGGGAAGGGACTGTTCAAGATTGCAACCAACAATGGGCTATCAGAAGAAAGACTAGAAGATAGCTTGGGCCGAGGCCTAGGAAAGGCTCGCTAATTGGCTCTGCATCTTACCCATGTTCTGAAGTAGAGTGTTCAAAATAGGGTCGTTAGAAGATAGAGGGCCAGAGGAACCTCCTCCAGAGCCACTGCCAAGTCCACCTCTAGAACCACCACCGGTATGACTTCTGCCAGAGCCACTACTAGAGCTGTCGTTGTTGGTAGGGCCTCCATCGGAGCCATCGCCATGACCTGCACTGGAACCGCCTCCGCCAGCACCACCTCCACTACCGAATCCACCACCACTACCAAAGCCTCCACCACCTGGCCCGCCAAGACCTCCACCACCAGAGGTGACAGAAGGGGTAAAGCTAAAGCCCAACGAGACCTTATTCACCTTGATAGTTTTTAGTTGCTCAGGGACAAAAGGGATACTAATGGAAGGGACTGCATCAGCCATGTAGATAGAAGTGGGAGACATTAATACCCCTAATTGTCCCTCACTCTCTTCAAAGGTGACTCCTTGTGCATAGCTAGGGTTTCCTGAAGGAGCACACGCTTTGACAAGATCAAGGAGACTACTTAGAAGCTCTATGCCTATTCGATCTTTACCCATCATATGCTTTAATTCACTAACAACTCGAGTGGCTCTAGCCATCTTCAAATTTCTTTCCAAATGGTTTTCAAGGTCGCCCAACCCTTTAGTAAGGGTAGACACATATTCAACAGAGATTTGAACGACCTCATGCTCATCCACCGATGATGGCATGGGAGACACAAGAGGAGTGGGAATGTGATCGGTTTCATCAGCGAATCCCATCTCATTCCTTGATAACTGCTCCTATGCAACCAAACTAACAGTAAGACCAGAGAAAAGGCCTATAGAGAGACCAAGTGAGACCTTCATCCTATCCATCGAGAGGTGTTGTACACTTCTCCTCATGATATGCCCAAAAGTTGTGGTTTGGGTTGTGATGCTCATAAACTTTCAAAACACTCAAGAACACAAGAATCATGAAATACCCGAGGGAAGCCCGAACACCAATAGATGAACAGACGTTGGTTCACGTTGGGTTCACCAAAAATGTAAGAGAGGGGGAGCACTGTGTGCAAGACCCTAGGTCACAGATGGTCAAGATGCGAGAGGTTTCCCTAACTTACCTCAACTAAGTGCAATGTGTAGGGTATGAGGATGAGAATGATGAGGATTATGAGGTCCTACAATCACTCTACAATCCTGAGTTCTAAGGTGGGGTTAGGTGAGTCAATTTTTAGGTTCAACTTTGTGCCTCAAGGAGTTGTCTACCCAAGTACGTCAGTGTGGTCTCTAGATGACAGCGTAGCACGTTGGCATCTCTAAAGTGTGCTATAGTTAGTACGGTCAGACAACAACAGGCACAAGGTTGAACTCACCAAAATGACTAATGGCCTAGCTACTCAACTAGAAGGCTAGAATGAAACAAGTAAATAAATAAATAAAATATTCTCTAATATTATAAAGTAGAAAAGCAAGTGTAAGGAAAATAAGAAGAATCTCACCAAGGAATTCGTTCACCGGTTGATCTTCCTAGCAACACGCACACCTACACACAAAAAGAGGGAAAATGTTGGGTGGCTGAATAGGGGTTTGCCTTAGTTAGACCCCTGTTTAGGTGTTTCCACCTCCACGGTCAGCCAAGGAAATGAGATAAAGAAATAGTGTAATAAAGAAAACACAAACACTACAAAGCAGTACTATGCTACTCAACCAAGTGATAGAGGAGAGGAGAGGGAAGCTTACCACCTCCACCAAGAGCACTCAAGGTTGCTTGGGGGAGAAATGAGAGGAACTCAAGCCTCTGCTACAATGGCGTGGCCCCAAACATGATCTACTGAAGTGACAGAGTGAAGCTTTTGCTACAATGGTGTGCTTGAATGCTTGAAGTGAGTGATAATAGATGCAAAAGTGTGAGTATGGAAGCTACACAAGTTGGATTGAATGCTTAAAAGGTTGAAATACTTGTTGAATGACTGAATATGAAGAAGGAAGGAAGAAAATGGCCATATTCAGTTTAGTTGGCCGAAGGGGGCATTACAACTTCACGACCAATGAGGAGTGTAACGCCTCTATAGGTTTAACCACAAGAATCTGCCAGCGATGTAAGCGCACCACGCAGACGTTTGTGCACCGTGCGGGCGTCCCTGACAAAAATACACCCACTGATGCTCAAAACAGGCACCATGTGGACCGCCAACAATGGGCTTAAGTGGAATTAAGCCTTCGACCTTGGTTTTCTAAAGTGGATAAGGGAAAAAAGGGGATTTGCATAGGGGATGCAAATTCTCTCTTATACAGTAGTGTAGAAAATTGTACCCCTTTCTAGGAGAAAGTACAATTCACACTTATTTGGACCTATTTTGGTGACCTTTTCATTAATGAATTATAAAAATACCATTAATAGGCACCTAATACCCCTTTATCATGTATCCCTTGAAGGCCTATTTTACTTAATTTTATTTAATTCCTAACACTACAACCCACATTGAATAAATGCTATGAATCAAATTAATGCCTCAAGATTTAAGGAGTCCTAAAGTTTTAGGTTAGGACCCATCACGCATGGGTGAATGTGTCCTCATTAAGTGCCTTAAACTCAATTTTTGATATGTTTTTGGTAAAATTTTAATATATCAAATTCAAATTTCACATGTCAACTTTAGGGATCTGATAATTGGAAAATTAGATAGGAAGCCTATAAAACTAAGTCTCACATTCATTTTACACTAAAAGAAGAAAGTTAGACAAGAGAAATTCATATGAGATCAAGCATTCAAAAGTGAAGTCTTGGAGTAGCATTTGAGTTGTTTTTACAGGTCTTCAAGCTCATTTTGATATCAAGATCAAGCATTGTCAAAGAAGTGATGATAAATTCCTATAAAGGACCATGATGGATTCTAGGTTTTGGAAGATGCATAAGACATTCAACCAAGCCTAATGACTTATTTCCTAAGTGATTCCATCTTCTATTGGAATTCTACTTTTAGCCTAAGGAAGGTATACTTAGATTTATAACTTATTAAGGTGATTTAAGATCTCTTAAAGTAGGTCTTCATCATTGTGCATGTTCATTTAGGGATCCTATTCTAACACACTTTAGTACATGGTTTATTTGCATTATTAGTCTTAATCTTAAAAACACTGAAGGTTAGGATTACACATGTATTTAATGTTTCAAATCTTTGTTCTTCATCAAGGTTTAATTACCAAAATTGGGGTTTGACCAAGGAAAACCCCTATCCACCCTAAAACAACAAATTTTGTTTTGCAGATTTTGCTTAGATCCAGATCCAGGAGTGGAGGTATCAAGTTATAGGGAAGAATTACAGGTCTCAGGCTTCAATCTTAGATTTAGAGTTTTCTAGAGAATTTTTCCAAGACCCATTCGCCCTAGGAGGAATGAGTCCCTATTCAACTTGCAAAAACAAGGACTTTTGAAAGATGCACAACATTTATTACTCTCATTTTTTCTAGAAAATCTATTGGTTCCTTTAGTTTTATGCTAAATCTATTAGATCCACTTTGTAGATTACATTTTGGAGTTGATTTGATATTTTTAATCTTTCTTCCTAGAGTGATGTTTGTCCTAGACCCTCATCCTTGCAAAAAAGGGAAATTTGTAGATTCACACTTTGACTTGATTTTCCTTGAGGTTGACTGTCATTTCATTGTGTAGGCCTCATTTCCTAATGAATTTAGGAAAGATAGGATACCTTTTTCCTCTTTGGATCCACTTTTCCATTTTGGGAAACCCTAGGGACACCCCTATTTTTCTTTATTTTAGATGGTTTAAAATGTATTGTTATAACTTTCATTTCTTGTTTGTAACTATATATATCCAATATATTTGCATAATACTCACATTGAGGATGATGAAAAATAATGACATATCCATAGGAAAACCAAGCTAATATGTATACATATTTCTAGCCACAAGGGTTCCCATTCCTTTCCAAGCTATGTTATAAACATCTATTGTACCCTATTCATTTATGTTTGTGAATAGATGTAACACATATTTACTAAATAATTACATTTTATTTGTGTGTTAGTTTTCATTTGAATAATATATAAACCCCATATTATTCAAGAGAGGTTTATCACTCAAACCACTTTAGATCTAGATCACTCATATCAAATCAATAAACAAACTCATGCATAATAATAAAAGGAAGGTTTACCCAATTCATTTTTTGAGTTTCCAAATACACATAAAAACAAAAGATATTATTAAAATACAAATAAATCATCACAATTAACTTCAAATGTTCAAAGGATGGTTAATAAGTCTCTAGAAGCACAATTCCAAAAAATCTTTAAGCAATTCTAGGACATCATGGCTCAATTTAGATCAATGCCATAATGCACTAAATTGATTATTCATGTTCAACCCCAAAATCATTTCAAGGTACAAGTCAACCTCAACATACCAACTAAAAGGAAGATTGATGGCATAGAGTTGGACATATGATCATGACATCTAGACATGTTTTTAATAGAAAACTTCACATATGAATATATAACTCTTTTGTACCACTACAATGTCCTTTTTAATGTCCCACTAGTGGCATGTGCTTAATTTATAGAGCAAGAGGGGTCATGAAGTAATTCAAACACAAAAATTTTGGTTAGCATTGTACAATATAAATATTACCGGGCCTCAACCATTTTGAGGATGATTATATAATTTTTTGGGAGTTACAATAGAATAAGGAGAAATTAATTAAAGAATACACTAATGAGCTCCATAAGTACTAAACATTCTTGCATGAAGAAACTTCTAAACAACATCTGGTGCTTAATTACATAAATGGGTTATCAAGTAGTTTTATTTGTGCAAAAATAAATCAATGAAAGAAACCCCTTCTAATCCACCCACATGAAATTAGAACCCCCCTACATAAAAGAAACAAAATAATCTAAATCATTAATGTAAAACTTCAAAACCATAATATTGTATGCACCAAACAACTACAAAGGTAAGAAGAATCTTTAGAGTTTAGAATATCAAGGAGCATCATGTATTGTATACCTACTTAAATGTTATTGATTTGAGAAATTATATTTTGATTATTCTTGTGATTCATTGTAATTAAAAATTTAAATCTCATTTTGATTTTAAGCCCTTGTAGTAAAAAATATCATAGATGTAATAAAAAATTTATTGTTCAAACTTTTTTAATTAACAATAACAATTATGTTGTATGAATTTTACATTCCACTATACAAATATTGTGTGAATTATTAGAGGTTGTTGTGTTGGCTAAATGGTTGGATAGTTCTTAATTGAACCCTTCATCCATGAATTAATTAAGTGACATCAAAGCAAGATTCAAGTATCGAATAGGGAAAGTAGTATCAAATATCTCCCAATATTGTGTGTTGGGTAGAAGTTATCAAGAAAATATACTTGTAAATGACTCACAAAAATTTGAGGCAGTTTCATATCAATAAATCAAGATGCCTCCATAAAGAATGGGTAGAGGTTGAGGTGTTGTAAACATTGTTGAAAGAATAGAAGAAATATTTGAGATGATGAATGAAAATATTCATGTTAGTTAAGAATATGGAAGGGATCATAATACTTAAAATTATAGTAGGGATAAAGAATAAAAATTCACCAATTCCTAAACCAATTGTGGAAGAATAAGAAGATATAGATCAAGTGAAGATGTTAAAAATTATTTCAAGCATTGGTAGGAGAGCTACTATTGAGATTCCTCATTATGCTAGTAGTTTAAAATTTGAGGAATTGAACAATTTAGATAAATGATATAGAAGAATATTTTAAGTATGAACAAATTTTAGATCATGAAAAGGTTATTCTTGATAAAAACAAAATTGAAAGGATATGTTGTGATATGTTGTAAAGAAATGCAATTAGAAATAAATAGGATATGTAAATAAAAAAATGAAAAATGGAACAACATGGTGTTTAGATTGAGATATAATTTCATATGTCTAGATTATCAATTATATCTCTTTAAATTATTATAAAATTTGAGACCAAATGATAAGAGTGTGTATGGTTATACTTAATATTTTAACAAGTCAATAATTAGGGCTAGTCATCATAAAGTTGATCAAGAAAAGTGGCAAGATATTACAATGGTTTGAGAGAATATATTCAATAGGATTTGAGCATGGTGAGATTAAAAATTATAGAAGAAGAATATTAGTTTTCTTTAAAATTATTTTATCAATGGAGAATCAGTTGACATAAATATTTTATATGTGGTAAAATAGATAAATAGGTTCTAGAATCAATAGATTCTAAAGAGGAAGACATAAAGGTAGTATTAAAGGAAATTGTAATAAATCTTTAGAAGAAAAAATAAATGAAATTTCATACTACATTGAGAGATATAATTATTATTATTAATGTTGTCATGAGGATAACACCCTTAGCTAAGTGTAAACTTAGCTATCCTATATGAAACATGGGATCATCTTCAAGCTATGGGTTTCTTATGGTGAAGATGAACCTCCAGAGAGGGTTGGTTCCCTTGATGAACCTCCTAAAAGCCCGACTTGATCAAGAAAAGGGATAAAATAACTAAAATGAAAAGATTTACTAACTCTAGGAGGTGATGCACCAAAAATATGAGACTTATACCTACTGTTTCAACTCACAAATTCTCTAAAAAATCAACTCTTCCCTATGCACAACTCATTTATCACAAGCTCACACAACAATGTTTCATAAAAAGGTTATATTTCAGGTTTTTGAAGAAAATTGAAAGTTTTCACAATTACAACTAATCAAAGCAATAAGACAACATATGAACTATACAAGTCTTGCTTATTCTAGTGAAGTTGAACCTCCTGGAAGATGTTGAGCTTACATGAATGTCGAATTGGATGTGAAATGGAAGAAAAACATGCAAAATTTGGTGCATAAGGGTTGACTTGAATTGTTGACCTCTTAACCCTTGCATGCTCCTTAAAATATGCTCTCAACTAAACTTGAACCGATCTCTAAATTTGCATGATGCTGATGGGATAGTTGAGTTTAAACACTTTGTATGAAGTTTTAAACTTGTTGGGTGTACAAGGAAAAAATACCTCTATTTTAGGAATCCAAACTACACTAAACTTCATGATTTCAGACTCAAACTCCTCTCAACTCCAATTGTAACCATGTGGGCTTCTTAAGAAGGCCTAAATTTCCAGTGAGTACTTGAAAACTTAGCATTTAACTATTTTAACTCATAAAAATTCATGCATTATTGTTGGTGTAAATAATTATTTTACTTATTACACTTTACTTAAGCTTACTTAGGGAATGCATATCATTGTAGTTTTCACTTGTGACACCTAGTTATCTGTATCTTGCATCGAGGTTTGTGCATACATTGAGAGATGTGATTGGGACACTTAGGGAAGTGTGTGTAGGAGAAATACTACTCTTTGTGGTGTGATCTAGTTATCACCTTTTTATCTCCAATTATCGTGGCATGATAATTCCACCTTAGGTGGGTGATCCACCTTAGGTGGGTGATCCACCTTTAATGTAATTATCTATTATTTCTTTATACCTAACCTTGCACATGAATGTGACACTTGTCACATTCATGGCCCTTCCTTGTGTCCTAACTTGCCTTTATAAGCAAGCCTTGTACATACTTTTAATTGAACTTCTTCATGCATATTGAGAATACAATCATCATACTCTCTTTTGTGCTATCTTTGGTCTCTTGATTCTATTGTTTCTTTTTATAAGTTCTTACATGGTATCAGAGTAGTTGGAGGTCCTTTGCATAGCCATTGTTGGGAGATCTTAGTTTGTGTGAAGGTGGTCAAGAGGAAAAACTAAGGAGCAATGAAATTTTGGTGCATCCTAGACCAGATTTGACCTCAAATTCAGATTTAGAAGGTCTTTTCTAGTTAGGATAGCCTTTCGTTTCGTCAAAATATGACACCGGGAGCTCTAGATTGAAAAATCGCCTATTTGGGTTTTTTTTTAATTTTTTGAAAATTTCTATAGTTTTGGAAAAGTTCATTTCTTAGAAAATTTCTAGTTTTTCTTAATATTTTCTAGCAAAAAAAAAATCTATATATGTCAGGATTTGTTAAAAATCTTCCTATCTGGGCAATTATTTCCAAAAATTTGCATATGTGGGGGTTTTTGTTTTTTTATAAATAAAAAAAATTCAAAAAATATATATTGTTCGATGATTAAATTTTTATTGTAAAGTTTTTTATAAAAAATAAAAAAAAGCGGAAGAAATCCGTAGGTTTTAAAGTCTGCATTCTACAGACTGTACCACTGCAATGCACTTCTACGGCTGTGCAACATCCACCATGTGGCGGTCTCTCCTCACCCGCGGTCCCCTCCTCCATTGACCGACAGTTAACAAATTGACATTGGCTCACAAATCGACAGTCTCCAAATAAATCCCAGTGACGTCCACCATTTACTTAAGCTGGCAAACATTAAATTTGTAGAGGTCGGTGAAGTTAAAATAAGTTGACGTTCAAAATAAAAACTGACAAATAGAATAAAGTGGCAGTTAGAATATTCTTCAGAATATTTTGTCAAAAGATTCCCTTTCCTGCCAATGGCATAATCCATCAGAAGAGCATATACTCAGCATACGAAGATTTCTCGGCAAGAATATTTTAGCAAATATTCCAGCGTAGCTATTGATAGTGATCTTGATGGGTATACGACATCAAATTTAAACCAGCAGTTCGATGATGCCAACACAGTCCTTTCATTTTTTTTTAACCCTCACGGATGAGCTTTTCAATTTTGCAGTCAATTTTCAAATGCCCATAACTTGCTCATTTTAACTCCTTTTTCTGAGTAATTTCTTTTTGATTTGGGCTAATTTTTTATGTACTTCACAGCCGTGTGGTTAGTTTCTAATTTTGGTGGACATATTTTCTATAATTTTTAGTTTTTCAAGACTATACCTGTCCAATCCACATTTCTACAACTTCTAAGGCTCCGTACAGGCACATACAAACTCCTTTTCAGGTGCCATTTTTTTGAAAGTGCATGAATTTTTGTCTACTTCTTGAATTTTCAATTAGTTTGAAGCGATTTTGAGTGGATTTTGTACTTTCAAGATATGGTCTTTTTTGGCCTATTTGGCACTTGTATTACATAGATCTCAATTTAGGTCTTTGCTTCATTGTTCTAGTTTGTTCTCAGCCTATTTATGGAAAGTTGTAAATCAAAAATCATAAGTCCACTTAGACAAGTTGCAAGTGGCCTATTGTACACACACTAAATTATAAAGTGCCAAAATCATCTCTTTTTTTTTGGGGGGGGGGGGTACTTTGATTGAGTGAATTTGGGGGGGTGTCTCTTGTGTGATTGTGCCTATTTTCTCTCTTGTGCTCTTGCATTCCATCATGGGTTCATCTAAAGTTCCACTCTTAACTGCACATAATTATGCTACATGGAAAGTACATGCATGGAGTAAACTAATGGAAAAAAGGTTTAATTTATGATATTTATGGAACCATAACTGTACCTACGGATCCTAAGACAGATCCAATTGCATATATGGATTGGATCACTAAAACTTCTATGGCATTGGGTACACTTATAAAGTTCATTTAAGATGATCTCATTTTCCATGTTGATAAATGTACTACAACCAAGGAAGCTTGGGATAAGCTTGCTACTTTGTATGGCAAGGTTGATAAGGTTAAGGGATACAATCTTGAAAATGATATCCTAAGCCTTGATTCCAAGAATTTTGACACCATTCAGGAAAATGAGCTAAGAGCACAACTAAAGGATTGTGGTATTGAGAAAGAGGATGATCAATTGGTCTTCAACTTGTTGGAAGAGCTTCCAACCAAGTATGCAGCCTTTGTTTCAAGTTTTTAGACTCAACTATTGACAATTAGCAACTTCACATCACCATCTTTTGAGGTTCTCATAGATCTTTTGATTCTTGAACAAAATAAGTTGATGAGAATGGGAGCTCTCAAGTCTTCAAATTCAAAAGCATTGGCGGTCAATCATGGAAACAACAAGCAAGGCAAAGGGAAAGGTCAAAAGCAATCTTCACCAAAGCCACAAGGAGAGAACAAAAAATCCACTCCACAACAAGGCTCATCATCATCTTCTTCAAAGAAGAACAACTCAAGCAAGAAGGATAAACCAACTTGTGCATATTGTAAAAAAATTGGACATGAGGAGCATTGTTGTCATGTCAAGCAAATTAATGAGTTGAACAACATCATCAAGAAGAAAAACATCAATTTTCCTAATGCCTATAAGGACTCATCTCCTTCCACTTCTACTTCATCTCAGTCTAAGGGAAAAGGGAAAGCTTTCATGGAAACATCAGGTTCATCACATTAGTGGATTTTTGATTCAGGGACTACTCAACATATGTGTTCTTCAAAGGGAAAATTTTCCTCCTTGGAGTCCTTTTCAATGCCTCACATCTTCATTGGTGATAATACACAATTGGAAGTCAAGGGGAAAGGTGCAATTGAGGATGTGCTCTATGTTCCAAACTTGAGCACCAATCTTCTCTCCATCTACCAAATCACACATCATGGAGATGGTAAGAAAGTTGAATTCACTCCTGACACAGTTGTGGTAAAGGAACTTGCAAATGATTCTTTGGTTGCAATGGGTCGAGCTAATCACAATGTAAGGATTTCCTCATTCTCCCATTGGGTACCTTGTGCTCCTTCTCCAACATTGATTACTCATTCAAACTCACAGAGTAAGATATGGCATGATCGGTTTGGTCATCTCAACTACTGCTATCTACAACAACTTCACACCAAGGACATGGTCAAAGGGCTTCTTCAACTCAGTTTTTCTAAGGGTGTATGTTTAGGATGTTCCATGGGAAAGCATCCCAAAGAGAAGTTTGATAGAGGGAACTCTTGGAGAGCCTTGGATCTTCTTCAACTTGTTCACAGTGATGTAGCGGGCCCATTTCCAGTACCATCCTTTGGAAAAGCTCGTTATGTCCTCACTTTCATTGATGATTTTTGACAATACACTTGGGTCTACTTCCTTTGTCATAAATGTGAAGTATTTGACAAGTTTCTCAGCTTCAAAGAACATGATGAGAAGCAATCCAAGAAGCAAGTCAAGATCCTTCATACAAAAAATGGCAGAGAGTATGTGAACAATAGACTTGAAGAATTTTGCACACTTGAGGGAATTGACTTACAACATCTCATTGCCTACAAACCCCAGCATAATGGTGCAGCAGAAAGAAGAAACATAACCCTCAAGGAAATGGAAAGCTACATGATACATGCTAGGTCTCTTGGTCCAGCTTTTGAGTAGAAGAAATCAATTGTGCCACCTACATCCAGAATTAGGTTCCTCATAAAGCTTTGAAGGGTATCACTCCTTTTGAAGCTTGGTTTGCTAGGAAACCTGTTGTTAAACACTTTAGAGTGTTTGAGAGTCTAGAATGGGCTCATATTCCTCCTCATAAACATAGGGAATTGGAGCCATCGAGTAGGCCTTGTATCTTTGTGGGATATGCAAATGGTGTTAAGGCATGCAGGCTGATGGATCTTGAGACTCATGAGATTTTCTTTGAGAGGAGTGCACATGTTGAGGAAAGCTCACCTAGCTTTGAATCTTCTATTCCTCCTCCTTCCTCCATAGTTGAAAATGATGATAGCGATTCAAATGATTATGACTCTCCTTCCTCACTAACTCGCAAGGTTACACCTTTGCAGGGTCCACTTCCAGTTGAGGAGCCTCGCCCTTCTACCCCTACTAGACCTCGTTGGGCTCGTCAGACTCTTGAGGCATCAGGTCCACTTGTTGGGGATACTTTGGATACTTGAAGGACTAGGTCACAACATCAGCATGAGCCCCTTCCACATGCTCTCATTGCATAAGCTTCAAATCCACAATCCTTTAAGGAAGCCTCCAAGGTTCCTGAATGGGATGCAACTATGGAGGAAGAGTATAGTTCCTTGATGAGGAACATCACTTGGGAGTTAGTCCCTCTCCCTAAGGGGAGAAAGATGGTTCGATACAGGTGAATCTATTAGACCAAATATGTAGTGGATGGGAATGTTGATAAGTATAAGACACAACTTGTTACAAAGGGTTTCTTACAAGTTGTAGGAATTGACTACATTGAGACCTTTGCACTTGTTGCAAAGATGACTTCCATTTTCCTGACACTTGCCATTGCCACTTCACATGGTTGGGCAGTACATCAGATGGATGTTAAGAGTGATTTTCTACATGAGGTTCTTGATGAGGATATCTATATGGAGCAACCATAGGGTTTCATCTAGAATACTTCATTGGTTTGTAGGTTGAGGAAGTCCCTCTATGGCCTTAAGCAGGCCCCTCAGGCTTGGTATGCCAAGATGGATTCCTTCCTTCTCTCCATAGGATTCACCAGGTGTCATTCAAATCAGAATGTCTACATCTTGAGGTAGGATGATGCACATTTGATACTTGTGCTCTATGTTGATGACTTGATCATTATAGGGAGCATCTCATCCATTATTGGCAATGTCAAAACTGCTTTGCATGATAGATTTTCCATGACCGACTTGGGCCTTCTTCACTACTTTCTTGGCATTGAGATTCAACAGTCTTCATTTGGGATTACAATATCACAACCTAAGCACGCTCTTGATATTCTTTCATGGTTTTGCATGACTAATTGTAAGCTCGCTCTGACTCCCTTTCTTTCAGGAGTCAAGCTTGAGTATAAGTGGTCCACTCCACTTTTTGATGCCACTTTGTATCGTTAGCTTGTTGGAAGTCTCATCTATTTAACTCATACACGCCCTAAAATCTCCTATGCAGTTGGCATGGTCTCTTGATTTATGTAGGAACCACATGAGCTTCATTGGAAATCTGCCAAACCCATCTTGCACTACATCTAGGGTACTCATCAACATGGGATTCATTATGCAATAGGTGCACATCTTGACTTATTAGGATATACCAACTCAGATTGGGCTGGTGATTCTATTGATTGCAAGTCCACCTCTAGCTACAAATTCCACTTTGGGTCAGGACCTGTTTCATGGTAGAGCAAGAAGCAACATGCCATTTATCTTTCATCGACAGAGGCTGAGTATAGGGGGATGTTACCGCTGCCACTGAGGCCATTTGGCTTCAACAAATTCTTTCTGAGTTTGGTTTTTCCATTCCACGTCCGACAATCATTTGGTGTGACAATCAGAGTGCTATTGCGATATCTAGGAATCCAATCCAACATTGGAGGACCAAGCACATTGAGATTCATATGCACTTCATCAGGGAGCTGATTCAGGAGTAGGTCATTGACTTGTGCTATTGTCCGATAGTAGAGCAGGTTGCTGACATATTCACCAAACCCTTTACTGAGAGTAAGTACCATCAATTGTGAGCTCTCTTGGGGGTGAGGGATGTGTCAGGGGGAGTCAATTGACTTCTCCATTTTCTTTCATGGGGGGAATTTTTCCTCATCTTGGGGTTTTGTCCTTCTCCACTTGTACATTTATTTGTTCTCTTCTCTCTTTTGAGGGGGAGTTTTTCCCATGAGGTTTTCTCCCTTTTCTCGCTTGTGAGCGATTACATTGCATTTGTACATGGGTAACTAACATGGCCCAGTTGTTAGGACCCATCTTGCATCTTATATTTCATGGTTAGCTTGAGGCTTCATTCCCCCAGTTGCACTTAAGGGGGGTGTTGGTGTAAATAAGTATTTTACTTATTACCCATTACTTAAGCTTACTTAGGGAATGCACATCATTGTAGTTTGCACTTATGACACCTAGTTATTTTCATCTTGCATCTAGGTTTGTGCATACATTGAGAAATTTGATTGGGACACTTAGGGAAGTGTGTGTAGGAGAAACCCACTCTTTGTGGTGTGATCTAGTTATCACCTTTTTATCTCCACTTATCGTGGCATGATAATTCCACTTAAGGTGGGTGATCCACCTTTCATGAAATTATCTATTATTTCTTTCTACCTACCCTTGCACATGAATGCGACACTTGTCTCATTCATGGCCCTTCCTTGTGTCCTAGCTTGCATTTATAAGCAAGCCTTGTACATACTTGTAATTGAACATCTTCATGCATATTGAGAATACAATCATCATATTCTCTCTTTTGTGCTATCTTTGGTCTCTTGATCCTATTGTTTCTTTTTATAAGTTCTTACAATTATGACATGTTATTCTTGCATGACAATAGGTATGTGAGATGTCTAAAGATTTAATGGTAATAACATTGCTTAGTAGGTTCAAAACCTACTATTTATTATCCTTAACACTAAATTCCCATGTGATAACCATTTAGAAAACTCTGCCCTCTGTGATGATTGTCCTTTGAATATGATAGATGATATGTGAAACTGCCCCTGTTGCTCTTAATTATTTCAAGGTGAAGGGTCCTTCCACAATATTTGAGATGCTCTCTTCAATGAGATGACTATTCTTACTACAAAACAACCTTAATGTCTACTCTTTTCAATGTGAAACCTTGAACTAGTATATGGAAAATAAAAGATATGGACTATCCCTTCTATAGAAGCACAAAGAACTGTCACCATTTATCTTTTGATTGTCCCTTAAAAGATGATCCTACCCTTTGAAACCTTACTATTATGCATGATTTCTCATTAGCCTTGTGGACTATCTCATACATTGCTTATTTTCCCTATGGCTATGCTACACTTTAATTGTATGCATATTGATCATTATACTTTCATGCTATACCTATCCATCCTATAGGTCACAACTTACTCATGGGGATTGTCCCATGGAAACCTTGATAATTTTCCCAAGAAAATCACTATCTAATTGATGTCATAATAGTCATTAATTGCATTGTACTTAGGATTTATGTCATGAAAACTATCCTCAAACCTTGCATTATCATTTCCTTTGGTCATACTTTCCTATATCACTTGCCACCAACTTGATCTCTATTCTCAGACTACTGCCTCACTGCCATCTTTTTCTTGAGAAAAATTAAGAGACCTTTGTCATTATATTTTCATTTAAATATGTTATTTCAAGTCTCAAAGCTATTATCCTAAATAATATCTTAATGATTGTCTTTTTTGGTATGATGGATATTGTCCTTTAATCCACCCCTTTTGGTCATGATCTTGATGACCTAAGCATTTGTAGATAAGGGGATTTTCTGCTCATGAGTATCTTTGCTCTCAAGAGAATCCCATAGAGAAAACTACCCTAAACTACCTTAAGGAACAAAGCGAGAGTTTCAGAATAAAAAAGAATAGATCAAAGAGGTTTTTCAGATAGACTAGCAAGTTTTCAACCAAAGGACAGTAGCACAGTGTGTTAAAGTGCCTAAGGCACACTGATGTCTCGTACAGAATAAAGATGAGGATGTCTCAGAGAATAGATAAAGTGACTACTAACAATTTGATTACTAAGAACTTCTAAAATGCAGGAAAGTAACAAAATATAATAGAACTGAAATAAAGTAAGATAAATTAAGTAATATATAGATTAAAGGATGATGAAATGAAAGAAGAGGAAGAGAGTGCTCACAACCAACCAAGCAATGAAGCCTCCAAAAAATTGATATCTTTAACACTTGCATAAATAAGACTGATGCAAAAAATATTGGGGATGTTTAGGGGCTTGCTGCAGTGAAACCCTCATTTTGGTGTTCCCACCTCCACAGAAAGCCAAATAGATAGAGAGGAATAGTAAGCAGAAATGAAATGAATGAAAGAGTGATAAAATAAATCCCCACTTAATGAGGAGAATCCATCACGAAATACAGATGCAATAGATGGGGATGTGAAAAATCCCAAAATGCTCAATGATACAAGGCACAAGATAGATATCACCTGCAAGGCTTGAGGGAGCCAAGGAGAGAGATAGAGCTATAAGAGCCAAGAGAGCTACAAAGATTGTTGTAAGAACCTGAGAGCTTGAGGCTATTGTAGAAAGCTATAGAGAGCTGTGCAAGCCATAGAGAAAGAGAGAAGAGAGTGTCTCCAAGAGAGAAAGACCAAGAAGAAGACTAGATGGATTGAAAATAGAGCTTTTAAAGAGAGAATCTAGGAGGGAAAAGAAGCTTCTCAAGCTGTTATAAGGTGTCCTAGGCAGTTACCACCAAAACAAGTTGTGGAAAAGTGGTAAGGCACTTAAAAATGGTCATTTTAATGTTAAAATATTGTGGGACTCTAGTGCAATATGTGGAAGTAAGCACAATGTGCTTGTGTCCAGACACATCACGCTACAAAATGATGAGAACAAGAAAAACACCAGATACAAAAATGTATGTGAAATTGCAAGGGGTGCAATTTTACGACATTACAATACTGTCATCTTATGAAAGTTCTACCCTTTTTCCTTTCAATGAATAATGACTATCCTTGCATTGCATGATCAATTTATTCATGAAATTATGCCTCCTTTAAACACTGACTACCTTCTTTTCATAGGTCATTCACATAGGTCATGAGGACTATTCTCACGTCATTAGGATCCTTAACTCAATGCATTAATTATGAAGTTGTACCATATATCAATTATCACCTAAGGGTGTCCTTGACTGTCCTAATCATGGTAAACAATCTCTTTTTGTTCATTGCAACAAAACTCCCTTATGATGACTATCCTCATGCTATTTCCTCACTACCTTTACTTGTCTTGAAGCCTCATAGTAAGTCCACCCTTATCTTTGATCCCCTTGTTTTTCCAACCTTTATAACACTACTCATTGTCCTTTAATGCAATTTTTTACTATCCTTTACCCCTTTGGCCATTGAAATTTTAAATGACAAAAGTTGTCCTTGACTGTGTTTGATATATGACTCATTAGACATGAATATCCATTGTTTTCTTTAAACCTTGTCCTTTATCCCTAAACTTTTCAACATATGGCTATCCATATACATCAAAGGTTTGACATGAATTAGTATGTTTCAAGCTCTTCCAATTGCCCCTATTCATTTTATTGTCTTTGTCCTCTCATAACTGGCGCAGGGGCACCTAGTCAACATCATGTAAATAGGGTCTAGTTTTGGGTTTTGTGTTTGCAATCATGTATTTGGATGTAATAAGGTCTAGTGAGACCATTTCTAATATTTTTAGTTGATTAGAGTCATATAGGGTTGGTTAGAGTAAAAGTTGTCAAGTTTTGTGTAAATGTTGCATTAGCAACTTTGTACTTTTTGTTGTTCTTGGAAGTTGAACAATCTTTGGATTCAAAATATTGTTGGAACCATTGTGTTTTGATGTTTTATGTTTAAATATGCCTTGAAAAACTCAAGGCAAGGTTCTGGAGTGGTGTTGATGTTCAAGCAATAAGAAATTTTCATTTTTCTGCAATTTCTTGTGTAAATTTGCTGCTACAAGCATTGGTACGGTTCCGTACTGAGTGATTATGACTTGAAGTGAATTGGATTTTGTGGAGAAATGAACTAAATTTGTTTTGGTTTTGATTTGGATTGATTTCATCAAGTTTGAAGCTTGTTAGAAAATTTTTCCTAAAAATGGGTTGAAAACCCTGATTTGAGGGTTTTAGAGTGAAAAAATGGAATAAAAGACCATTCCACCAGTAAAAATCTCTGCAAATCAGTGGAATGGTGTTAGATAGGTTTTTTTTCATGTTTTATGAGTGGGAAGGAGCAATGGAGGCATATTTATAAAGTTTTGTTGATGCCCGAGATATAAATCACCATGTTTTAGGCATGAAAAGATGGCTAGATGTTAGGGTTTGATAAAGAAGCAAGGAAAAAGTGTGAAATTGGATTGGTGAGCATAGAAAAACCCTAGAAAGTGTGTCTGAGGTGTTGGTGAAGATAACTGAGGCCTAGAGTAAATAGAATCAATAAACCCCTATGTGAACAAGCCTAAATAGGCCTAAGTAGGGTTTTGAAGTTTGGTGAATTTGTGGGTGTTTCAATTGAAAAAAAATGTTATTTTCGACTCCACGTGACCTGGTTGAAGTCTTGGAATAGAATTTTGTGGTTGGGAGAAGGAGAATCATGTAGTTGCTTTGTAAAAGAGGCCTAATTGGACTTAAGGGCAACGTAACAATCCATTTTAGAAGGTGATGTTCTGAAACAAGCCTATGCACAAATTGGATAGGTTAAAAAGAGCATAAAGGGTATTCTAAAAGGTATTCCTTTCATGGTTTTGAAGCCTTCTCTAAAATATATTTTCAATTTTTTCTATTTGGAATGCTACAAGGCAATTTGAGGAATTGGAGAGAAAAGAGCCAAGTTAGGGTTTTCAAGGTTGAAAGTTCATTAAAAAATGATTGAATTGTGATTGTTTGATGATCTCCACCCTACTCTACATCAAGTTGGTATCAAAGCATAGGTTTTGATCATTTGAAGGAAAGGGGTTGAAGTTTGAAGAAGGAAAAGTTGCAATTTGAAAGGAAAGATGCCTCCAAAGGGTAGTGCAGTCATTGCTAGGGAAATAAGAATGATGAAGGAGTCTCAAGAAGTTGTTTTAGCTAGACTTGCAACATTGAAAACAAACCAAAGAAGAGGTAAGGCCACTGAATATGAGAGTGACCGAGAGGAAGAGGAAGAGGGTGAGAATGAAAACCCTCCAAGAGGAGTCCAAGGTGATGATGAGTTGAACCCTGATGAAAGAAGAATGGTTAAGCTGCTGAAGGCTATCAGAGGAGAGACTACTGAAGTGAAAATGAAATTTTCTATGTATAGTGGGAAGATGGATAATGAAGAAGTGTTGGATTTGATTGATGCACTAGATAATTACTTTGAGTATAAGGAGGTAGTAGAAGAACAAAAGGTAAAGTTTACAAAACTAAATTGAAAGGACCTGCCCTAACTTGGTGGAACTATGTGCAAGAGGAGAGAGTGAAAAAGGGTAAAGCAAAAAAAAATTCATGGGAAAGGATGATGTCTAAAGTGAAGATTCAATTCTTTCCTGGTGACTATGCAATTCAAACTTTTAGAAAGTTGCAAAATTTCAAGCAAAAAAAGATGGATGTCATGGATTACATCAAGGAGTTTCACAAGTTGAGCATTAGAGTAGGTCATGTTGAAGATGAAGTTGAGAAGATAACAAGGTATATGAATGGGTTACTTGGTTCAGTATCCAAGATGAATTGAGTCTTTCCACTCCTAGAACAATTGACGAATGTTTTCAGTTAGCTATTAGAGTAGAAGAAAAGTTGAAGAGAAGGAAAGAGAGACAAGGTAGATGAAGAACCTCAAGAGGTAGAGGTTCACTTTCCAACTCAAGGAAATCCTATGAGGACCAAGAAGGTGCAAGTAAAGGTCAAGAACAAGTTGTTGATGCAAGAGGTGGATTTAGAGGCAATGGATCAGGTTTTAGAGGTAGATTTGGTGGACAAGGTAGAGGTTCAAATACCTTCTCTAGAAGATGCTATTAGTGTAATAAATTTGGCCATCAAGCATGGAAGTGCCTGGAGAAACAACCTTCTACATCACATGGTGGTGAAAGGAGAACACAGTTGGTGCAAGAAGAAGATTGTAAAAGTGAGAATTCAACACCATAACTTGTTGCTCCAAAGGTTGGTGAAGCACTAATGGTAAGGAGAACACTCATCAAAACATTAGAAGAGAAGGAGCCATCACAAAGAAGAACACTTTTCAAGACAACTTGAAAATGCATGGGTAAGGTATGTAAGGTTGTAGTTGATTTAGGCAATACTGATAATATGGTGTCCATTAAAATGGTTGAGAAACTAAAATTACCTAGAATACCACATGATACTCCTTATAAAGTGTCTTGGCTGAATGAGGGTCAATCTGTTTTGGTAAATGAGCAAGCTTGGGTTGAGTTCAATATAGGTGGCTACAAAGATAAGATTCCATGTGATGTGTTGCCTATGTATGTGTGCCACTTGCTGCTAGGGAGACCATGACAATTTGATAGGCATGTAGTGTATGATGGTAGGAACAATACCTATGAGATAAACAAAGGTGGAACCTCTTTTACTTTGACTCCATTGAAAGAAGATGATAAGGGACAAACTAAGGCAACCGATGTGATAATGTTAGGTAGAATGGAATTCATCAAAGTAGAGAAAGGAGAGAACATGACACTTGCAACCACTACCAAGCATGGAGATACTAAAACATTAGATTTGAAGCATGAGTCAATTTTGGAAGGAAATGATATTGAGAATGTCAAGGATGAATTGATTTTGGGAATACAAAATTGGTTTGAGAAGCAAGTTGAGGTGATAATGAAAAGAGTATTTTGCTTATTGTTGTCAAAAGAGGCTGTGGTCATTCACTTTTTTGTCAACTCAGAGGTTTGTAAATCTGGTCAAGAAGTAGTTAAAGGTGCACCACAACAGATGGAAAAGGTGAACAACAAAGGCAAGGAGATTAAGGGTAAGTTGTAAGAAAATGTGGAAAAATCTAAGCACACAATGAGAGTGAAGTAGAAGGTAGTGCATTACAAGGCACAAGGAGGTGTGGTTGTAGGAGAAGAAGCAACTTCGATAGTATTTTCAGATGTACCACAGGTGGAAGATCATCCAACAAGTGAAGAACAACAGTCTCAAAGGAAGAATCGATCAAAGGTAAGAAACAATGCATTTTTTAAGAACTTGACTCATTGGAAGGGATTGCTAGATGGAAAGGCACTTGGAGATCAATGAATGATGAAATCCAAAATGGTTTTGTTGTAGCACAGTCCTCAAGGGGACTTGAGTTCCTCTTTTGTCCAGGTGTATGGTGTAGGGGCACCTAGTAAACATCATGTAAATAAGGTCTAGTATTGGGTTTTGTGTTTGTAGTCATGTAGTTGGATGTAATAAGGTCTAGTGAGACCATTTCTAATGTTTTTTAGTTGATTAGAGTCATATAGGGTTGGTTAGAGTAAAAGTTGTCAAGTTTTGTGTAAATGTTGCAAATGTTACATTAGCAACTTTGACTTTTTGTTGTTCTTGGAAGTTGAACGGTATTTGGATTCAAAAGGTTGTTGGAACCATTGTGTTTTGATGGTTGATGTTTAAATATGACTTGAACAACTTGAGGCAAGTTTCTAGAGTGGTTGATGTTCAAGCAATAAAAAACTTTCATTTTCCTGTAATTTCTTGTGTAAATTTGCTGCTACAGGCGTTGGTACGGTTTCATATTGAGTGATTATGATTTGAAGTGCATTGAATTTGGTGGAGACATGAACTAACTTCGTTTTGGTTTTGTTTTGGATTGATTTCATCAAGTTTGAAGCTTGTTAGAGACTTTTTCCTAGAAAATGACTTGAAAACCTTGATTTGAGGGTTTGAGAGTGAAAATATGGTATAAAAGACCATTCCACTGGTAGAAATATTTGCAAATCAGTGGAATGGTGTTAGATAGGTTTATTTTCATTTTTTTTGAGTGGGAAGGTGTAGGGGAGGTGGATTTATAAATTTTTGTTGATGCCCTAGATATAAATCACCATGTTTTAGGCATGAAAAGATGGCTAGAGGTTAGGGTTTGATAAACAAGAAAGGAAAAAGTGTGGGAATTGGATTGGTGAGCATAGGCAGATCCTAGTAAGTGTGTCTGAGTTGTTGGTGAAGATAAATGAGGCATAGAGTATATAGAATCAATAAACCCCTATGTGAACAAGCCTAAATAGGCCTAGGCAGGGTTTTCAAGTTTGGTGAATTTGTGGGTGTTTCAATTGAAAAAAGTTGTTTTTTTGACTCCAAATGACTCGGTTGAAGTCTTGAAATAGAATTTTGTGGTTGGGAGAAGGAGAATCATATATTTTCTTTGTAAAAGAGGCTTAATTGGACTTAAGGGCAACATAGCAGTCCATTTTAGAAGGCGATGTTCTAAAACAAGCCTATGCACTAATTGGATATGTTAAAAAAGAGCATAAAGGGTATTTTAAAAGGTATTCCTTTCATGGGTTTGAAGAATTCTCTAAAAGATATGTTCAAATTTTTCTGTTTGGAATGCTACAAGGCAATTTGAGGAATTGGAGAGAAAAGAGCCAAGTTAGAGTTTTCAAGGTTGAAAGTTTGTTCAAAGCTGATTGAATTGTGATTGTTTGATGATCTCCACCCTACTCTGCATCAATAACCTCATTATACATATTCCTGTTTTCCAATAATTTCTTTACCTTTACTATCTTCAAATAGTGGTTGTTATTTTATCCTTTCAAAATACTTCTACCTCTTTGATATATGATTGTCCATTTTGCATGACTTTTAGTATGCATAAGTTATTGTAGAAAAACACCATTTGAAGGAGGAAACCTAGTTAGTCCATATAACACCATGAATCCTTAATAATTGTCCAATTAGACGAAGCTCCAGAGGACCAGGGATCAAGGCTGGAGAGTCTTCTAGGGATGCCTGTAGGTACTTTATTTGGTGTCGAGTATGACAACTATCCAGACTAATATCATCAATAGAACTCTGTAATCTATACTAAAACCTAACAACCAACTTTTGGTAACTATCCTTTGAAATCATTTTTTAGGGAAGTATGATAAAAACTTCTTTTTGAAGGTTGTCCATTGCTTTGGTGTTTGTCAACTACCTCGCTCATTATCCTGTGACTTTTCTACCTTACTTGGTGGCAATTTGATGGTGTTGGTACAATGCTCAACATGATTGACCCATTTTTGAATATCCTCATGCTTCTAGATGGACTCCTCATCACTACCCCTTGTTTTGATCAGCCAAGGCTTGTCTTCAATATTGCAAGGTGATTATCTTGAATTTTGTAGTCTTCCCTCCTTTGAATAGGATTGTTAAACTTGATTTTTTGCATGATCATTTCCTTTTGTGCCAAGCATGGTCTGTCCTCCTATAAAATTTATGGTCTCTTAATTGATTTGATTTCTATGTCTTTAATGGAATATTAAGGAGGATTGTCATTATGTCCTTGCATTGTGATATCACTTTATGCCATGACTATGCATTAACTACCCATTAAACTCTCTTCATGATTGTCATATCTCTACCATCTTTAACATTGCAACTCTTTACCCCTATTGTTCTCACATCTACACATTCATATTGACATTGTTGTCCTTCCTTTACATTAGGGATCCTTCTAATCTCAAGCTAACTGTCATAAAATGCAAGGTCTTTAGGCTATATGTTTGTCCTAACTTGCATTCTCATCTAAAAGTCTACTTCCATCATAGTCTATGTACATTTTTTAGCTCTACCTTTATATGACTTAGTGAGCTTGGTTGCTTTCATTCCCTTATAATGTGTCTAATTGTCACAGTCCATAAATCACCCTCTTCAATCTAAGCCAAAGTATTCATTAATTTTGTAATATCACTATCTTTAGACTATCAATACAATCATTAAGACTGTCCATTATTGGTGGTTTCCTTTCTTCATTGCTTTATATCATTCATATCATTGTTCTTAACTTTAAATGACTATCCCTATATTGATTATTGCACAATCCATTGTGACTACCCTTATTGAAGTTGATCACTTAACTATCATCAATGTCACCCTTGGTCTTGTGAGATTGAGTTTCATTCATTGATCCTCAAAATGGATCCTTAGAAGCTTTCTTGTGAATTGAATTATCCTATTTGAAATTCCATTATAATTGCCCTTATGTCTTTGCATTACCTATCTTTTGAACCTTCAAAAATGCATGATCTTTGACTACCATAGCATTGCACTATCATAGTCACACCTTCACAAAAATTCAGAGTATGTTTTCTCTCAATCATACACTTTATGACTTTCCTCTACTTGAAACATCATGGCTTGCACTTTTGATGTGAAGTTACTGCCTTCTAACCTTGCATAGTGATTCTAATTTAACTACCACTTCAAACCTTATCTTGGTTATGGTTGTTCATTACATTGGTGATTGTCCATGAACCTTGATAGATGGTGAATTGTCCACCCTTAGGACCTTGCAGTTGTATTTCATTCATAATGGTTGTAAAACTAAATAGGAATTTTAGTAGTCATAAGTTTATAACAACAACAATGGAAAATAATTTTCATAGGAGTTGGGGCAGATTTTGAATATCCCCTATGCTATCAAACCACTATCTTTTAGAACAGATTTGATTTAATCATGAAAACCCTTAGATCAAGAATTTGATTAACCCTTATTGTCACCTTATTAGCTTAACAAGTGCTTCTCAGGGCTTTGCCATATCATATGGTTTTCATGACAACTTTATATAACTCTTCTTGACCATGCTGTCATCAATCCAGATGAGGATTCAATGGGTAGTATTTAATTTTCACCAATGGTCTCATAGGCTTCTATAAGCTCTAATTTTTAGATATATGAGTTATCTCTACACAAATCAAGGTAAATAATAAAAACCCTTTTGATTGCCACACGAACCCTTAAATTGCCTTTTCATTGAGCAAAATTAATGAAAACTTTTATACATCACTTCCCATAGATGCAAGGAAATTTGCTACTTCAAATGCACTCTACATTAACTATTAACAACTCTTCATGATGATGGGAAGGTTTAAAAATAACAAACCTGTAGAGTTGCATTCATCTTGAATTTTATGTGCATGTCTCTGTATTAAAATCTCTGTGCAATCTCAACTATGTATAGCATGACCTAGAGGATCTACCACTCCTTGTCTTTAATAAAGATAGTCCAATGCTCTCCTTGCATGCAATCAAACCTCAGGAACTGGAAATAATGAACAAAGCAATACATTGCATGCACTTCAATAGTTGAATCTTATAGTTTTCTTTTAGCTGAGCAAAAAACCTTAAATATCCGCCTTAACATGAAGTCTTTTCTTTAGCTTTTGCTTTTCTTTTTTTTCTAAACTTGGTGCACAACTTGGACGTTTTACTTTCATTTTTACATGCAAAAGCATGCTTCTTTGCTTTTTCCCTAATTTTGGCATGGGAAACTCTCCTTTCTTGCTTTTTAGTGTGAACTTGAGACTTTGAGGGATAATATTTGAACAAAAAACTCCACCAAGATTTTTAAAATGAAAACAATAATACTCTTCTATTTGATTTTTCAATTAATGCACCCTAAGATTATTTAAATGAGATATTTAAATAATGCCAAGGAATTTGAATAAAAATGGATTGCAATTGAGGAAGAGGAATTTATGGTAGATGAGGTGGAAGATTGTTTAGAGGAACTTGTTTGCAATGTGGAGTGGAAGGGCATATATCATTTAAGTGCTCACAATCTCAAGGAAGTCAAGAAAGAAGACCAAATAGAAGCACAATATTTGCACATAAAAATTAAAAAATAAATTAAATCATCCATCCAAGTAGATGAAAATGAAAGAGGTGATTCTCCATTGATGAAAATATTTTTGTTGAAACTTAAGGGTGTAGGTAGAGATGAACTCATGAAAGGAAAAAGTATATTTAGAACAATGTGAAAGGATGAAGGTAAATATTGTAAATTCATTATTGAGAGTTGTAGTAATAATAATCTTGTACCATTTGATTGAAAAACTTGGAGCACCCTAGTTTGCATAAATTTTAAGGCTACATAAAGAACATAAGGTGTTAGTAAGTGAAAAAAATAGTCAAGTTCAAGATAGGATTATATAATGGTGAGGCATTGTGTGATTTTATACCTATGTATGTGTGTCTTTTGTTGTTATTAAGAGCATGGAACTATGATAGAAATTATATTCATAATAGTAGAGAAAAGGGTTATTCTTTGATGAAGGATGATGAGAAACATATTCTTACTCCATTAAAAGAGAGAAAAATAAGTATGAGAGAAAAATAAGTATGTATATATTTTATTCATTAGATGGAAGGAAGTTATTTGGAGCATGAAAATGTGTATTTTATACTGATACCAAGGACATGAAATATTATAGATGGAGAATAAGGTCTACAAAACTATTCTAGAGTTACTAACACAGTACAATAATATAGTATCAAGTAATATGCCATGTGGATTACTGTGAATAAGGGGTACCATTCATTATATGGATTTGATTCTAGAAATAAGTTTTCCACATAAATTTATCATAAAACATCAATAAAAAATGAAGAGTTGAATAGATAAGTGTAAGATTCATTGAAGAATGGTTTCATTAGAGAGAGTATAATTCCTTGTGCAATGCCAACAATAGTAGCACCAAACAAAAGCTAAGACTAGAGAATGTGTAGATTCAATCTAGCAATTAATAATTTCATAATAATGTATATATTTCCATTGCCAAGGATGAACGATTTGTAGGGTTATTTGAGAAATTCAACAAGATAGAGTTGAAGACCAATTAACATTGAATTTGACTAAGAGGAGATTAATGGAAGACAAAATTCAAGAAGAAAGAAAAATTGTATGAGTGGTTGGTTACGCCCTTTGGGATAACATATCAAGCACATTTACAAGCTTTATGGATGAATTATTTAAATAATATTCAAGTTTTTATGATTGTATATTTGGATGATATTTTAATATTGCGTAAAATTGAGGAAGAACATTAAGATGATATTATATTAATGTTGTAGTGATGGAGAGGATACAATCCTTATAAATATCAAGAAATGTAGTTTTATGAAGAAATAATTAGTATAATTAGGATTTGTAATCTCAATAAATAATTTTCCTATTGATCCAAAGAAGGAAAACTTAATTATAAATTGGCATACATAGAGAATTTTAGAAGAAATTTTCATGTGTTGACTAGTTTCTCCCAAAAGTTCATTAGAAATTTCAAAGGAATATGTATAGTAATAATAAAAATAGTGAGAGGGGATAAAAGGGAGTTTAATTAGACTATAGCAAAGAATTAAAGTTTTAAATTATCGAATAAGAAGGTTATTGAACAACTGTTGTGTTAACATTGATAGGTTTTGATAAGATATTTTAGGTGGATTGTGATGCAAGCAATAACATGATTGGAGTAGTATTAGGATAAGAAGAGAGATTGGTATCATATTTTAGTGATAATTTGAATGATGGAAAGAAGATATTATATATATGATTATGTATTTTATTCTATAATTCAAGCATTGAAGAAGCAAATGCATTACTTATTACCCAAGGAATTTGTGTTGGATATAGATATAGTCAAGATAAGTTGAATCAAAGGTATGTTATATGGGTGGATTTTATGTAAAGTTACTCTTTTATTTTGAATCATAGGATTGGTAAGTCTAATAGAGTTGTCAAATGCATTGAGTAGGAGACATAATTTAATGATTGCCATGAGAGTTAAAGTTGTTGGATTTTAAGAAATTAAGAATTTGTATGAAAATGACGTTCATTTTCCTACATCATGGAAAAATACAAAGAAATTTTATGGATAAAAAATATGAAGGATTAGATTAATTAGTTCATAATGATATGTTATTCAAAGGAAGCCAATTATGTATTCCTAGAAGTTTTATTAGGTAGAATTTGATAAAAGAAAACCATATCAATGGATTAACAAGTATTTTGGTATGAACATGAAAATGACATTATTAGGAAATAATTATTTTTGGCCATGTATATATAAGGATGTGAAAGGTATGTTCAAAATTATAGAATTTTTTAAGTTATAAAAGTAATAGTCAAAATGTTGGATTATAAAAGTTATTGCCAATTCTAGAGAAGCCTTGGGAGGATATAAGCATATATATTTTATTAAGTTGGACAAGAATACAAAGAGATCATGATTTAGTATTTTTAGTCATTTATATATTCTAAAAGATTAACACATTTTATAACATGCAATAAGACTAAAAATTTGGTACATGTAGTTGATGAAATTTTCACGAAAGTTATGAGATTGCATGGTTTGTAAAGAAGTATAGTTTTTGATAGAGATACCAAGCCTGTTGCTTATTTCTTAAGGAAATTATAGAAGAATGTGAAAATAGAGTTAAATTTTAGATTAAAAAATCACCTAAAAATTGATAGACATACAAAAGTGGTAAATAGAAGCTAAGAAAGCTTCATATGATTATCAAGAGAAAAAATGGGTAATTAGGATATGACATTAGTGAAAGTAAAGTTTGTATATAATAATCTAGTGAATAAGAGAATAGTAATAACACCATTTGAGATAGTGTATGGGAATACTCCAATAAATTTATTAGAGTTAAGACATATTAGAAATGAAGAGAAAATAAGTGTTGAGGTAGAATGATTTGTAGATCATGTGAAGGCATTGTATGTATAGGTTAGAAAATAATTGGAGAAAATGAATAATAAGTACAAGGAATAGAATAACATGAAGAGAAGACAAAGGGAGTATGGAGTTGGAGATGAAATCATGGTGTATTTTAGAAAATAAATGTTTCTACAAGATACATACAATCAGTTAAAATTAAGAAGTTTGATCCTTGCAAGATTATAAAGAAGTTTGATCCTAGTATTGTGTATAAAGTAGAATCAGTTGAAAGATTCAATATATCATTATTTAATATTATATATTTGTATGAATATCATGATGAAGGATTAAAGAAGAAAGTATAGAGATGAAGTGGATAAAGTATATGCTAGAACAACAAATTGGAGCGATTGAAGAAATATCATGTATGAAAGTTGAAAGAGTACAAGGAGCAAAAAATATGAAGAATAATTGGTGTGAAAGGGAAAAATAGACACTAAAATATTCATTCTTTCATCCATAATTATTTTATCATTTTATAAATAATATTCATCATCTTCCTCTTATTATTCACTATCCTTAATTCATAATCATTTAATTAAATAAATTAAATAATTTAAATAAAATGAAAAATTATCTTATATTATCCATTATCTAAATAAAAATTATCATCCACATAATATTTATCTATTATTCATTAACTAAATAATTAAAATTTTTAATTTCACCTAATTTCCAACAATTATTCATTAAATAATTAATAACATCCTCAAATTTCACTTTATCTAGTTAACCATCCAATCTATTGAATCATGTACTTAGTCAACTATCCATATAATCCTCATACAATCACTTTACTCCATCTACTCACTTTAATCATCCATGCAATTAGTTGACACATCCATACACTTAGTTAACTATTTCATACAAATAGTTAACTCCTAAATTCCTCCATGCAATCACTTAAATGTTTCATGCAAATAATTAACTCACTAATCAATTATGTTAATAAATCAATCAAAATGGAGATTTTGGGATGGAGCTCATGGACAACTCTTAAATAGCTCCCCACTTCAATTTAGAAGGACTTTCAAAATGACAATGACATAATTTAATTCTAAAAAAGATAGACAATGAGAAGAATGAAGAATAAAAACTCTGAAATGAATCAAAGTTTGATAAGGGAAGAAAGGACCAAAATTACATGAAATACTTTATTTTTAAATTATATGAAGGTATCAACTATAAAATATTGTATGAGGGGAATATTTGAAGATATGAACAAACCATGCAATAAAAGGAGTAATTATAGGAACAAGCCCTGGATTGAATGTGTCATAGATGAATTTTTTAACATGGATGGCTACGAATCTCAAGATCCTCTTAAAAATACTAAATTATCCTTCTCCATTTCCTTTCTAGAGATTACCATCACTTTTCACAAAGATACGAAGAAGAAAAAAGGAAAGATTATGGGGGAGACAAACTAAGGGTGGAACTCACCACCTATAAAACTTTGGTGGGAATTACTAAATATGGGGGAATTTTGAAAGAGGCGGGGTTTCCAACTACTTCAAGGCTATGTAAGGCCATGATGAAGTGTTATATAACAAATTCACCAATTATTGGAATCAAAGAGAGGATAGGAAAGTGTTTTCACTTTGATGAATCTGTCCTGATTTAGGCAAATACATTGACCTGGGCCTAATGACTTGTTAGGAAAATCCACTTTTGAATCAATGAAGGTGACTTATAAATAGGTGAATCTATGTTACTAACATTTATTGTGCAGGTAACCCACCTTTAGTGAACTCATGATCACTTAAGTGAATATGCCATATACTTTAATGAATATGTATCTTTGGGGATTTAGCAAATTTGTGATCACTTAAACAAATATGCTCTATTAATTAATGATTTCATCTAGTATAGTTGTTTTTATATTTTGTTAGTTTTAACCCATTTTTTCAACATTTTATTTGACCAATTTGTTAACTTGATCAAAACAAATCACAATCATTTTAGTTCATCACTTTGGCATCTAAGCCCTCATTGTGCAACTTGAAATCCCTTATCAAAGACAAAAATCATAAACTACGAATGTATATTCTTGTAGCATGTGGTCAAATACTATATTTTATCACCAATATAGGCACTAAATTAGCATAAAGGGTAAATTAATCTTGTGTGTCATGTTTGGGGTCATTTGGAGGTATATTCTTTCCCCTTTCACTATTTGGTGAGCCTAGGGATTAGAAACATTTAGAAAACATAAGCCTTGTTGTCTTCACTAAAGAGTGTTTGATCACATGTATACTCTCCCCTCACACTTCATGCAAGCTTGGAGATCAAAAATACCAAAACTCTCTTTCCAATTAGGATGTCTACTTAGGGATTTCATCACCCCAAGGGATGACCTCAACCATAATTTTTAATGGGGTATAGAAAGAGGGGAGAATGCAAGTTGTACCCCAATCTATTCATGTTGTATTGTAATGTCCCTAATAGGGATCATACTAATTCTAACTTAAGTTATCAATTTCACAAAGTGAATTAAGGATCTAGAGAGTACCTTGGTTGATTTTAATCCTACAAACAAGTTAGATATCAATTGCAACCATAACCTAACAAGAGAAGCATCATGTTTCAACATTAGTAATTCCATGGTAAATTTACTATCCCAATTATTACCTTACCTCGAGGTGCACACCATAAGGAGAAGCATGGAAGAGAATGGTTGTGGGGTGTCTTAGTTTTCGTGGCCTCATGTGGCACATGCCATTCATAAGTGGCTATCTCCTTAATCTCATGTGGTGCATGCCATTCATATGAGACGACCTCCTTGACCTCATGTGGCACATGCCATTCATATGAGTTGGTCTAGGGATGATCCTAATCCCCTCATGCTTCCAAAGCTTTCCACTCCCCATAATTAATCCTCCCCTCTTGTTACACCATGGTAGGAGGGTGAGATTACACTGGTTACTCTGGTGATCAATCTAGACCCAAGGACAATACCCTTTGACCCCAAAGGAAAGTACCCCCTTGGCCCTTTGTGGAATCATCTTGTTCCCCCATCGGGAGGTGTATCTAGTAGAGATCCCTTTGTATCATTCCCTCTGTAATCTCCTCTTTCCCATCATGGTGGAACATGAATACCATAATATAAACTAACTATACATATGCATATAATTTCTAAATATACTATAACCAGAAATAAACAATAGATAATAAATATTAGACACTAATAAGTGATAATGAAAAATGATAAGAATGCACTCATGATTCTATTTTATGAGTTCTAAATTTAATTGAATTCAACCAACATATACACCTATGACATGTTAATTTCTAAATTTTGAATAGAGTAAATATCTACTACTCTATTCTAGGACTGTAATTGTAAATAAGCAATAAGAAACATTACTATAGATCCTACTCTACAGATCGTAACATATATTTTATATTAGAAAGCAATATAATGAATTTTGTGTACACTTGCAACCAATTACATTTCCTTTCCAGATTATGATTTTTGATCTACTAATATGTAGTTACATTTCCTTTTGTGATACAATACTTCTTAATCCCTGCTGCCTTGGTCTTACATTGACCTCCTTTATAGCCGATCAAAGACTTGCTTGGGACATGTCTTCTAAGTGATACTACTTTTCTTGGAGTTGATTCACCTTTTAGACACCTCTTTTTATAATAGTTGGTTTTCTTTATTTAAACTACTTTCGGTTTATTGACTTTGCCTTAATGTATATGTTTATTGTAGTGTCAAAAAATGTCGTTAGGGACATTTTCACACTTGTTTGGGCCCTCCTTGTTGAATTGAGCTTAAAGTTGCCTTGATTTAGTGTTGTAATGTGGTTGACACATTCACATTAGGTCTTGGGCCCTTGTGAACTAATGAAATTAAGTGGTACCTTCCTAAAGCATTGTGTTGTAACACACTTTCACAGTTTTCTAAGGTTTTATTAACTGATTAAACCTAATAAAACTCCTTTTTAACTTTAATCCTACCTTATTTTAAAGTGTTTTGAAGTGTTGTAACACACTTTCACACTTTTATAGGCTTTTCATTAATAATTATTCTTCTTTATGTTTTAATTGGCCCTATTTTATATCCACAAGCCCCATTTATTGCATCTTTTCGAGGATAGTCCTAACAAAAATTATTACCCAATCATAATTTAGGTGTTTAAGACTTGAATGACCTAGATATAGTGATCTAGGACTAATTTTCCACCTTAGGAAATGAGTCCCACCAAGATTTTTTGGTCCTGAACCTAGCTTCACATATTTCTAAGCATTTTTAAAAATGGTCCCAAAATTTAGGCCTAATGGGACTCATTCGCCACCTTGGGTGAATGAGTCTTGTGTGCCCAAAAATCAAAATTAATTCAAATTTTTGGTGGGATTTTATCCTCCTAGATTTGATGTTAGATTGTAATGTTGCAATTTTGGGAATTCTTGCATAATTGAGTCTAAATACAAGGTTCTTTCACTCATTTTCACCCCAAGCATTCAAGTATTCATCCTTATAGAAAAATTGAGTTCACACATGTTTACGAGAGAATTCAAGAGCATTCATGGGTAGATTATCAATCATTTTATAGAAAAATTAAAGCATCAATCATCATATCAATAATTTCATGCATCATGTTTGTTTTGGAGCTAACAATTGTGATGTAGGATTTTATGATTAAAGCAAACATTTCATTCAAGATCTATCATCTCCAAGCAAGAGTCAAGATCTACATCCATTGGAGCCATCTCATACATGTTTGCAACACTTCATTGATAGGGTTTGGTGAGTTGCAACATTACATTTTGTTCATTCATCATACTCCATTTCTATTTCATTCTATTTCAAGGTTTGATTACCAAAACCAGGTTTGACCAAGGAAAACCCCTACCCCTAACCCAACAAAATTTTCCCCTCTCCTTTGAGTGTGGTTTGCAAGTCTAGGTTGTATATTTCCTAAGGAGCAAGATTGGAGAAAAGTTTTCAAAGTTGTCATCAAGCATTGGAGAGCATTGGAGAACACCTACAAGTTGTAAATCAAGGTTTCAGATCCAAAAATCAATCAGGAAGGATAAAGAAAATGGAGAAGAGAAGGATCAGACTTTGAAGCTTTAGAAAACCTTAACTAGATTGATTCACCACTTTTGGTGAATAATTTAGATACCCTTTTGGCAGATCCATGTTCCTACATAGACATCCAGAATATGGACTGATTTACCTAGCTTGGTGAATGAGTCCTAGTTAGCATTAAAGTGAGATTTTCTAGTGTTTTAGAGCTCCATCCAACCATCTGTAGATTCCTTGGTGCACACATTTTATTCTATAGCTTTCTATTTTGTTTCATTTGCATATCTAGGTCATTACATTGAATTAGGGTTTAGTGTTGCATCTTGCATTTCATTTATTTTTCCAAGTATAAACTTGGTGGTGAAACCTTCATTAGTCTCTATTCATCCCCTAGGACAACCCTCTTGCAAGATCTCTTTCTTCTTTTCATTGAGATCTCAAGGGTTTGTTGTTGAGTGAAAGTTAGTGAAGATTGTCATTCTAGGTCCAAAACCCTAGAAGGGAAGCCAAAAATTTTCCACCTTTCAATTTGGTGAACCTACATTTAGAACATTAAAATTTTGATTCAGAGTGCATCATCATCCTAGATTTGGCTTGCATTAAAATTGGATTATAGTTTGCATTAGTTAATTGGAATTCTTGGGTTTCTAATTTTGAATTAGTGAAAGATCATATAGCTTGCATTTTTGCATTTAATTTCATTGAAAATCAAACATAATATGCATTTTCACATAGGATTTATATCATAAATCATAAAAATACATAGAAACCTAGAATATGGATTGATTCACGTAACTTGGTGAATGAGTCCTAGTCAACATTAAAGTCAAATTTTCTAGTGTTTCAGAGCTCCATCCAACCATCTTCAAGTTCCCAAGAGAACACATTTCATTCTATAGCTTTCTATTCTATTTCATTTACATTTCTAGTTCATTTTGTAGGTCATTGCATTAAATTAGGTTTTAGTGTTGCATCTTGCATTTCATTTATTTTCCAAGTTATTTCTTGGTGGTGAACCCATTATTAGTTTCTATTTAGCCCCTAGGTAGAACAACCCTCTTGGTAGATCTCTTTCTCCTTTGAATTGAGATCTCAAGGGTTTTTTCTTGAGTGAAAGTTAGTGAAGATTGTCATTCTAGGTTCTAAACCCTAGAAGGAAAGCCGGAAATTTTTCACCTTTCATTTTGACCCAAAAGGGTTTTTCTTTATCTCTTTTTTTGTTTGTCTTGTGTTTTCCTTTTGGGGATGATGCAAGGCGTCGAGACATTCATGTTTCTTCCATGTTGACCCAAAAGGTTTTTCAGTTTTTTTGCATTCTTTGTGTCATTCTTCTAGTTCTATGTGTATTTGGGGAATGATGACAGTTTCGAGCTCTTTAAAAACATTGTAGCAAGAACATATTGACCCAAATCCATAGATCCCTTATGTGTTTGGATTTTCATTTTGGGGGCAACCTTTCTCTTTTCTTTTCTTTTTTCATGTCATGGCTTTACTTGGAAACATATGACTTGGCATAGGGCTTTCCAAGTTACCTCTCATGTCTTCCTTTTCTGTTTTCATTTTTTATTTGCTACTTTAAAGTAATTGCTCACAACATGATGTTTAACAATTTCTTTAAAAGTGGGGACATACATTGTCATTATTATTTTGCATTTTTCTTTCTCATGGTTCATGGTGTAGTCTTCTTACTTTATACGATGTGTTTTATACTTTGTGGATGACATTGGGTGTGATGTATTTCAAGAGCATGATCTCTCTTATCATATTATATTCCTCTTAGTGGCTTGATGTGACACATTGCATCCCCTAAGTTGTGAATTTTCTATTCTTTGATTGGTACTCTCTTGGAGACATTAGGTACAATGTTCCCTAAGTTAGAGACCTGACTTGAACTAAGAAAGACTCCTTTGAACATTCCCTATTTTTCATTTTGCATTTTCAATTATATGGCCACCTTGCATACCTGTAGAGCCATCTTGTTTGTTCATGAGCTCCAAGCAGACAAAGTTTTGCTTGCCTCATGAAGCTTAATTTTTTTTTTTTGTGTGGTGCCTTATTAAAGTTATCAGGAGGTATAACTTTGGTATGGTTTGATGGGAAGCACATCCAAGGCATGAATTTCCCTTAACCACTTGCATGTGAGTGTGAGTTCATACCAACCGTGTGTGTATGTGTCTCACCTATTTTGGACCCTCACCTAGTGGACAACCAAGAGTTCTATTGCCTTAGAGTGAGCTTGCATTTTTTAGACAAACAACCTAGATCTGATCCAGATCACAATGGACAAATGGTCAAAGCTTGATCCGACTCTTTTATCTTTTTTCCTTTTTTTTGTCTTTTACAGTGTATGCTTGTTATTTTTCATTTCTCCTTATATCATTCTCATGCATGTTCTTTTTTGCTATGTTCGTTTGTCATGGAATCTTGATCTTGGGGGCTTGATCACCCCTCTTGATCGTTGTCATCCAATATTACTGGCATTGGTGTACATGGATGTCTCTTGATATGTGTTTGTCTACTTTAGTGTGAGTTTGAAGCAAGTTCATCCTTTGACTAAAATGGGGGCTAAATGTAGTGTCAAAAAATGTCGTCAGGAATATTTTCACACTTGTTTGGGCCCTCTTTGCTGAATTGAGCTTAAAATTACCTTGATTTAGTGTTGTAATGTGGTTGACACATTCAAATTAGGTCTTGGGACATTGTGAACTAATGAACTTAAATGGTACCTTTCTAAAGTGTTGTAACACACTTTCACACTTTTCTAAGGTTTTATTAATTAATGAAACCTAATAAACCCCATTTTAAACTTTAATCTTGCCTTAGTTTAAAGTGTTGTGAAGTGTTGTAACACACTTTCACACTTTTCTAGGCTTGTCATTAATAATTAGGCTTCTTTCTACTTTAATTGGCCCTATTTTACATCCACAAGCCTCATTTATTGCATCTTTTTGAGGATAATCCTGACACAAATTATTACCCAATCATAATTAAGGTGTTTTAGGCTTCAATGGCCCAAATTTAGTGATCTAGGATGCATTCACCACCTTGGGTGAATGAGTCCCACCTATATTTTTGGCTCCCGACCTGGTTTCACACATTTGTAAGCATTTTTGAAAATTGTCCCAAAATTTAGGCTAGCTGAAACTCATTTGCCACCTTGGGTGAATGAGTCTCGTGTGGCCCAAAATCAAAATTAATTCAAGTTTTTGGTAGGATTTTATCATCCTAGATTTGATGTCGACATGTAGTGTTGTAATTTCGTGAATTCTTGCATAATTTACTATAAACACAAGGTTATTTCACTCATTTTTACCCCAAGCATTCAAGTATTCATCCTTATAGCAAAGTTGATTTCACAAGTGTTTGCAAGAGCATTCAAGGGTAGATTTTCAAGCATTTTAGAGCAGCATTCAAGTATCATGTATGATGTCAAAGTATTCATGCATCATGTTTGTTTTGGAGCTAACAATTGTGATGTAGGATTTTAAGGTTCAAGCAAGCATTTCATTCAAGATCTATCACCTTCAAGCAAGAGTCAAGATCTACATCCATTGGAACTATATCACACATGTTTGCAACACCTCATTACTAGGGTTTTGTGAGTTGCAACATTACATCTTGTTTATTCATCATTCTCCATTACTATTTCATTCTATTTCATGGATTGATTTCCAAAACAAGCTTTGACCAAGGAAAACCCCTATTCACCAACCCAACAACATTTTTTCTCTCTCCTTTGTGTGATTTGCAGGTCTAGGTTGTAGATTTCCTAAGGAGAAAGATTGGAAGAAAGTTGTCAAATCATTAAAATTTGTCAAAGTTGTTATCAAGCATTGGAGAACACCTACAGCTTGTAAATCAGGGTTTTAGATCCAAAAATAAATTAGGAAGGATAGAGTAGATGGAGAAGAGAAGGATCAAACTTTGAAGCTTCAGAAAACCCTAAGTGGATTGATTCACCACTTCTGGGGAATGAGTCCTAGTTTTAGTCAAAATTTATATTTTTGTAGATTCAAATACCTTTTGCCAAATTGTTGTTCCTGCACAAAAACCTAGAATCTGGGCTAATTCACCTAGATTGGTGAATGAGTCCCAGTCAACATTAAAGTTAGATTTTCCAATGTTTCAAAGCTCCATCCAACTATCTTCAGATTCCCAAGTGCACACATTTCATTATGTAGCTTTCTGTTATATTTCATTTACATTTCTAGGTCATTTTGTAGGTCATTGCATTGAATTAGGGTTTAGTGTTGCATCTTGCATTTCATTTATTTTTCCAAGTTCTTACTTGGTGGTGAACCCCTTATTAGTTTCTATGCAGCCCCTAGAATAGCCCTCTTACTAGATCTCTTTCTCCTTTGCATTGAGATATCAAGGGTTTGTTCTTGAGTGAAAGTTAGTGAAGATTTTCATTCTAGGTTCTAAACCCTAGAAGGAAAGAAAACAATTTTCCACCTTTCATTTGGTGATCCTACATTTAGAACATTAAAATTCTGATTCGGAGTGCATCATCATCCTAGATTTGGCTTGCATTAACATTGCATTATAGTTTGCATTAGTTAATTGTCATTCTAGGGTTTCTAATTTTGCATTAGTGAAAGATCATATAGCTTGCATTTTTTCATTTCATTTCATTGAAAATCAAACATAATCTTTATTTGCACTTAGGATTTACATCATACAACATAAAAGGCACAAAAACCTAGAATATGGACTAATTCACCCAGCTTGGTGAATGAGTCCCAGTCAACATTAAAGTCAAATTTTCTAGTGTTTCAAAGCTCCATCCAACCCTATTCAGATTCCCAGGTGCACACATTTCATTATGTAGCTTTCTATTCTATCTCATTTACATTTCTAGGTCATTTTGTAGGTCATTGCATTGAATTAGGGTTTAGTGTTGCATCTTGCATTTCATTTATTTTTCCAAGTTCTTTCTTGGTGGTGAACCCCTTATTAGTTTCTCTTTAGCCCTTAGAACATCCCTCTTGCCATATCTCTTTCTCCTTTGCATTAAGATCTCAAGGGTTTTTTCTTGAGTGAAAGTTAGTGAAGATTGTCATTCTAGCTTTCATTTTGACCCAAAAGGCTTTTTCTTTATCTCTTTTTCATTTGTCTTGTGTTTTCCTTTTGGGGATGATGCAAGGCATTGAGACATGCATGTCTCTTTCATATTGATCCAAAAGGTTTTTCGTTGTTTTCACTCTCTTTGTGTCATTCTTCTAGTTCTATGTGTATTTGAGGAATGATGACAGTTCCGAGCTCTTTAAAAACATTGCAGCAAGAACATACTAACCCCAAATCCATATATCCCTTATGTGTTTAGATTTTTATTTTGGAGGAAACCTTTCTCTTTTCTTTTCTTTTTGCATGACGTGGCTTTACTTGGATACACATGACTTGGCATAGGGCTTTCCAAGTTATCTCTCATGTCTTCCTTTTCTATTTGAATTTTTCATTTGCTACTTTAAAGTAATTACTCACAACATGGTGTTTAGCAATTTCTTTAAAGTGGGGACATATATTGACATTATTCTTTTGCATTTTTCTTTCTCATGGTTCATGGTGTAGTCTTCTTACTTTATTCGATGTTTTTTTCACTTTGTGGATGAAATTGGGTGTGATGTCTTTCAAGAGCGTGATCTCTCTTAACATATTACATTCGTCTTAGTGGCTTGATGCAACACACTACATTCCATAAGTTGTGAATTTTCCATTCTTTGATTGGTCCTCTCTTGGAGACATTAGGTATAATGTTCCCTAAGTTAGAGACCTCACATGAACTAAGCAAGACTCCTTTGAACGTTCCCTATTTTTCATTTTGCATTCACAATTATAAGTTCACCTTGCATAATACAACTTGCATGCCTATAGAGCCATCTTGTTTGTTCATGAGCTCCAAGAATATGAAGTTTTGCTTGCCTCATGAAGCTCGAAAACTATTTTTGCATGGTGCCTTATTAAAGTTATTAGGAGGTATAAATTTGGTATGGTTTGATGGGAAGCCAATTTGAGGCATGATTTTCCCTTAGTCACTCACATGTGAGTGTGAGTGCGTACCAACCATGTGTGTATATGTCTCACCTCTTTCAGACCCTCACCCAGTAGACAACTAGGAGTTTCATTGCCTCAGTTGAGTGAGCTTTCATTTTTTGGAAAAATAGCCTAGATTTGATCCACATCACGATGGATAAATGGTCGAAGCTTGATTTGACTCATTTATCTTATTACATTTTTCTTGTCTTTGACAATGTATGTTTGTGCCTTTTTTTTTCCTCTTTATATCATTCTCATGTGTGCTTTTTTGTGCCTATGTTTGTTTGTCATGGGATCTTTATCCTAGGGGCTTGATCACCCCTCTTGATCATTGTCATCCCATCTTACTAGCATTGGTGCACGTGAAACCCTCTTGATGCATGTTTGTCTACTTTAGTGTGAGTTTGAAGCAAGTTCATCCTCTCACTAAATTGGGGGCTAAATGTAGTGTCAAAAAATGTCGTCAAGGACATTTTCACACTTGTTTGGGCCCTCCTTGCTGAATTGAGCTTAAAGTTGCCTTGATTTAGTGTTGTAATGTGGTTGACACATTCACATTAGGTCTTGAGCCCTTGTGAACTAATGAACTTAAATGGTTCCTTGACAAAGTGTTTTGAAGTGTTGTAACACACTTTTACAATTTTCTAAGGTCTTATTAATTAATTAAACCTAATAAACCCCATTTTAACTTTAATCCTACCTTATTTTAAAGTGTTATGAAGTGTTGTAACACACTTTCACACTTTTATAGTATTGTAATTAATAATTAGGATTCTTTATGCTTTAATTGGCCCTACTTTACATCCACAAGCCTCATTTATTGCATCTTTTCGAGGATAATCCACACACAAATCATTACCCAATCATAATTTAGGTGTTTCACGATTGAATGGCCTATATTTAATGATCTGGGACTCATTCACCACCTTGGGTGAATGAGTCCCACCTACATTTTTGGGTTCTGAACCTAGTTTCACACATTTCTAAGCATTTTTAAAAATGGTCCCAAAATTTAGGCCTAGTGGGACTCATTCACCACCTTAGGCGAATGAGTTATGTCTGGCCCAAAATCAAAATTAATCCAAATTTTTGGTAGGATTTTATCCTCCTAGATCTGATGTCGGCTTGTAGTGTTGTAATTTTTGGAATTTTTGCATAATTGAGTATGAATACAAGGTTCTTTCACTCATTTTCACACCAAGCATTCAACTATTCATCCTTATAGAAATGTTGAGTTCACAAGTGTTTACAAGAGAATTCAATAGAATTCAAGGGAAGATTATCAAGCATTTTAGAGAACCATTCAAGAATCAAGTATCATGTCAAACTATTCATGCATCATGTTTATTTTGGAGCTAACAATTGTGATGTATGATTTTATCATTCAAGCAATCATTTAATTTAAGATCTATCACCTTTAATCAAGATTCAAGATATACATCCATTAGAGCCATCTCACACATGTTTGTGACACCTTATTGCTAGGGTTTAGTGAGTTGAAAGATTACATTTTGTTCACTCATCATTCTCCATTACTATTTCATTCTATTTCATGGATTGATTTCCAAAACGGGGTTTGACCAAGGCAAACCCCACTAACCCAAAAACATTTTTTACCTCTCCTTTGTGTGTGTTTTGCGGGTGTAGGTTGCAGATTTCTTAAGGAGCAAGATTGGAAGAAAGTTGTCAAATCATTCAAATTTTTCAAAGTTGTAATCAAGTAATGGAGAACACCTATAGGTTGCAAATTAGGGTTTTAGATCCATAAATCAATTAGGAGGGACACAATAGATGGAGAAGAGTAGGATCATACTTTGAAGCTTCGAAAAACCCTAACTAGATTGATTTTCCACTTCTAGCGAATGAGTCCCAATTTTAGTCAAAATTCAAATTTTTGCAGATTTAGATACCCTTTGGCAGATTCTTGTTCTCACATAGAAACCCAGAGTCTAGACTAATTCACCCAGCTTGGTGAATGAGTATAGATCAGTATTAAATTCAAATTTTCTAGTGTTTCAGAGCTCTATCCAACCATCTTCAGATTCCCAGGTGCACACATTTCATTTTATAGCTTTTTGTTCTATTTCATTTGCATTTCTAGGTCATTTTGTAGGTCATTGCTTTGAATTAAGGTTTAGTGTTGTATCTTGCATTTCATTTATTTTCCAAGTTCTTACTTGGTGGTGAACCCCTTATTAGTTTCTATTCATCCCCTAAAACAACCCTCTTGCTAGATCTATTTCTCCTTTGCATTGAGATCTCAAGGGTTTATTCTTGAGTGAAAGTGAAGATTGCCATTCTAGGTTCTAAACCCTAGAAGGAAAGCAAACAATTTTCCACATTTCATTTATATTTTATAATTTATATTTGTTTACTATTTTTTATTTTGTTATATTTTATATTTTTATATTTATTCACTTTTCTAATTTCTTAGGAATATAGGTTATGATGTTATGATGTTTATAAATTATATTATTATTATGATTAGGTTCACCATTACAATATCGGTTCTTCTATAGTGTAATTATAATATCCATGTATGATAATTATGGTTAAAATAATAATGGCTAAATATTTAACATTATAATATCTATGATGGTTATAATTGTCTTTAAATTGTAATTCCTCATAGTTGACATTTTATTTGTATTTCAATATATCGTATTTTAATCATTGAGGTATATAAATTGTCAATATATATTGTTATTCTATTTCGATGTGTTAATTCTTTTATTATATTATGTATTTCACATTAATATATTATAATAAATTTTAATATTTAGTATTTATATTTTGGTAATTATAATTTTATATTTGATATTTATAATTATAATATTATCTTTGATAATTATAATTAAATCATTAATGTTTTAATATGTATTTTGTTTGTCTTGTTTCTAATACTTTATATCCAAATGCTACAATTTCAGGGGACTTGACAATCCACCCCCCCAAATATTGCTTGTCTTCAAGCAATCAACACTCCAAACATCTTTTCACTTCAATAGTTACACTCCCCAACTCAAGAAGCATTTTGACCAACATTAACATGTTCATAGTGTTTTGAGCATAAAGTAAACACAATGATGAGCTCCACAAGAATTAGAAATTAAAGTAGACAACTAAGTAGCTCAACTAGGAATGTAAGTAGCTCAACGAAGCAAACAAGTAGGTCAAGCAAGCAAGCGAGTAGCTCAAGCACATAGGTAGGTAGCTCAAGTAGGAAAAAAAGTAGCTCAAGCAAGCAAAAAACCAACTCAATCAAATAGGCAAGTAGCTCAAGCACACAAGAAATTAACTCAAGCAAGTAGGAAACCAACTCAAGTAGGAAAACAAGTAGCTCAAGAATACAAGCAACCAACTCAAGCACACAAGCAACTAGCTCAAGCAAGTAGGTAACTAGCTCAAGCAAGTAGGTAACCAGCTCAAGCAAGTAGGCAACCAAATCAAGTAGACAAGCAGGTAGCTCAAGCACACAAGCAATTAGCTCAAGTAGATAGGTAGGTAGCTCAAGAATGCAAGCAACTAGCTCAAGTAGACATGCAGGTAGCTCAAGCATGCAAGTAAGTAGCTCAAGCACACAACCAAGTAGCTCAAGCATGCAACCAACTAGATTAAGCAACCTAAAATACACCCATTTTAACATTTTCATAGTTTTTTTAAGCATAAAGTAATCATAAACACAATGACAAGTTCCACCATACATCACAAATACATGGTGACTAGCTCTAACATTTATAACATATACAATGGATAACTAGCACATCACAATGGATGACACACATATGTCCATAATGCATCCTAGATAGAAATAATATTAGTGCATTGTGCACTACACTGTGAGCCCTATCCTTTCCTCCAATATACATATGAACACACGATATACACTTGAAGTCACAAAGTATATGCAAGGTATATACATAGTTGCATACATACATGTAAGTCTCAAAGTATACACATAGAAAGAACACACATATGGAGATACATTAACACAGGGTGGTAGGAACATGCTTTGATACCACTTGTAATGTCTCTAATAGGGATCATATTAATTCTAACTTAAGTTATCAATTTCACAAGTGAATTAAGGATCTAGAGAGTACCTTGGTTGATTTTAATCCTACAAACAAGTTAGATATCAATTGCAACTATAACCTAACAAGAGAAGCATCATGTTTCAACATTAGTAATTCCATGGTAAATTTACTATCCCAATTATTACCTTACCTCGAGGTTCCCACCATGAGAAGCATGGAAGAGCGTGGTTGATGGGGTGTCTTAGTTTTCATGGCCTCATGTGGTGCATGCCATTCATATGAGGCTATCTCCTTAATCTCATGTGGCACATGCCATTCATATGAGGGGACCTCCTTGACCTCATGTGGTGCATGCCATTCATATGAGTTGGTCTAGGGATGATCCTAATCCCCTCATCCTTCCAATGATTTCTACTCCCCATAATTAATCCTCCCCTCTATTTACACAATGGTATGAGGGTGAGATTACAATGGTTACTCTGGTGATCAATCTAGACCCAAGGGAAGGACCCTTTGATCCCAAAGGCAAGTACCCCCTTGACCCTTTGTGGACTCATCTTGTTCCCCCGGGTGGCATATCTAGTAGAGACCCCTTTGCAACATTCCCTATGTAATCCTCTTTCCCACCATGGTGGAACATGAATATCATAATATGTGGAACATGAATATCATAATATAAACTAACTATACATATGTATATAATTTCTAAATATACTATAACCAGAAATAAACAATAGACAATCAATATTAGGAACTAATAAGTGACAAAGAACAATGATAATAATGCACTTATGATTCTATTTTATGAGTTCTGAATGTAATTGAATTCAACCAACATATACACCTATGACATGTTAATTTCTAAATTTTGAACAGATTAAATAATTGCTCTATTCTAGGACTGTAGTTGTAAATAAGCAATAAGACATTACTATGAATCGTACTCTATAGATCCTAACATATATTTAATATCAACAAGAAAATATAATGAATTTTGTGTACACTTGCAACTAATTGTATTTCCTTTCCAGATTACAATTTTTGATCGACTGATATGCAGTTACATTTTCTTTTGTGATACAATACTTCTTAATCCCTGCTGCCTTGGTCTTACATTGACCTCCTTTATAGCTGATCAAAGACTTGCTTGGGACGTGTCTTCTAAGTGTCGCTGCTTTTCTTGGAGTCGATTCACCTTTTAGATGCCTCTTTCTATAATAGTTTGTTTGCTTTATTTAAACTACTTTTGGTTTACTGAATTTGCTTTAATGTATATGTTTATATTTTATAATTTATATTTTTTTACTATTTCTAATTTTGTTATGTTTTATAATTTATATTTATTCACTATTTTTGATTTCTTAGGAATATAGGTTATCATGTTTATAAATTATATTATTATTGTGATTAGATTCACCATTACAATACCGGTTGTTCTATAGTGTAATTATAATATCCATCTATGATAATTATGATTAAAATAATAGTGGCTAAATATTTAACGTTATAATTATCTATGATGGTTATAATTGTCTTTAAATTGTAATTCGTCATAGTTGACATTTTATTTGTATTTCAATATATCGTATTTTAATCATTGAGGTATATAAATTATCAATATATATATTGTTATTCTATTTCAATGTGCTACAATCTTTTATTATGTTATGTATTTCACGTTAATATATTATAATGATTTTAATATTTAGTATTTATATTTTGGTAATTACAATTTTATATTTGATATTTATAATTATAATATTATCTTTGATAATTATAATTAAATCATTAATGTTTTAATATGTATTTTGTTTGTCTTGTTTTTGATGATTTATATCCCAATGCTACAATTTTGGGGGACACGACAATATCTAGCGAATCCTTTATGCATGGGTGATTCTTTGAATAGAGGTGAAATATTGGTCTAAGCATTATAGAAAAAGTTCCTGATCCACACTTGTAATGGGCTAGTGTTCACAAATTTTCCCATAGTCACATGTTTTAGTAGCCTAAATAATTTTGTCGTCAATTAGTGTAGTGTAAGGGATGCATATCATTACCTATTGGAGATTTGTTGGTGTTTTCATTAGTGTTGTCATTGATGTCAACCTCCAATATGGTCAAGGAGATTGTTAGAGATTGTTGCACTATGATGTCATTGATGTTGTGATTTGATGTCAACCTCTAGTGTGGTCATGTTGAGAAGTGGTTGTGGTATTAAGCAGGTGTTGCATATATTGTAGATATGTTGAGTAGGTGTTTGTGGTGTTCTTGATGTAACTGGTTCACTTGGTTTCCAAGTGATTATGAAAAAAATTGAATAAAAGAGTGTGTAGTGTGATATAGGTGTGTTCAGTGTTGTGCTCCGTATTTCTTCATGGTTGAAGATATGCTCGTGCCATTTGGGTGTGTTGATTAGAGGTGTTCAGAGGTACTATATATAGAGTTTTAGATTCTAGATCACGTGAAAATGGAAGCTATGTTTGATAGAGTGTTTCCTGTGAAGAAGGCCGTCTAGGAGAAATGGGATTACTCTACATTTCTACAAGTTGTGGTTTCCTATCTTGCAAATTTGGAAAAGTGCCAATGTTGTTTGTTCCTACCTTTCCCTAGAGTATCTAGTGTTCACTTTTTTTGCAAGGTTGGTGAGTGAGATTTATGCCTATGGCCATGTGGCCAATTGCATAGAATGAGAGTGTTCTTTAGTTTTAGGTTGTTGTGACAATATTGTTGAATATTTTGATGGTGTTGGAATATTCTTGGATGGTGTGAAATGTTGCTATGTGATTTGTATGGTATTTTCGGACTTGGGAAAGGAATGTATGTAGTTGCTTGTTAGTGTTAGTGCAAGTTTTTCTGACTTGGCGTGCTATCCCTAATTGCAGAGGTTGTTTGTTGTTTTTGGAAGCATGGAGAAGTGTGTCGGTGTAGATTTGGGCCCTAGTTAAACCTTGTGGTTTACCTTCACTTCTTTCCACTGCAAAAGTGTTTTTTGCTAACCTATTTGTTGGTTGCACATTTGAGGTGCATACATTTCATTGAGGCTCACATGGAGAAAGTTTTTGAGGTTGTGGAGGATATATAAGAAAGGTTAATTATTGAAGAAGGGTGTGATGTGTGGTATGGTGTGAAATGATGTGAATGTGATCAAGTTTGGTGATCTAAATGTGAGCTTAAATGCCTAAGGCTACCAAATGCAGTGAGCAGAAGGTGTTTATATTTTTAGTGTGCCTGAAGTTGCTGAAGACAATGAACCAAAGGTTGCAACTGGTGCAAAATTGGAGTGGTGGATTTTTCCTATTGCTATGAGATAGTGAATCTCTCTATAACATGATTCTTCTATTCTTCTTTCTTCTTATCAGTGAGTCCTTTGGGAAGTGTGCCCTTGGTAGTGATCCATTCTTCTCTTTTGGGCAGTGAGCCCTTCTAATAGTGAGCCTATTATCTTCGATGTTTCTATTCATATATATGTGAGCTAATCCTCATCATGGTTTTTCCCTAATTAGGGTTTTCCATTTAAATTTGGTGTTCTCTTGTGTATGGTGTTGAATGTGTTTATGTTTCATTTGTTTACATTCTATTGATGATAATAAGGGTTTTATGATTAATGAGGGCTTAAGGTTTTAATGTATAACTAATTCACCCCCCTTCTTAGTTGCCTTGTGTGTCTAATAATTGGTATCAAAGTCATGGTTCCTTGGAAAAAGCTTAATTTCTTGACGTATATCCAGATGGTGCATAGGAAGAGTGTCAAATCTCCTATGTTTGATGGAATGAATTATGCTTATTGGAAAGTCAAGATGGAAGCCTTTTTTTATCTCTAGGTTTTGGTGTTTGGGAGTCAGTTGAAACTAGATATACTATTCCTACTAATGGTCTGGAAAGTGATGATGAGTCAAGGATTATGAGAATAATGGAAAAGGAAGAAATGCTATCTTGAGTGATCTTTCTAATTTTGAACTTGGGAAAGTGATAAGTCTCAAAACTACTAAAGAGGTCTGGGTAAAGTTGTAGGAAATTTATGAAGGAGATGATAAGGTCAAGTAAGAAAAGATGCAAGATTTTAATGCTAAATTTAAAAACCTAAGGATGTTAGAAGATGAAGAAATTACAACGTACATGCTGAAAGTGGATGAAGTTGTTAATGCCATCAATGGTTTTGGTGGTAAGCTGGTGGTGTAGTAAAAAAATGGAGGGTCTAGAAAGAACTATCTTATTGTGCAGATTAGAGTCAACACAATAGAAATAATGCAAGAAGGTATTCTAAAAATATGAATCTTTATTGAATTGGAAATATTACATGCATCATATGCATCATCGACGAATAACTAGGGCTCACATGCCTATTGCAAGGGAATTCAACATTACAACTGGCCAAAGGCCTTATTACAGTCCCTCCATGGGAAGTGGGAACTTTCTTAACTCTAAATCATGAAATCTAAAATTATCCTACTGATGATTGATTGTAATGAATTACAAATTATCTTAAATATGATCCTCTAGCTCCAATAAGGTCCACATCAACCTCAAGGATTTACAAACACTAATGAATGATCAAGTGTGTAGGTCCACCATAAGATATGAAAGATAATCCTTTACGAAACAAAATAAATTTTGGATCTCCAAGATAGGTCCCATTGGACCCAAAATGATTGTATGATGTCCCATTAAGCTCTGCACATTCTAGAATAGGTCTGCACTAAGAAATTTGGACCAGGTTGGCTCCAAACGCTTTGACTATGAATTACAGTGAAATTTTGAGAGTGATAACTTTTGGTAGACAAATGCAAATTATTTGAAATTTGGATATGTTGTATATGGCTTTGTTTAGATGCTATATCCTATTTCGTGAGATGAGAAAATAAAATACAATGAAATGTGGAAACTTCTACATACTGAAATGCAAGAAAAGAAATGTTTTTGGTTAATACATGATTGCTTTACAACTAGGGATGCTCTTGCATCAGACACCCAAGGTTGGAAAAAAAGTAAGCCCCTCACTTTTCAAGGGATAGATGAAAATTGAAGTGGTCCACCTTAGCCTAAGAAATCCATGATGAATCCTCCATTGGTATTCCTTTCCACTTCACTAGATATTCTTTGTACTGCTTGTTCCTAGTTCTCCTTCTGGTTATGGTATCCAAAATCTACACAATCTCCTTCAATGGTTGATGTGGTAACTACTCCTTCAAATCAACTTCCTTGCTACTATCACTTGACTATCCTTCAAGGTATTCATATATATTAGCAACATCAAAAATAGGTGATATACCCAATGTCTCCAGTAACTCTACTTCATATGCATTTCCAAAATCAAAATTCCTAAGAATCTTACATGGTCCAAACTTCCTCATCTTTAGATTAGTGTATGTTCCAACTAGAAATCTATCCTTCCTTGGATATACCATTACTTCATAGCCAACAACAAAATCCTTTTCTCCTTTTCTCATCTAACTTTTCTCATACTTACTATTTATGCCTTCCAAATGTTTCCAGACTTGATTATGCACTGCTTCCACAAAATTTGCAAACTCTTCTACCTCTGCACTCCCCATGCTAAATTTCTTGAGCTCTACAATTCCTCTAGGATGTACTCCTATCACAACCTCAAATGGTTTCTTTCTTGTGCTCTAGTTCACTAAATTATTGTATGCAAATTCTTCTTGCAGTAGAACTATGTCCCCATTTGCTGCCTTATCTCCAACCAAACATCTCAATAGGTTACCATATCTTCTATTTACCACTTTTGTTTCTCCATTAGTCTGTGGGTGATATGTTGAACTAAACTTTAGGTCTATCTTCATCTTCTTCCATAATGTTCTCCAAAATTATTCAATAAACTTGGTGTCCCTCTCTAAAACTATACTCTTACGTAATCCATGCAATCTCACAATATCCATGAAAAATAGATCAACAACATGCATAACATCATTAGTCTTCTTACAAGGAATGAAATGTGCCATTTTAGAAAATATGTCTACTACTACCATTATAGAATCATATCCTCTCCGTGTTCTTGGTAATACCAATATAAAATCCATGCTTATGTCTTCCCAATGTCTCTCTAATATTGTCAAAGGTTTGTACAATCTAGTATTTTGATGGCTCCCTTTTGCTACTTGAAAAACTATGGAACTCTGAACATACCTTTTAAAATTCTTATATATCTATGGCAAAAAATAGTGTTCATTCACCAAAGCTATTTTTTTATCAACCCTAAAATTTCCTACTAATCCTCTGCTATGCTTCTCTTTAATCAAATTCTCCCTCATTGAACTCTTTGGAATACACAAATGAATTCCCTTGAACAACATATCCTCATGAATGAATTAGTCCAACTAGTGGCTCTAGTCTATCACTGTTGTTTCCTTACATTATCTCCATGCTTTATCAAAATTTGGATCATCCTCATACATATGCTTTAATTCTTCCAAACCTAATACTTCTATCCTAATGTTTGTCAACAAATTCCTTCTCCTACTCAATGCATTTGAAACTTTGTTTGACTTTCCACTCCTATGCTTCAACACAAATGTATAAATCTAAAAGAACTCAACCCATATCATATGTCTTTGATTCAAATTTCCTTGATTTTTCAAATACTGCAAGGATTGATGATCAATATACAACACAAATTCCTTAGGAAATAGGTAATGTCTCCACTTCTTCAAGGCTTGAACTATGGTATATACTTCTTGATCATAAACTAAATATCTCCTTCTAGCATCATAAATTTTTTTATTGAAATACACTATAGTTCTTCCTTCTTAACTCAACAATACTCCTATATTGCATTTCTACTTGCATCACAATCAACTTGGAATATTTTTTCAAAATTAGGCAATGCTAACACTGGTTGCTTTGCCACCTTTTGTTTCAATAATTTAAAACTTCTTTGTGCTTCAAATGTCCACTTAAAGTCCTTATCTCCTCTCATTATCTCTATCATATGTGTACATATACTACTAAAGCTCCTGATAAAAATTATGTAGAAACTATCCAATCCATGGAATGATCTTACTTCTCCAATGTTCAGTGGTGTAGGTCTCAACTAATTTTCTAACCTTCTTAGGGTCCATCTTCAATCGTTCAATACAAATAGCAAAACCCAAGTATTTGAACTGAGTCTTCATAAAGCTACACTTCTTAACATTAATCAACAATTTATCTTCTCTGAATCTTTGCAATACTTGTCTGATGTTCCACAAGCATTCTTCTCTAGTCTTTTTGAAAACTAGAATATCATCCAAGTAAACAATGGAAAACTTATCCAATAATTACTTCAATACCTCATTCATCAACCTCATGAAAGTGCTCAGTGCATTGATCAATCCAAAAGGCATCACTAACCACTCATATAATCCTTCATTAGTCTTAAATGCAGTCTTCCATTCATCTCCTTTGCTTATGATTTGATGGTATTCACTCTTTACATCAATATTTATGAAATACTTTGCTTCACTCAAATAGTCCATAATATCATCCATCTTGGAAATGGAAATATAAACTTGATAGTGATCCTATTAATTGCTTTTGAATTGGTACACATTCTCCACTCTCCATCTTTATTTGGTGAAAGTACAATAGGTACTACACATGGGCTTAAGCTTTCTCTGATCAATCATTTCTTCAACAACTCTTGTATCTGTCAGTTTAATTCTATATTTTTTGTCGGTGTCATTCTATCTACTACCATGTTTGGAAAAATTTCTTCTAGTATTAGGTCTATATGATGATTGATACTTCACATTGGTGGAAGTCCATATGGTACATTCTCTGATATGATATCTTCATACTTTTTCAACACTTCTGTTACCTCTTCATTCTTTACATTTGGATTCTCTACCTATGGATTACTACACTTCTTTGGAATAAATGAAAAACACATATTCTTATGCCTCAATCCATCCAACAATTTCCTTCCATCTACCAAACACAGTCTGACAATGCTACAAACTTTACTTTAATCCTCTCCCTCCAAAGGTATCAACTTAATTCACTTGCCATTTGAAGTTACAGTGTAGGCATTCTTTCTTCCATCCTAAATTTCCTTCTTATCATATTTCCATGGTCTTTCTACCAGTAAATGATATGCATCCATAGGAATAACATTGCACAATACTTCATCCTTATATGATCCTATATAAAATTTAACCAAACATTGCTCATTCATCAATATCTTATGCTCATATTGAATCCATGGTTTCCTATAAGGGTTTGGATGTTTCAATTTCTTCAAATTCAACTTAGTTACTATCTCTTCTAAAACTATATTATCAGTGCTACCACTATCAATGATAACTTCACATACCTTTCCTCTAGACTTAAATCTTGTTCTGAACAACATTTTCCTTTGTGGTGGTTCCTTAGTCACTTCTTCATGCATCAAATCTATTCTCATCACCAATGACTCACCTTCCTTATTTTTCTCAAATGAATTAAGGGATTCAATAGGTTCCTCATCCACATAAGTGGCTCTTTCAATACACTTAGTCTTCTTTCCTGTACTTCCTTGATGGAATTCAAATGCTCTATGTCCTTCACCTCCATATTTGAAGGTTCCTTTGAATGGTCCCCTCTCAAATCTTCCTTCATCTCTCTGGTATCCATTGTTGTGGTAAGAATTATGACCTCCTCTATCACTGTGGTAGTCATTTCTATCTTCTCTTCACTTTAGTAGGGTTTCCCATCTTTGTTCTATTTTGTATAAGGTCTTCTTTATCCGATTTTTATTTGCTCCTCTGGAATATTCCTCTTGCACTTTTTTGCTTCTATTCAAACTTCTTGTTTAGCTTCTCTTCCACTTTTTTTACAAATTGCTATGATTCTTAAATTGATGTCATCCTCACAAGGCTCAATTCCTCTTGGATTTTTGTTCTCAATCCATTGTTGTACCTCACAACCTTTTCCTTGCTTCCTTCACTATGTCTAGTCCTAATGATCATTTTGTATAATTGTTCAGTATACTCTTTCGTAGATCTCTCCTTCTGCCTCAAATTTTGCAATCTTTTCAACAATTCAAGTTCATAGTCAATAGGTATAAACTAGTTTTTCAACTTTGTCACCATTCTATCCTATTCTATGATTTTCTATTTTCCTCTTCTATTTCTATCCAATTGAACTTATTTCCACCATAAATCAGCATGGCCTTTCAAATTTGTTTTTTCAAATCCCACTCTTTCTAGATCTTCAATTTCTTCATATTCAAAGTATTCCTCCATTTTGTTGATCCAATCAATCAATTCTTCAAGATTTAAATTTCCCACGTAATTTTGAATTTCAACTCTATGTGGCTTACTAATTTTTGAAATAGCTTTCAACATCTTTATATGATCCAATTCTTCTTCTTCTTCATCTAGGGATTCTTCCATTTGATTTGCAACATGATCTAGGTCATCATCACTTTCATTTGCATGCCTAGGGTTTAGACCTCTTCTTCTATCTTCTTCAACAACATCTAATTAAACTCGCATTGCTCGCATCATTTACAACATCTCATCCATTCTTCTAGTGACATTCACCATAACAAGTGCTCTCCTCTACAACATCTCTCCCCTTGAATTCAGTGTAACTACTTCAATTCAGAAATCTAGCTACAAGGGTTTCAACTCCCTCACAGTCGATGATCAATTGAAAACACATACAATTTTCCTCAAGTAGATGATCTATTCACCACAAGAAATTCCTTTAGGATTCACAAAATATCTTTGATACCACTTGGTGTAGTCATGGATGAAGGGTTGAGGGTTCAAAAAGAATTGTCCAATAGTGCAACTTAGAGTCAACGCAACAAAAAAAGCACAAGAAGGTATTCTACAAATATGAATCTTTATTGAATTGGAAATATTACATGCATCATATGCCTGATGGGTGAATAACTAGGGCTCACGAGCCTACCACAAGGGAACTCAACATCACAACTAGACAAAGGCCTTATTATAGTCCCTCAATGGGAAATGTGAACCTTTTGAACTCTAAATCATGAAATCTAAAAAATTTCTACTAATGATTGATTACAATGAATTAAAAATGATCTTAAATATGATCCTCCAACTCCAACAGGGTTCATGTCGACCTCAAGAGTTTACAAACCCTAATGAATGATCAATCATGTAGGTTGGCCTTAAGATATGAAAGATTATCCTTCAAAAAATAAAATGAATTGCAGATCTCCAAGATAAGTCCCATTGGAACCAAAATGGTTGTATAGAATCCCATTAAGCTCCACACATTCTAGAATGGGTTTGCACTAAGAAATTTGGACCAGGTTGGCCCCAAATGCTCTGATTATGAATTATAGTGAAATTATGAGAGTGATAACTTTCTATAGAAAAATGCAAATGATCTAAAATTTGGATATGTTGTAGATGGATTTGTGTATATCTTTCTCTGCAAGCTAAGAAAAGACAATGCAATGAAATGCTGAAATTGCTATAGAATGAAATGCAAGAACAATAATTTTTTTGGTTGATACATGATTGATTTACAATTAGGGATGCTCTTGCATTAGCTAGAAGAAAGTGAAGTTGTAAAAAAGGTATTGATAAATCTTCCTAAATCTTATAGTTCTAAAGTATTTTCTATTGAGCAAGCTTAGAATTTGGATCAATATTCTAGAGATAAGATGTTTGGTTCTTTAATTTCTTTTGAATTGAGAGAGTTTGGTCAAGATTCTACAAAGAAAGAAACTTCCTTTAAATTCAACAAGGTAGAGAAGGATGATGAATCAGATCTTGATGATCTTGATGAGGTGGAAGAAAAATTTGTAAGGAGATTGAAAACAGGCACAAGAAAATACAAAGGTAAGTTACCCTTTAAGTGTTTGAATTGTGGAAAGATAGGTCATTATGCTTGTAAATGTCCAATAAAAGTTGAAAATGACAAACAAAAGGATCATAAAGGTAAATTTGTTAAGAAGAGTTATTATGTGTACTGTAGAAAATTGTACTCCCTTTTTGGTGATAGTACAATTTCACACTTAGTTTGGACGTATTTTAGCGACCTTACATTTATGCACTTTTAACCTTCATAAAGAAGCCCCAAATTCCCTTTATTATGTGTCCCAAGGCCTATTTTTATTGTTTTCTGACATTAAAACATGCATTAAATAAATGCATTTAATTAATTAATGACCCCAAAACACATTGGTCTTGGATGTTTAGGCCAAGAACCATTCACCCTTGGGTGAATGGGTTCCCTTTAAGTCCCAAAACTAAATTTTAAATATTTTTTTGGCAGTATTTTAAAATCTCAGATTCAAGTTTCAAATGTCAGCTATTGTGATATAATATTTGGGAAATTAGAGAAGAAGCCTATAAATCCTAATACTTTTATCATTTCAAACTAGGTTTGGACAAGCAAGAAAAGAGAAATTTTGAAGAGAAAGGAGAAGAAAATTCAAGCAAGCAAATTTGAATTCTTGGAGCAACATTGTGTTTGTATTTGGAGGTCTTCAAGCTCATTTTTTCAAAGATTTGATCAAGCATTGTGGTTGAAGGCTGATGCCTATGGTGGATCATGACGGATTCTAGGTTTGGGAGATGCATTTGGCCATTTTCCTTAACCTAATGACTTGTTTCATAGTGTTCCCATCTTCAATATTCATTCTAATAGCAACCTACAAAGAGGTATTGTCATATTTCAGATCTATTAGGGTGTTTTGACTTTTCCCTAATTAGATCTTTATCATTTATCATTGTCATATAGGAATCATGCTCTAATGCAATTGAGTAGGGTTTCTTTGCAAATTAGCTCATAACAACCTTAGATGCACTTAAGGTTAGGGATTTTGCACACTATCATTTATCATATCTATATCATTCATCATGGTTTAATTACCAAACATGGGGTTTGACCAAGGAAAACCTAATACACAGAAAATAATATTTTATTTTACATATTTGCTACGGGTTCAAATCCAAAAGTTAAGATTTGTAGGTATAGGAGTAGAGTGTTCACTAAGGGCTACATATTCAAATTTTTAAGTTTAAAAAAGGGACACCAAGACCCATTTTACCTTGGGTGAATGAGTCTTGCTATAGAGCTCAAAACCCAATTTTTAGGCTAGGTGCATACCATTTTTCCCTTCTCAGATCTTCTTGCAAATTTCCATTTCCATTTTTTTTATCATAATTTTTTGCATTTCAAGTGTTAGGTCATGTAATTTAGTTTATTATTTCATTTGAAATTATCTCCCAAAAGTTCTAATCAGTCATTCCTATCATAAGTAAACAATAGACCTTCCTAATAGGGTTGACTTACCTTAAGGTTGAAAGTCAATCCTATCTTTGGGATATCTCTTTTTCTAATGCAATTAGGGAAACTATAGGTGTGTTTAATCCTTTAGGTCATCCCATCATTGAAACCCTCATATCACACACACCTACAATTTTTTCTTTATTTCATTATGTTGATAATGACAATGATGTATCTGATGATGAGGAATTAGACTATCCTAATAAGGATAGTGATGAATTCTTGTTCATGGCTCTAAATGTGGAAACTAGTTCTACTAATCATGAAAGATGCATGAAGGAAAATTATTTAGAAATAGATCACAATATTGAAGGAACTATGGTTACTTATTTTCATGCAAGAGAGGAGAGGAATTACTAGATAATTGATAATGGATGCTCAAATCATATGACAGGTGACAAGAGTAAGTTTGTTAAACTTTAGAAGTATGATGGCGGTCTTGTTAAGTTTGGTGATGATACATCTACTAAGATTTGTGGAAAAGGTTCAATTAGCTTTGATGGCAAGCATAAAATAGATGATGTTCTTTATGGCAAGGGTCTCTGATATAATCTTCTCAATGTAGGCCAAATGTGTAGTAGAGGATGCAATTTGGTGTTTCAAGATGATGGTTATGAAATAAAAAAAAGAAGCTCAAGAACTTTGGTTGTTGCAAAAACTAGGAAATAAGGAAATGTTTATCTATTCAAGGGTGATGGTGTTAAGTGCTTTATGTCACAAATCACTGAAAGTTGGCTATGGAATAGAAGAATGTGTCATCAATTTTGATAACCTAGTGAAGATCAATTCTACTAATGCTATGAGAGATCTACTATAGATTACAAAGCCTATCAAAACAATCTGTAAAGAATGTAAATTTGGAAAGAAAACAAAGAAGAGGTTCAAAACTAAATAATATTCTATTGTGGGAACTTTGGAGTTGGTGCATACAGACCTATGTGGACCCACCAAAATAAGAAGCTCAGAAGGTGATAGGTATTTCATGTTATTAATAGATGACCATTCTAGAATGACTTGGGTGATATTTCTCAAAGAAAAAATAGAAGCTCTAGATAAGTTTAAAACATTTAAATCTATGGTTGAGAATGAAATGGATTTGAAAATCAAGTGCTTGAGGTATAACAAAGGTGGTGAGTTCACCTCTAATGAGTTTAACAGTTTTTTGTAAAGATCATGGAATAAAGCGACAATTATAAGCTCCTAGGACTTCTCAACAAAATGGCGTTGTGGAGAGGAAAAACAAGATAATTCAGGAAGCAACAAGAACTATGATGAAAGATGAAAACCTACCAGATGTCTATTAGAGAGAAAAAATTCATACTATGATATGCATACTTAATAGAGGACAAGTAAGAGTGAATAGTTCAAAGAATCCTTATGAATTATGGTATAGAAAAATTCCTACTATGAAATATTTCAAAGTGTTTGGAAGCACATTCTATATTAGGAGATATGAAGAAAACATGGGGAAGTTTGATGTAAGATTTGATGAAGGAATCTTCCTTGGATACTCTACAAAAACCAAGGCATATAGATGCTATAACAAAAGGTTGTCAAAGAAGATTATTGAAAGTACAAGTGTCAATGTAGATGAAGAACACCATCAAAGTTTTGTAACATGATAGAAGGATATGAATTTGATGATCCCCATTGTAGTGAAGAAGAAAAAGAGATGACTATTGAAGATGAAGAAGCTCCAGAAAAGATACCTAAGATTCCTAAGTATCTGCAAATGAATCATTCAAAAGATAAAATCATTAGAGATAAGAGAAAAGGTGTGTTGATAAGGAGAAAAGATGCTATGATATAGGAACACATAAAATTTTGTTTACTTCCAAAATTAGAACCTAAAACAATAACTAAAGAATGTAAGGATGAGAATTGGATCAAAGCCATGGAAGAAGAGTTGAGACAGATTAAGAAGAATTAGACTTGGGAATTGGTCCCAAGACCAACAAACAAGAATGTGATAGGAACTAAATGGGTTTTCAACAATAGACTGAATGAGGATGGAAATGTTATTATAAATAAGGCTAGAATTGTATGTAAGGGATACTCACAAGTGAAAGGAATAGATTTTGAAGATAATTTTTCTCAGGTGGCAAGAGTGGAAGCAATTAGAATGTTTTTGGATTTTGCAACACACAAAGAATTCAAAGTATATTAGATGGATGTGAAGTTTGTCTTCTTGAATGGTGAGTTAGAAGAAGAGGTTTAAATTGAACAACCAAAAGGTTTTTCATTGTTAGAGGATGTTGTATGGTCTCCAGATTAAAAAAGGAATTATATGGACTTAAAAAAGCTCCTAGATCTTGGTATGCAAGATTGGATGGATACTTGTTATAGTAGGGATTCAAAAAGGGTACTACAAAAAGAAATATTTACTTCAACATTGATGGAGATTAGATCCTAATTGTGGTTGTGTATGTTGATGACATAATATTTGGAGGAAATGAAGGCATGTGTATGAGATTTGTAGAGAAAATGCAAAAAGAGTTTGAGATGTCAATGTTCAGGGAGATGAATTTCTTCCTTGGGTTACAAATTTGGCAATCAAAAAAAGGAATTTTAATTTCATAGTGAAAGTATGGAAAGGAAATGTTGAAGAAGTTTGGAATAGAGGATTCTAAACCGATATGTACTCCCATGGTTACTGGTTGCAAGTTGAGAAAATATGACGAATCTCCTAAGATAGATTAGAGCAAGTACAAATCAATGATTGGTGGACTACTATATCTTACGACTACTAGACCAAATATCATACATGCAATTTTTCATATGGAGAGATTTCAAGATCCTAGAGAACCACATGTTGCAAGTGTTAAAAGGATATTTAGATACTTTAAGGGTACTTTGGATTTTAATCTATGGTATCCCAAGAATATTTATTTCTCTTTGAATGCTTATATAGATGCAGATTGGGTAGGCTATGCATATGATAAAAGTACAAGTGGAGGTTCTTTCTTTCTTGAAAGCATATTAGTTTATTGGTTGAATAAGAAGCAAGATTCAATGTCATTATCTACTGCAAAGGCTGAATATATTATTGCAACATCATGCTACACACAGGTGTCGTGGACGAAGTAAACACTAAAGGATATCAAGGTGTCATATGATGAATCTATTTATATCTTACAATGTGATAATACAAGTGCTATCAATATTTCAAAAATTGTAGTAATGCATTCAAGGAAAAATCATATCTCTATTTGGTATCACTTTATAAGAGAGAAAGTTGTAGAGAATGAAGTGAAGCTAGAGTATGTGCCTACAAAGGATCAAGTTGTAGATATTTTTACAAATTCTCTTCCAAAAGATACATTTGAGTATCTCCGATAGAAGTTAGGGGTTATTACCCCTCATTTCAATTAGATGCATAAGGGAGTGCATCTATTTAGGAGAGTATTTCAAGATACATTCTTGGTCCTAGACTGATGAAGGCTACCACTCAAGGGGAGTAGGTAGTTGTGTGTTTTAGTTGGTACAGTTAAGGGGAGCATATCATAAACCCTTAAGGAGGATTAACTGGAGAGATATAAATAGAGAGAAAGTAATATGTCAGTGTTGCTTAAAGTGAAGCTTTCAGGTGATGCCAAAGAGAGAGACTGCTTTCCTTTGCCACTAACATCAAAAGGAGAGAGGGATTGAAGTCTAAAAAATCCTCAAGTAAGGGGGAGAAAAATGAAGAAAGGAAAAAGACAAAGTGAAGTCTAAGAAAGTGGTATAAGTGTAAGGAATTTCCCAGTTAGGGGGAGAATTGAAGTGTAAGGAATGTCTCGGTTAGAGGGAGAACCGTCTGAGTGTTGGAATTACAAATTTTATTTTGTTGTTGATGGTTTTTCAAAGCTGGTGTTGCCATCAATGACAAAGAGGGAGATTGTTGGATATTTTTTGGTGTTTTAATTATTGTTTTCATTGATGTCAACCTCTAGTATGGTCAAGGAGATTGTTACACTATATTTTCATTGGTTTTGAGATTTAATGTCAATCTCTAGTGTGGTCATGTTGACAAGTGTTTGTGGTATTGAGCAGGTATTGCAAATTTTGTAGATATGTTGAGCAAGTGTTAGTAGTGTTGTCAATGTAGTTCGTTCACTTGGTTTCCAAGTGCTTTTGAGAAAATTTGAATAAAAGAGTGCACAGTGTGACAAAAGTGTTGTGCTCCGTATTTATTCATGGTTGAAGATATGCTTGTGCAGTTTGGAAGTGTTGATCAGAGGTGTTTAGAGGTGTTATATCTAGAGTTTCAAATTTTAGATTGTGCAGTAGTGGAAGTTGTGTTTGACAATGTGTTTCCTATGAAGAAGGTTGTCTAGGAGAAATGAGATTGCTCTGAATTTCTCTACATTGTGGTTTCCTATCTTGTATATCTAGGAACATGTTAATATTGTCTATTTCTACCTTTCCCTAGAATATTTAGTGTTTATTTTTTTTGCAAGGTTGGTGAGTGAGATGTATGTTTGTGGGAATGTGGCTAGTTGCACAAAATGAAAGAATTCTTTAGTTTCAAGTGGTTTCGATGGTATTGTTGAAAATTCATATGGTGTTGGAATATTCTTAGATGTTGAAAATTTTTATGTGGTTTTTTTAGTATTTACAAACCTAGAAAGGCATGTATGTGGTTGCTTATTAGTGTTAGTGCAGGTTTTTCCAACCTAGCATGCTACTTCTAATTGCAGAGGTTGTTTGTTGTTTGTGGAAGCATGGTGAAGCATGCCAGTATAGATTTGGGTCCTATTTAACCCTTGGTGTGGTCTATCTCCACTTATTTCCACCATGAAAGTGTTTGGTGCTGACCTATTTGTTGGTTGCACATTTGAGGTGCATACATTTCATTAAGTCTAACATGGAGATTTTTTTTGAGGTTGTGGAGAATATATAAGCAAGGTTAATTGTTGAAGAAGGGTGTGATGTGTGGTGTGGTGTGAAATTATGTGAATGTGATCAAGTGTGGTGATCTAAGTGCAAGATTAAATTCCTAAGGCTATCAAATGCAGTGAATGAAAGGTGTCTACATTTTTAGTGTACCTGAAGTTGTTGGAGGTAGTGAGCCAAAGGTTGCAGATGGTGTAGAATTAGCAATGGTGGATTTTTTCAATTTCTCTGAGATAGTGAATCTCTCTATAATATTATTATTCTATTCTTCTTTCTTCCTGATAGTGAGTCCATTAGGCAGTAAGCCCTTGGAAATGAGCCATTCTTTTATTTTGGGTAGTGAGCCCTTTTGGCAGTGAGCTTATTATATTCGATGTTGCTATTCATATATATATGTGAGCTAATCCCTATCATAGTTTTCCTTGATTAGGGTTTTCCATGTAAATCTAGTGTTCTCTTGTGTATGGTGTTGAATGTGTTTATGTTTTATTTATTTACATTCTACTTATGATAATAAGGGTTTGATGATTAATGAGGGTTTAATGTTTTAATGTACAACTGATTCAGCCGCCCCCTCTCAATTGTCCTATGTGTCTAACATATCCTTCAAAGTTACTCATGATGTAATTATAGGAAATGAGATATAATTGATTAAGGTAATGCCTTTTGGCCACCATTGATAAAAGGTCCTTCACCCTTTAAGGTTGTGATCTCTAGCTATCCATCTACTAATAAATAGTATAAGCTTTAGCTCATGGGCCTACACTAGTTATCACACCCACCCTAATAATTGTAGGGAATGTGCACATGTTTGATGTGTCTTCATGTGATTGACCAATGTATATATTCAATTAGACTTGTTTCAATCAACCTTTTATCTTCTTATTTGTAGTCTCTTTGTCCTTTCTCTGATAGTCTAATCTAGCCATTCAATAAATCCACTCTTCTTAGGGTTAAATTTTTACCTCTTAAGAAAATATTCCTTGCACTTGGGTGAATTTTCCCCATGTCAATCCCCTATCATCAATCTATCTAACTTGTCCATTCCTAGATCAATGAGTCTATATTTGGTTCAATGAATCTTCCCTAAACTTTGACGGCTTTGTCTTATCATAACCTTTTTTCATTACACTCTCCAAATCATCGGTCCTTATTTTAGGAAAATATTTTAGCCCCTAGCTAAATCTACTTTATCCATTAGTGAATCTTCCTTGTTCAAGTAGTCAAATACATTAGTAATCTAAAGCTTGGCCAACGAATATGCCTTGTCCTTCAATCGTTCCATGTCTATTTAGGTGAATCTTCTCTATCAATGAGAGAATTTATTCTTATTCAGTGTAAACCACTACCAATCATCAAAATTGAGTTCAACCCAAGTTCAAAAAATACATTTCCATGTAGGAAAATCCACCCTATCTTTAGATGAATCCACCTACCTTTCACTATTTTTAGAGTAAAGTTTGTTTCAGAAAATCTATGACGTATTTATCCTTCTTTCCATCCAACTCATCAAGTGAATGTCATGGAAACACCTTGTTTTAATGAGTCTCCCTATCATATCTATCCCCAAAATCCACCTTATTTTGATCATGATGAAATTCAAGTTGATCAAGATGAATATTTAATATCTCTCTTTAATGCCATGATCACTTGCAAGATCTCCCAACTATCCACCACTCGTCCATACCTTTTAAAAAAGAAATAACTAGCACAACCTATCCCATTACACCTCCATTCATGTACATTGGTCATTTTTATACTAAATTTGACAAGGGAACTATATTTTATCCTCCATCTATATCTCCCTCTTATATCTCACCCACCTATCCCCCTAATCCAATATCCATACCTTCATCTTCTCCTTTAGTCATATCCCAACCTCAATATTTGAATAACCAGACCATCACCTTCAACCTTAATCCAAATTTATTATCCCACCACCTCCTTATTAGGAATTGCAAGTAGAAACGAAGAGATTTTTTTTAGACTATAGGAATTGATCGAATATTCGTCCCCTATAAATTGTAGTGCGCTTGGTAAAAAAATTTCACGTGACCAATGATGTTGGTGCAACACACCCTCTAGTACCATGGGGATGGTGGAGAGACTAGACCTCATGACCTCTTTCCTACAATAATATGCTTTATCCAATTGAGCTAGGCCCACTGCCCAACGAAGAGAAAAAATTACCAATTAAATGAAAATTTAATTAAATAAAATAGAGGAAATAAAATTCATAGATGTGAGACAACAAGAATTTAACATGGTTCACCCTTTCTTGGGCTACATACACAGACATCAACCTATTTTTATTATTCAATTTCTAGTGAAATTATAAATAAAATTAACTACAACAAACAATTACAATGTGTAGCAATAAATTCACATGATTTTTACTACTCTAGTTTCCATACTGAAACTTTGATCACATTCACACTACACCACGTGAATTTCAACAACAAAATAAAAATTTATATGGTTGTTCATTTCCACATGTACCCTTTATTGTTGGAAATTCACAAACCTATGACTCTTCATTTCCAAATCATAGTAATAAAACTCTTCATTTCAGGTAGTCATTCCAACTATTTTTAATTGAATTATAATTCAAATTTACAGTGAATTACTTATTAAAATATAAGGAAAATTTTTCTTTGGGGGTGTTGCCCCCAGTAGCCCCTTGTTGGTGCTATTGCCCCTAGACCTCCACTATGGGATCCACCCCCGAACCCCCATCAAGGGGGTGGTTAGCCACTGTACTCCCTCATTAATTAATTTGGGGAGAAAATTCATTAGAAAAAATGGCCAAAATTTAAACTTAAAAGTTTTGAGCAAGCTCCATAGAACAACACCCCCAATCCATAATCCTAATTTTCCATCTAATCCCAATATTCTAATCCCTAATCTTAATCCTTCTCTCACCATTTCCCAACCCTACCAAACAATCCAACCACAACCTTCATCTTATTTCGGTCCCTTCCTATTCTTTCCATATAATCCTAATACTCCATCTAAACCTAAAACACACACTTGTTTCCCTCCAAAATTCCTCCAAGAATTCCTCACAAGGAAACCATCACAAAATCAACATCCCAAAGTTGTGAAGCCATATCATCCCACTACACTATCTAGTGATGAGACCATTTCCCATTCCACCACTATCATTCCTCTTCCAACTCATAACACTATCTAAACTATCAAAACCATCCAACCCATCCAATATCAATCCTCATCTCTTACTCCTAGCATTGTCCAACCCTAAACCCATGAATCTCATGAATCCCCCATCCAACCATCTACCCCATTTTTTGAGTCAATCCAACACTCCCCCATCACATCCTCTACACTAATACAAACATTCCAATACCTCATTTCAAATCATACCAAGTCATCCCCTCACCCTAATCAAGATCCTCCCATGTCATCTAATCCCTCTCATTATCCATTATGACCTACTCATCAACATCAAGATCCTACCACCTCACTTAACCCATATCATGATCCCTTATCATCCCCTCATCCAAATAAATATCCTACCACATCACCTCATCCCTCTCATGGTCCATTATCATCCCCTCATCCAAATCAAGAGCCTAAAATCTCATCTAATCCCTCTCATGATACTTTATCACCTCCTACCCAAAACATCCCAACACCAACACATTACCCTCTTGGTCCTCTTACTTTCACCCATGGTGGTTCTCTTGTAGTAAAAGAACAACTAATATCCACCAACAATCCTCCTCTACCTAATAATGGACTCACATTATACTTCCAAAATAATAAGCATCCTACTTTAAACTGAATGCTTAAGAACATGAAGCATCAAGATAAAGTCTTAGGAATTCATGCGCATGGTGTCTTGGAGCCCATTTATATCAAAGAAATTCCATGCTCATAAGATCTTGGTTAAACATCCCAAGGCACTCGATCTAAAAATATAGGAATAACCTTTATGCGACTAAAGATGGCTTCTCCCAAAAACATAAAAGGTACACTCCTTCCAAACCATTTATCATGATTCCCCCTCCTCCATCATACCAACCTAAAACCATTATTTCAATCCATTCTTCATCCTCTAAATCCATTTTGGGTCCCTATGCCCCATAATACGCCATCAAATCTCCCCCACCTAATAAGTCTATTTGGGCCCTTATATCCCAAAGTCTCATCCTCCATCTTCTCCCACTCATCCCTTTATCAACCAACCCCCTATCCCTATCACCTATCATAAACATATCAATCCTACAATCCCTAATCAATATCGACAAAGGCATACCCACATGAAAATAATCCAACATCCTCCCTTAATACACCCTATCCAAAATCATATTTCCATCAGTCCATTTATATTCCCTCCACATCATCCATCTCATCGCACTCATACTATTTTTATTTGAAGTAATTTGGATGCTGAAGTAAAAATTCATAAATCCAAACATCCAAAAAAATATAAAGCTTTGCATGTCCCCTTAAAAATGCATGCTAAAATAAAGCAAAAGCCAATCCAAAGTGCAATTGATCCCAAAGGCCACAATGACCCACCAAAAAAATCATGTGGATCCCAAATAAAAAAAAAGTAATGCATCCAAGGGAAAAATCCAAAATGACATCCAAATCCCATAATCTAGTAGCTAAACATTCCCATCCTCCTTCCCCTAAATTGATTTTGGGTCCTTATGTCCCAAAATCCACTATCGTATAGAGTCCATCATCCCCAAATCCTACATCAACTTCCCATCCAATCCTTCAACACCTATCACAATATGTGCCAATGTTGATCTTGAAAACATTCCCCCACCACACTCCCTCCCATCCTTCTATTTGTAGTGTCATAAATTGTCACCCTCGACAATTTCATGCTAAGTTTAGCCCCCCCTCATGTGCTTGAACCCAATTGTGCATTCAATTTGCTTGTTTTATAATAATATTTGAAAAATAAAAAGTGAATTGGAAATAAATATTTAGTATTCACTCACTGATGTTTAAGTCCCCAAAATGATAGGTGTGGGCTAGGGCACCCAACACCCTTGTCCAACCTATTTTGGACCAATTTAAAATATGCCAATGTTAAAATTTTAATATTTAAAAATGCAAAGTCATTTTCTGGCTATCAGTTAAAATTAATTTATGGGAAATAGAAGATTTACATATAAATACAAGTCTTTTTCACCATTTTAAAGCCTAGCAAATTTGAGAAGAAATCCTAATGCAATTAATTGAGTAATTGTGCAATCAAAAGCATAATTAATATAATTATAGGAACATTATTTTTGTCAAGCATCACATTAGCAATGCATAATGTTTTCATTTGAGTTTGTTTATGTTTCATATTTATTTATTTATTTTGTGAGTACTAACACTTGTAGGAATTCAAATAAAGCATCAATTTATCCTTGTAGGTGATGAGTACAATGACTTCAGTCCATCAAGGAATGCATATGTAAGTGGTAAGTTGCATCAATTTTCAATTTATCATGTGATTATCATTTAGCCTCAGCCAAACCAAGGTAAGATCTCTTTTACATCATCATGGTCATTGTGGAGGTAGAAATACCAAAACAAGGTTTGACTTAGGCAAGCCCCTCTATAGAACAATTTTTTCCCCTCTTCCTTAAGTGCAGGTTGTAGATCTAAAGTGAAATTGAAGAGGATTGAAGACCTAATTATTCATTCAAGCATTCAAGTCCTACAAGTCAAAAAAATAGGGAAAGTGGATTTTATTAGTGACAGATGAAGATTTTGGCACTTCGCCCAAAGAAGAACCTACAAACAAGGAATAATAAGAATCTAGATTTTGATTATGAGAATCCTCTTCCCATTCTAGGGCACCAAGTACCCCTATCTAGCCAAATCAAGCTCAAATTTGTATACCAGGTTCCTCTGTGTCCACACTTTGTTATTTTGAACTTTGTTTTTGTCTTTCAATTTTGTATTTTTTAGAAATCATCTCAATTTGCTGCATTTTCATAGTTAACCTAGTTACATTATTGTATTATCAAATTAATTTACAATCACATCATCACACACATTTTCACAAAGGATTGAAACCTCGATCCACCATTTTGGCTCTTCCATTGAGGTTAGTAGCCAAGTGGGTCTTTGAGATAAATTTTAGTCCTTTCCCTTGTGATATTGGAAGGAGTGTGATTTGCTAGGAACTAATGTATCATGCCACATTCTTAATCCATTTCCTACATAACCCCATGAGAGAAAAGTATGCATACAAGCTTACAAAATAACCAAAATGCATAGATCAAATAGACAAGCCACAAGATAACACAAGATATACCCTAGGAAAACACTTAAGAGGGAAAAACCCAACCTCCAAAAGCATCCATACTCCATCTATTATTCAGCAATAAAAAATACATGCACTTATAGAGTTACCATAAACACTTCTGAAGTATCAAGCCTCTACAATACATCCTCCATGTGTTCAAGCATGAAACCACACATCCCGTGCCATGCTCCACATATGCAGTCCTCAAAAAGATCAATAATGGCAGCCCACTCACCTAGCCAACCTTAACCACTAAACATGTGTTTTATTTTATAGAAATAAGATAACATACATACAACCAAGTGGTAAGATAAAACCATATGCCACAAAACCATGTGAACATAAAATAATTGACCCCTCATTTAATATTGGTACTAATTTTTCACTTTATTAAATATTTCCCCAATATTAAATTATTATCCTATATCTTCCACATATAAAATAATAACCAAATATTACAATACAACTTCAAGTGGTCCCCAAATAATTACTTAGTGTGGATAAACACACCTCCTAAGTGCACCACAACTAAATAATTATTTAATTACAATGTTATGATATAACATTTTATGTAATGCCATACAACACCATATCCTAATATTCTCTCACTTGTATAAATTACATAAGGGTCAATAAATAAAATGCATCATCATAGCCATACATGAAACCACATGAATCTCCAACATGATCTTGTGCTCCATAAACTTGCCTACAATAAAATAAAAGTGAAAGCCATCTCAAACAAGAAATCCTCTCATCCTCCAACATGCCACCTATGAAAGAAAAGAAACATTCCAAGGTGAAGATGCACCAATCCACGAACACAAGCATCGAATCCAAGTGATAACAAAGGCTCCAAACAAGCTATTGTAAAAGGTGAAAAATCCACAAGATTAGAAATAGAATCCACAACACATGCTAATACATCCAACCATCCATACCTCCTAGGTATCAAAAAAAATATTAAACTCATGCCATATGTTGGCATTGGTTGTCATTGATGTCAACACTTGAGGATGTTGTTGCATATATTTGTGAGATTATTGTTTTGTATTGGTTGGAATTGGTGTTGTGATATTATTGGAGTTGTTGATATTCTTGGTTGGATGTAGTCATGTCTTATTTGGATGAGTTTTTGATGTTCATGGTTGGATTTCATGCCTTATTTTGATGACACATAAAGATGTATTGAGTATGGTTTCTATCAGTAGAGAGGATATCATGATGATATATTAAGATGAGGATTAGAAGTAATGTTGATGTTGGAGATATGTTGTTGATGGTCTCTATTATGTTGTTTTCTCTCCTATTGTTCTTGAGGAAGTATGTGTTGTTGCAAGGAAGTTTTAGCCTCCACATGTTTGTGAAAGTTCCTACTTCAAGAAGTTGCCTTGAAGACTATTTAGGAGAATGCTTCAAGTTCCTCTACTATTGAAGATTTGGTCTTACAACTTGGGTTTTAGTGTCTATGTTTTGTGGATGTTTCACTCCTATATTTTTATGTCTCTAGTGTTATCGAGGAGGGTTTTGGTGTTTACAATGTATTGGAATTTTTTTCGGTTATCTAGACTAGTCCAAAAAATTCTCTACATTTCTCTGCATTGATGTTTCTACTCCTACAGATTGATGAACATGCTCTCAGTGTTTGTGTAGTGTCTCAGTTCAATTTTTATGTAATAAAGTGTTTCACAAGTTGGTATGATAACATTTTATCTCTTAGTTGTATATTATATGCTTCTAGGTTATAGTATTTTGCATCTATTCAATTTTTGGTGGTTGTTTGTGGCATGCCAATGTGAAAGAAGTTTATGGAAGTGTTTTTGGATGTTCATGGAACATCTCTTTGTGGTCCACATGTCAATTATTGATCTCTTTAGTACCATATATTGTGTTGAATAGACTTTCTAGAAAAAATGTGGATATCTGACCAATAGGGATTGTTATCTTGCTTGCACCATGTGCTTGGGGGTCTGCCAACATATGAATTTGTGTTAATATTCATTTGCATCTCGACCTATCTTGTTGAGAATCACATTGAGTAAATATTGTTGAAAGTGTGTTTTTGGGCCGACTGGTATTATGCTACATGTTTCCTTGTTGCCAACTTGGTTTGATGTGAACCAATGTGTGTGTCATTTGGGATCACTTTGGATGCTATAATAAGATTATTTTTGGTCCTTTCTATCTTCTGGATGGGACCACATTATGTTGTGGTGGCCAACTTGTTGAAATTATTATTTGTATTCTTTTTTGGTCGACCTAATTGATGTTTTGAGATCTTGTGAAGGATATAAATACAATAACAATTCAGTTGCAATATGAGAGGGTTTGTGTTGTGTGATGTACGAGTATGGAATAAAGTACAGTGAGTTGTGGAAAAGAAAAAATAAATTAACTTTAACACCTAAGTCAATAGAGTGTATTGTTGACATATGTTGTAATTTCATATTTTCATGTATCCTACTATCATACAGTGAGTCTCTTCAGTAGGTCCTTGTAACTTGTATCTTTCCCTAAGGTTATGCACCTCAGTACTGCAAGTCCTTTGTATCTTTCCCTAAGGTTGTGTGCCTTAGCCTACAAGTCTATAGGTAGTGTGCCTTAAAATAAATTGGAAGTAGTGAGTGTTGGGAAATTTAAATCATCTTAGAAAGAAACATCCAAGATCAGTAGTGCCTTTAGTAGCTTTTATTTCATTAGATTGCCTCAAAGAAATGAACTACTATGCCACAAGACAGAATCAGACATAGTTCATTTCCCACATTGACCCTTAGAGAAAATTTAATGCTAATTAAACCAGTTCCAAACAACACCATTAAACATGAAATATGGAACAAAAAATATGAACACATAGATTTACGTGGGGAAAACCATTTTGGGTAAAAAACCCACACTCCAAAATCCTAGATCACCATTGTATTATTCAGCAATAGAATACAGTTACAAATACAATTTAGGCTCTAAGCCTTTACAAAGTTTAAATCTTGTTCCATCTAGAGAGAATCCAACAACATAACCCCAATTCCATTTCCCTCTCCCTTCAAGAGACTTCTCTCTCTACTCTTGCAAAATGTTCTAGGGTTTTATAACATTCGTTCTTAACCCTAACCCTAGTAACAACATTTCAATAGGAAATGGTTTAGTTCAACTTCCAATTAGAAACTACAGTAAATGGTCTAACTATCTATTATATCAAACCATTGAAGAAACTTCATTCACACTACCTTTGAAATCACCAATTGAAATCATGAAGTCACTTCAATGTTCGTAGCACCTGCCAAGTCAACCAACCAACCAATTACCACTTTCTAGCTCAAAACCAATTGGGTCCCACCAAGGCATTCTCCATGAGTTACCAAGTCAACAGATGTACACTACTAAGTCAATCCCGCACACCTCGTGGGAGTTGCTTGGGACCCACCATAAGAGGCATGGGGTTAGTGGGCATCTTTGGATTAATCTCATCGCAACCGATGATCAACTGCCAACATGACATCACATCATCACCATTGGCCAATCCAACACACCCCACAAGAGTCTATTGGGACCCACCACAAGGGGCATGGAGTTAGCGGGCACCGTTGGATCACACTTATCACAACTATTAAAATCAAGTTATATCATCACATCACCATGGTCCCCACATTCTTCGGCTTATCAGCCTATTGAAGGGACTTAACTAAGGGTCTCTTCAATATCATGAAGTCCCTCCAATAGGATTCCTTTATATGCTCCATTGAGCCATCGAGGAGACTCAAGACAGAGTCCCACAAAAAAAATCAACTCTTGCTAATGCAACATAACACTAAAATAGTCTTATTGGAGTATCAAGGAGACATGACTCCAAGTCTTGTCGATAATAGGAAGTCACCCTGATATTGCTCCAATCGCTCAGTCACTAAAAAATTGAACCTCTGAACCTCTTATTGGTGGTTATGAAGTTCTGAAAAACCATGAAACATCGGCAACAAAGAGATCCTCAAAGCTACTAAGTTGGGAGGCTATGAAAGTTTAGAACCCCACAACTTAAGTTAGAAAAACTTGAAACCCAATGACTTAAGTAACAAACCATTTCCCACCAAGGGGATTTCAATCAGACTAATATCTTTGTCTTGGTGATATTCAACTGTTTGTTGGACAATGTAGAGGCCTAAACACCAGTATGTTTGAGGAACCATTTCTCAACATTCTCCCACTTGACGAAGAACACACTGCCTACCAATCAACACATGAAACCTCTATATCACCTAGGACACTTGGAACAACATCTATCTAATTCGAGACAACAACATCACAACTAACTGACGTAAAGGGCTTCAACACACTGCCACCACTCCACTATGCTCACAAACTATACAAAAGTAATATCAACTTCAAAGCTCTAGACTATAACACAAATGTGAATCCATCCTTTAGAAAACAAGATAGAACACCAACTAGAACAACAAACAGAACACTAACTACTCCCATCCAACTGATTAACCCACATGACTAAAAATAGCACCCACAACAAGTGCTAATGCATCCAATCACACATACCTCCAAGGTATTAACATCAATAGACTCATGCCACTTCATAGCCAACCCATCAACTAAAAAAACAAGCTCCATGTGTTAACCAATTGAAGAAGACAAAACACATCTAGGAAATCCTACTGCATGGGTAATAAATATGAAAAGATCAAGGCATACCAAGTCTACCAATAGCATAATACAAAAGTGTAAAAAACAGCAACATGTAGTACCAAGAAAACATCCACAATGATATGCACAACCTGTAAGAAAAAATATCACCACAAGTCCTCATAGCTCTCCCAATTTCTTTACACACTCAACAAAGGATTATAGGTAAAGAACAACCTTATACCGATGTAATGTGAAACCAAACATCTAGGAAGATAACCAAGACCAAAGAGAGTAAACTGCACATCATGTAACTATAAAAAATCCTCCTACATACACCTCTGAAAGCCAACTATGTCAAGTATGATCTCCTTCACAACACCCCAAATAGAGAACAACATAATAACACCCAACCGTTCAATCTCCAAGATCAAACAAAACATATATTTCATGTAATTATATGAATGCAAGATTCTCCAAGAATATCATACTACATTTCCCATCTCAGGAAATCAGCCCATAAAACCATCTCCTAACTATACTCATAAATAAATGATATCTTAAAACACAACAAAAGCACAAGGAGATAACCATGCTAAACATCCTTCAAATGAATCCTTTAGAACTAACTACAGAACTCAAGATCCATATCTATGAAAGATACAACATATAGAAACATGCTAAACCAATCCTCAAATGAGTATCCAAATCCAATCATCATGAATCAACTCATTCCATGAGAATCAAAGCAAAAACATAACACATCTAAAAGAAATAATGGGCAATACCTTTCAAATGATAATCTATCGAGTAGAACAAGAGTGGGGAATGAGAATGCTCCTCTAGGGTAACCAACTCCTCATGAATTCTCCAAGAGAAATCTCCTCATTGATCTCTATTGAACTCACGTCCAACCAAGGTGTAGGCTCCTTAGACTTTTTGTTGAAATCTCACCAAGAGTAACCATCACAACACACTTTTCTCATATCAAGAGAAATATAGCCTCACCTTATTCTCCATGTATCCATGGGAACCTCCAACCAATCATATCATGCTAAAGTCCAAATACATCTCTACACTATCATGAAGTTCTCAAGCATATGGCCAATGCACCCAAAACACAAAGAATTACCAAATGACTGCCAAAATCTCCAATCATCTGAACTAGGAACTTATCATGACATCATGATCTTACCATCCCCCTTAGGAGACCCCATGCTCTGGGTGAATATAAAATGTTCTCAAGAGAAAAAAATTATTCCAAAACTCTAATACACAATCAAGAGTATACCATGACATAAAAAAAACAAACTCTAAACCACATCACCTATTAAGCACCACCAAAAGCTAGACCAAAAACTCACAAGAGTCCTCCATGGCTTCAAGATGTTACACATCTTCAAATAGTGTCCATGCAAATGTGAAAGAGCCATTCTACAAAAACAAGATATAAGAGCTCCTCCTAGTAACATCTGCAACACTAGAGAAGACTATCCATCACCAAGTGATGAATCCACAATCATTTCTAAAGCTCCCACTAAACTATGACAACCGAGCTCTCAAGCATCATGACCCAACATCTTCCAATCTAAAAATACTTCAAGTCCACACATCAACATGTCCATCAAGTGGCACCAAGATCTCCAAAACAAGTAGAGATTTCCATCACTGCCAAAATATTACACAAAGTAGTGTATCCAAGCTATCCATGACATCGTGATACAACATGCTACAGGTCCCCATAATTGACTATTTAGGTACTCAACACCAATGACCACATATAAGGCTAGATGAAAATTATGCACTAACATTGAATCAACCTTGTGGATATAGACAGTCCACTTCTAAGTTATCTCACTATAGCCAATGGGTAGCTAATCCACCGATTGCATAACTTGAAGATCGACCACACCAAATGTGCAAACCCATCATCATACTAGAAATAGAAACATTGAGATCTCAAAGAGAATAACCATGTAGAAAACATGACTTAAACACCAGATCAAGTCCAAATCTGATTTTCCAATCATGTCCACAATGAGCACCATATTCTAGGAAACCACCAAGCAACACCACAAGAATGTTGAGTGACAAATCACCTACCAACACTCTCATGCACAGAAGAAATCACACCTCCTCATACCATGCACAATGCATGTATGCTAAATTGCAACTATCTCATCCAGTAGCACTGCAAAAACCAGGGTCTAGAAAATAGCTTTAAACGCAACTCCACAAAAGCACAAGTTTTTTTCTTGACTATGTAAAACCTACAAAACCACTATGTTTGAGAACACCCATGCACACCCATATCCACTTCACATCTAGATGACTCAAAATTCTAAAACATAAACACCATAACAGTTAAACCAGAATAAAGGATTAACATGAATATGCATAACCATAAATTCTTTAAACGAGAATCTATAAAACCCCTCAAATCCAAAAAACATGAATCTGAGCGATGCAAGTACAAAAAATCCTTGAAAGGAAACAATAGTTCTGGAACTCTAGGCCCATATCAAGCCAAATCCAAAACCACCAACATGCACATGCATCTAAGAGAGAGACAAGCTATTTCAAAAGCTTCTAGACAATCCAATGATTAGCTCCATAGCCTACATGCAATCGGGGTAACATAAAGCTATGCCTTCCAATAACTGGATAAAACACCCAACATAAGCACATTTCTCTATAGTTGAGAAACAACCCAAGCTTCTCCATATCATCAGGGAGCCTCTTACATAGACACCCAATATGGAATCTTTGCTACAACACAACCACGAAGAAAAATATTCCACCCATGCATCGGGATTAAACTATTGCCAACTCACGAGCTTCAGGTCACATTATTTCAATATGACCAAATCAAGTTTCTCCATCTTCCCCACCCTTCATGCTGCATGTTGTCTCTTGGAACTCAAACAAAAGAGCAATAATTTCTACTCACTAAAGGATCAATCCATCAATCAATTCCTTCAGATTTCCTCAAGCCTGCCACACTAAGAAATCTTCATAGAAGGAATACACAAAACCAAAAACACACTAGGAAGAATCAAATCCCAGAAGAAGGAAAGAAACATCCAAGATCAGTAGTCCTTCAGTAGCTTTTATTTTATCAGATTGCCTTAAAGACACAAACTACTATGCCACAAAATGGAATTAGACATAGTTAATTTCACACATTGACCCTTAGAGAAAAGTTAATGCTAGTTAAACCAGTTTCAAACAACACCATTAAACATGAAAGATGGAACATAAAACATGAACACATAGATTTATGTGGGGAAAACCCTTTCAGGTAAAAAACCCACACTCCAAAAGCTCAAATCACCATTGTATTATTTAACAATAGAATATAGTTACAAATACAATATAGGTTAGAAGCCTTTATAGATTTTACATCTTGTTCCATCTAGAGAGAATCCAATAGCATAAGCCCTATTATATTTCCCTCTCCCTTCAAGAGACCTCTCTCTGCTCTTGTAGAATGTTCTATGGTTTTATAACATTTGTTCTTAACCCTAACCCTAGTAACAACATTTCAATAGGAAACAATTAAGTTCAAATTCCAACAAGAAATTGTAGTAAATGGTCTAACTGTCTACTATATCAGACCATCAAAGAGACTTCATTCACACTTCCTTCAAAATCATCAAGTCACTTCAATGTCCGCAGCACCTGCCAAGTCAACCGACAAATCAATTACCGCTTTCCAACTCAACACCGATCGACCACCAAGGCATTCCCCATGAGTTACCAAGTCAACAAATGTACACCACTTAGTCAATCCCACACACCCTACGAGAGTCACTCGAGACCCACCACACAAGGCATGAGGTTAGCAAGCACCATTGGATTATCTCATTGCAATCGACGATCAACTGCCAACATGACATCACATCATCACCATTGGCCAATCTTGCACACCCCGCAGGAGTCTATCAGGACCCACCACAAGGGGCACATGGTTATCAGGCACCATTGGATCACACTTATCACAACTATTGATCAAGTTGTATCATCACATCATCTTGGTCCCCACATCCTTTGGCTTATTGGTCAATCGAAGGGACTTAACCCAGGGTCCCTTCGATATCATGAAGTCCCTCTAATAGGATTCCTTTAAATGCTCCATCAAGCCATCGAGGAGACTCAAGGCATAGTCCCACTGAAATGATCAACTCTCATTGATGGAACATAATGCCAAAACAATCTTATCAGAGTATCAAGAAGACATGACTCTGACTCCCATTGATAATAGAAAGTCACCCGGATATTGCTCCAATCGCTCAGTTGCTAAAAAACCAAACCTTAGAACCTCTTGTTGGAGGTTACAAAGTTCTGAAAAACCTGTGACACACCGACAACAAAGAGAACCTCAAAGCCGCTAAGTCAGGAGGTTATGAAACTTTAGAACCCCACAACTTAAGATAGAAAAACTTGAAACCCAATGACTTAAGTAATAAACCATTTCCTACTAATGAGATTTTGATCAGACCAGTATCTTTTTCCTAGTGATATTCAACTATCTATTAGACAATGCAGAGGCTTGAACACCATTATGTTTGAGGAACCATTTCTCAATAGTGAGCTTCCTATATTGAGATATTTATCTCTGTGGTTTTTCCCTTCTTGGGTTTTCCACATAAATCTGCTATTAACTTGTGCATGTGTGTTCATTGTTCTATCTTTCATTGTTGTTGATGTGTTTAAGTACACTAATCTATTTATAAGTTGTTGATCTTGTTAAAAGTCTAAATTTGCATGTTTTTAAATGGTTTAATTTTTTATAGATATTGATTCCACCCCCCTCTTAGTATTTGGGCATGTTCAACACCAGCAACATATGCAACCCATAAACTACAATCAAGCTCCTTATATCAAACTTGTCAATGAAGAACATACATATCTAGGAACTCCCACTACATGGGTAATGTCAAATCTAAAAACGATCAAGGCATATCAAGTATACCAATCAACACTATACCAAGGTTTGATAAATGTTCAACAATAAAATGCCAAGAATAATCACAATGATTCACACATACAACCCAAATAGTTGTATACTCTCTCACAACATGTCACCACAATCCTCCCAAATCATAAAAACATGAACCTCTAGGAAGAAACCATAGAATGAAGAGACAAAACATGTAAACCATAAAATTTCCTTCTATCAACACCTCAAAGTTCTATGTTGTGTCAAGTATGATCTCCTTACAACCCCAAATAAAAAGCCTCAACAAAACCCAACCAATCAATCTCATAGATCAAGTAAAACATATGAAAAATGTATAATACCAACATGGACGTAAGCCTCTCTAACCAAGGAAATCAAACTCATTGTATCCATTCCCAAATTAAGAAAACAACCCAATAACCATTTCCTAAACTTCTCATCAATGAATGGTAGCATAATATCATATTCACAAGGAGATAACCATGCTAAACATCCCTCAAAATGAATCCTCTAGAGCCAACTATCCATAGCTCAAGATCCATATCTATGAAAGATAAAACATAAAATATAACATATCTAAAAATAGGATGGGAAATACCTATTATATGATAATCCACTAAGTAGACCAAGAGTGGGTAATGAGAATGTTCCTCTAGGATAACCAAGTCATCATGACTCACTCCAAGAAAAATATCCTCTATAGGTCCATCATTAACTCACATCCATATCTAGGTGAAGGCTCCTTAGTCTTCCTATTGAAACCTCCAAAGACTAACCATCTCAAGAAAATGTCTCTAATCTCAAGATAACTCTAGCCTCACCCAATTCTCCAAGTATCCACGAGAACCTCCAATCAATCAATTCATGCTAATATTAGAATTAAACACCAGACTATCATGAGGTTCCCAAGCAAATGACTAGTGTACCCAAAACCAAGAGAACCAACAAGATCAATGTCAAAGCTCTAACCATAGAATTAGGAACCTGCCATGACATCAAGATCTAACCATCTCCTCCTAGGAGATCACATACAAAAATTTATACATCTTGATCTCAAAAGAACATGTATTGAGCATGAAAAGAATATAATCCAAAATCAAGAGTAGATCATGACATAATATCACACTCTGAACCAATAATCAACATCTCCAATCACATGAAGATAACCATCTCTAAATAGTGAACCTATAAATGTAAAATAACTCTTTTGTAGAAACATGATCTAAGAGCTCTTCCAAGACATCCAAAAACTCTAAATAAGATCATCCATCACCAATGATGAATCCATGCCACTACCAATAACTCCCACTAAACCATGATATTGAGATACACATGACATCATGGCAATCATCTCCTAAATGAAGATCACCCATGGTCCAAAAACACTCAACTACAATCCCAGTAGCTCTAGAGAACAAGTAGAAAAAATATCTCCAACCTAAGAAGATACAACTACCATCAAAACATAAAAAAAAATCCTACACTTCCAAATCATCAGCGACAAAATCTCTCACAAAAATGTGTAACCAATGAAATGTAACCAAGCTATCATGAAATTCTGATAAAACCACATGCTACAAGTCCCAACAACTGACTAATTAGGCACTCTAAACATCCATCCTCTCATCCCAAAGCAACATACCAATGCACAAAATACCACAAACAAGGACAACTAACAAGGTTTGCATCAATAATGAACAATAACATGGATACAAATAGTCCACATAGAGTCATCCAACTACAATCAATGAGTTGCACATACCCAAGGATTTCATAACTTGTAGATCCAAAACAATGAAGCATGCAAAATCATCATCCCATCAGTAACCTACAAACCAAGATATCAAAGAAGATAATCTTGTAGACATCAAGACTCAAACACCAAATCAACCACAGATTCAATTTTCCAAACATGTCCACAAACGAGTAACCATGGTCAAGGAACTAATAAATCATCAAGGAGATAGGAAAAAACTTCTAACGCCAAACCAAAACACCACCAAACAACCACATACCTAATTATTTCATGTCAATGCTGGGTCAACCCACAATACTATGTGCCATTTTTTGGGCAAGTTGGACATTAATATCAACATTTTCTTACAAAATTTCACTTTATGAAACCTATAACAACTAAACCATTAATAATTTGGAGATAATGTGAAATAGTGACTTGTGAGAATTTGCATGTAGATTCTAAATATATATATTAAAAAAAACCAAATAAATTGCGAATTTTTTATGTAACTTTTAATAACTTTTTTTATATAGTAAACAACATTTTAAAAAAGTGACGTTTATGTCATAACACATAACTTTATTATTGAAAGGATAACATTCTAGATTTTAAATATAAAATTTTAATATCAATATCTAGTGCACTGATATTTTTTCATAATTTTTTATTGCATATATTTTTTTATTTAATTTTTGAAGTCAAAGTAGATATAACCAGGACATAGGTGTATGCCATCACACATAACTTGTTTTGTATGTATTGATTTTTTTTTTTTGATGAAACAAGAACATCAATACCTAGTGCACACGTTTTTTTTAATTTCATCTATTTTTCTATTTTTTTGCATGTGTGAAACAAATACCTTGATATTTAGTGAAAAAACAATATTCACAAGAAATAAAATATAAATATATAATAAAATTTAAAATATTTATAATTATACTCTTTGGAAAGCATATAATAAGATCTACATACAAAACAAAATTTCTAAATAACTTTATTTAATCTCTCAAAAGGTAAAGAAATTGTGTTTTTTACCAACATTTTGATAGGTGCGAAGGAGACTCCATTGTGGGTATGTTTTAAGACTAGAGGGGTTCTATCCAAGGGGGTTTGATCTAAGGGGGTCTTATCTAACCCTCTTAAATTAAAAGCCTATATATGGAATCCCTCAAAGCTTAAACCATTAGTTTTTTCTAAAAATATGTGATTTCAGGAAAAAATAGGATGCCCCAAGTTTGGGACCCATTATTATGGGATGGACTTGCTCAAATATACCTGCATATCTTTGAAACCATAATCATCACCATTTGCACCTACACTCAAATATCACCCACACAAGATTCCAAGTCTCTACACATGTCAACCCATGTCCTCAAACCAAAGACAACCTATGCACCTATCACCATCAAATTCTAACTCTAAAAAACACTTATAAATTTATACCAGGAAGCACAAAATTAATAATTAGATACACCATCGTAAATATCACATAAAACATGTACTCCCTCAAGGTTTCACTTCTTGAATTTTCAGATGCTCACACAATCACACCCTAAATCTTAGGCTCCTACAAGTGATCAAACTAGTACAAACCTCTCTCTACACCACAAACTAAAAATATAACTAATCCACTATGTAGTACATTGCCTATGATCTCCAATGCCTATTTGAAATTAAAAATATGATTTAGTATGTAAAAGTTATGCTCAAAACTATGAAAAGGAGAACATCTGACTTCCAGGACCCAAAAGTGATGAAAATAGAAAAATCATGGAACAAAATATATACCAATACGTAGTTCTTGAAATCACCTTTCCAACGAGTATAAGAAGTTAAAAATATAACATCTTGGGTGAAAGTTGTGCTCGTTTGAAAAAAATCCTTCAATTTTCCTTATAGGGTGGCTAGGTAGTGGCCCCTGGATGAAGCCCCTAGTGGTAGTGACATGTCAGCGATGCACATGCAATGTTCTATAGTGGTGGGTGGTAGAATTCAAAGAATATTAAATTTTGTTTTATTTTCAGTAGGTTAATTTTAATGGCCATAGGGAAGGGTTGGGTTGCAGTCCCCCAATAGACTGGGGGATTAGCCCCTACTGGTTGGGAGCTTGCCGATCGAGGGTTGTGCTAGAGATTGATAGTGTTGACTAGGCCTGACAAGATGGTATGGTCGTGCCAATGACCGACAATGTCGACTTTTTATTTATTTTGTAGGATATTCAAAATTATTTTATTTTTAATATTTTTTCAATTTAATTTCTAAAGACTATGAATTTGGATTGTCGTACAGTCGTACGATCGTATAGGCTAAAAAAATTGCATTTTTTTCAAGTGGCCAAAATAGGGAAAATTTTATATCATTTTTTGTTTCTTGAGCATCCTAGATCCAATGGTGAGGTATGTTTTGTCTCAAGAGGTCATCTATGAAATTTCCTCTATAAAACCCTCATATGAAAGCACAATACAAGAAATCCTTTTTGACCCAAATTTCTCAAGCCTCAGATCTACAATAAAACCAATAAATTTTCAAACCCTAAAATCCTAAATCTATAAAACAACACTTGCACATTTGTTCCATATCTTGTAATTCCTCAACTCTATCCTACATAGCCATGTATTCAAATTTGCACCAAATCTACTCAAACAAGGGTTATACCAAAATCTGGGAGCTCACACCTCCCATAACTATGAAAGCTCTAATACCACTTGTTAGGAAATAATACATCATACCCACATTCTTAATCCATTTCCTACATAACCCCATGAGAGAAAAACATGCAAAAAAGCTTACAAAATAACCAAAATACATAGATCAAATAGACAAGCCATAAGATAACACAAAAAACCCTCAAGAGTGAAAAACCCAGCCTCCAAAGGCATCCATACTCTATCTATTATTGAACATTAAAATAATACATGCACTTACAAAGTTACCATGAACACTTATAAAGCATTAAGCCTCTCCAATGCATCATTTGTGTTTCCAAGTATCAATCCACACATCCCATGCCATGCTTCACATATACACTCTTAAAAAAGACTCAATAATGACAACCCACTCACCCAGCCAACCTTAACCACTAAACATGTGTTTGGTTTTATAGAAAAATCTCACACAAATACAACCAAGTGTTAAGATAAAACCATGTGAACACAAAAACATTGACCCCTGATTTAATATTGGGTACTAATTTTTCACTTTATTAAATATTTCCCCAATATTAAATCATTATCCTATGTATCCAATAAATAAAATAATAACCCAATGTTACAATAAAAATTTATAAGTGGTCCCCAAATAATTACCTAGTGTGGCTAAACACACCTACTAGGTGCACCACAACTAAATAATTATTTAATTACAACATTATAATATAACATTTTATGCAATAGTGTACAACACCATATCCTAACATGATTTACACCCTAGATCCCTTTTTCCAACATCGCATTTTTGTGAACCTTGAATTTTGTGCACTTAAAAAACCTTTTGAAATCTAAAGCATATAATTTTAAAATTTGAATGCAATATTAGGTTATTTGAATTTAATATTAGGTTATTTGAATTTATCATTTATGCATACATATGTTTGATAAAAAGCATTGAAAAAGTAAGCATTTGCATAGTGTTTTCCATTCAAAAGATAAATAGTGTGTAATTTTAGATGTTGCAAGGTAGATCTAGTTAATAATTGCATTGAAAAATCTCCATTAGGTCATGATAAAGTATAAAAAAAATCTTAAACTGTTTAAAATTGTCACTTATGTATGCATGTGTAGTTGAAAAAGTGAAAATTTACATTGTTGTTATCATATCAAAAGATAGAAAAGTTGCAATTTCTAAATTTGTCAGATTAGATTGAACTGATTATTGCATTTCATAATTTAAAAATTACATTTGGAACACATTAAATTATTTGATAAATCTAAAATTGCATGCATAATTATGTTTTACATATAGCAAAATTGAAATTCTATGCATTTCTGAAAATTGCTTGTTGCCAGACTTGAACATTTATATATTAAGATTCTTAGACACTATAGAACATATCTTGATTTTGAAATTAGAAAAAATAAACTCATCAATCTAGGGTATCCAACACCTTGGTCCAATCAATTTTGACCAAAATTTGGATCACAATTATGTCTTTATGTTTCTTGAGTTGCTTTGGGTTATGTGTTTGTAAATTATTTTAGATTTTGTGACTGTGTTGTGTTTACCTTTCTTTTATGAGCACTAAAGTGTTTTGAAACATAATAAATGTATGAGATTCATGACCTAGTGTCCCATAGCTAATAACCTCGTGAGACATAGTTTTATACTTATGGCTTCTTGCCCTGCAATTGCAATTGGTGTTGAGCCTGAGCCTTATAACTTATTCAATAAAGGTATTGTATCTACCCAATCCATCTTGGATTCCCTCCTTAATCCTACGCTGCCCATGATTTTTTTGTAACCCAACATTCATGTGGATTTGGAGGCAGCTATCACATCCCTGATGGTAAACTAAAACAATTTGACAAGGATATAGGACATCAAGATTACTTAAGTAATGAGCCTTTGGATAGAGAAATAGTGCCTATTATGGATAGTTTTAATAAATTAATCAATGACTCCCAAGGGATAAAAGTCTTGCATAGCCTAGCTCACATAGTAGATGTTAATATTCCTATGATAACTAGTTGTGCTCAAGCCTTTACCAATGCTCAAAATCAAGTAGGAAAACAAGTTTCCTCTCCCACAATAATTCCTTCTATCCCCACCTTTGTTAGAAACCAAGATCAGACATGCAAACCAGAAAAGCCTTCCACAAAAGAGAAAATCAGAAAAAGCAAGAGCTTTGCAAAAGATGTGCAAAATATTATTATTCAGGAATTCATAATTACATGAGATGATTTTCTTTATAAAATCAAAGTATGCATAACCCTAATCTTATCTTGATAAACAAGATAACTCAACAAGATAAGGATGAGAATAATTAACCTAAGAATTAAAATCTTACCTAAGTAAAGTTATGCAAGTGTAATTAAATATTAATTACACTAACACCCCCCCATAAGTGCAAATTAGGGAGACTAAAAAAGCATGCACCTAAGACTAAGATGAATGCAAGAAAGCATGAATGGGTCACGACAACAAGGCCTAATCATGTACCCATGTACAAATGCAATAATGAGGTAGAAGGAAAACCCAGTGGGACAAAACCCCCATACAATGAGAGGACTGTTGCAAAGAAGCACTGGAAGAACACTGTGGAGTAACACTGGAACCACAATTCGACAAGCAAGGAAAGATACTTCTATCTACAAGAAACCAAAGTGGAATCATAATAATGTGATAGTAGACCCGATGTCACGGAACACTAGAAAACTCACAAACTGGAACAACCCTAGAATCTATGAAGCAACAATAGATGAAATGTTGACATAATCTGGAAATCATGTATCTCAATGCCAATGCCAAAATGAGACTAAAAATATTCCATAGGAACAAGTACCATAAATAATCTAGAACATTAACCATAAAAACATGGCCCTCAAACTGAGAAGGATCTGAACCAATGCGGATCAATAACCATAAACTCCCAATCTAAAGTGTGAACCGGTGTGAATTTGATATGTGTCAAGCAAGAGCAAGATGTGGCCAAAAGAAACTAAGAAACCAGATATAACCCATGCGATTTTTCATCAAAACAAGATGAAGATGGAGATCAAAGTGCATGCACACTCTAATCAGATTATTATGCAAGAAACCCCCTAATGGAACTTTATCTCATTTCATTTATTACAATAACCCAATGATTGAAAAAGGAGAGAATTATAACATTCATTAAAAAAAGACCTTAGATCTGTGTAGAGACCGCAGCCAGCTTTCCAATGCCGCAAGAATGGTGAAAAATTGATAAGCGAGTCAAAAGATATGTCTCCCAGAGTGAAAACAGAAACATGCAACTTCTGAGGCTGAAAAAGGCATCAAAAAAGAAAAACCAAAAATAACACCTACACATTGCGTAGATCTTGGAACCAACTTTTTGATGATATTTTTTTTTCAAAAAAATGACGCCGTTTGCAAAAGTTATGCTCGATTCCGTGAAAGCACTCCAAAACTGCCCAATATGGCCTCCAAAAGCCCTTAAGGGCTAAAAAAATAAAGCCCCTGGTTGCCTGGGTGGATCCGCCAGGGGGCTAGTGGTTGGCTCTTGGGGTGAAGCCCTTGGTCACCCATGTGACTAGGGTTGGTGCTAGCGGTAGCTGGCGAGGTTGAACACAGGCTCCAATCGCCGATGTGACCAGCGCCTAAGCCCCGAGGGGCTGAGTGATGGGGAAGCGACAAATGAGTGAAAAGTACTGGTGGCGGTAGCGTGAAGGTGGCCAGTGGGAGGCTGGTGGGTGGCGGTCTCCATTTGAACTAGCTACATAAAACTTATGCATGATTTTGCTAAAAAAAAATTTCTCGATTTCTGAGCCTTGAGAAGCGTGCCTTGGGGCCATACGACCCTCTGGCAAATATTTTTTCCTCCCTAGTCGACTATGTCCAAATTGGATAAATTTTATATGAAAATAGGGGTTTTTGGGTGCTACAAATCTAATGGCGAGGTCCGTTTTGGCCCAAAATTCTTTGAAAATTAGTCGATCCCTAGATCTTCCAGAAAAATCACTGAGCTTGAAACCCTCACAAATTCCTTCAACGATGACCAAAATGAATGAAATAAAAGCCATTTATAACTTTTTCAAGTGCTCTGAATCCAATGGAAAACCCCAAACTGATCTAGGACACTCCATAAATATGCTCAAGGAATGAAACCCTTGAGGAACCCCAAACATGCTCTGCATTGAAATTCTCCAAAATATTGAGAAGGGGCTGCAAAATCAAGGCTCTGATACCATGTTATAAACCAAGATTAGACATGCAAACTAGAAAAGCCTTCCACAAAAGAGAAAATCAAAAAAATCAAGAGCTTTGCAAAAGATGTGCAAAATATTATTATTCAGGAATTCATAATTACATGAGATGATTTGCTTTATAAAAGAAAAGTATGCATAACCCTAATCTTATCTTGAGCAACAAGAAATCTCAACAAGATAAGGATGAGAATAATTAACCTAGGAATTACAATATTACCTAAGTAAAGGTATGCAAGTGTAATTAAATAGTAATTACACTAACAACCTGTATGCCTCTAACTGTGGCATCAACAATGTAATATAAAAATGGTTTAAACTCAAGCTTAGGGATTTCTAATGGAAATCCTTATAGTTTTGTCACTTCATCTATAACACCACTATGTTTGTCAGCCTTCCTAAACATGCAATACAATAGCCCACCAGTCATCTATACTACTTCACCATACTTGACAAACTCTCAAAACATGTCACTTAATGATCCCATGATAAATAAAATTTTACAAAATATGACATCATTACATCAACAAATTTCAAACTTAAATCAAAATCAAACCAATGGTAAACCTCAAACTTACCTCACACATAGCCCATTATCATTTGCTATCTTAAAACACTTATACCAAAAAATATTGAAATTCCTTGCTTTGAAATGCACAATGGTAAATGAGATCCTAATAACCATGTGTCAATATTTATCACCTTGTTTAGCGACTTCATTTTTGAAGATGCACTCCTAGAAAAAATATTTCTTAGATCATTGAAATATATGGCATTGGATTGGTTTTTTCATTGCCAAGCAACTTAATTATCTCCTTTACACAACACTCTAGTGAGTTCCTCCAACACTTTCAAGTGAACATTGGTCCTCAAGTTATGTTAATAGATGTAGTTCATTATAAATAAGGACCTAATGAGAATATAACAAACTTTATAGGATGATACTAATAACTTTATTCACAAATTTCCTATAGTCTTCTAGATGTTGACATTCAAAGGATGTTTATAGGGAGCTTGCAACCTAATACTCAAGACAATATATTTTTGATGAAACATCCATCTTTTACACATTTATGTACAACCCTTGGTGATTATTATATATCGATTAGTCAATATGAAGGTAAACCTTTATAAAATCCTACTAGTCAATCTGATGCTATACCCCAAAAAAACTACCACTCATTTAAAACAAAAATAATTTTTTATCAAGATAAACACTCCTCAAGTTGCTAATAACATTGAAACACAAGTCGCTACTACAAATATAAATCCATATCAATTTAGGCCTAGAGATAGACAATTTTCATAACTGCTCGATTCTCTCCATGCAATCATGTTGCAATTGTTAAATAAGAATATGATTCAAATTCCTTCGATTAGGCTTGTTGACACAACTAAACCTTTACCCTTGAACTTAAACACATAAGAATTTTGTCAATATCATCGTACATCTGGACATGATATAGAAAGATGTATACATCTTAAGCACCTAGTGCAAGACCTCATATACCTTAATCAAATCTAGTTGGATAGCATTAATGATAAATGAAATAAATTGGTCTTGCCACCTAATTGAAACTTGCAAATATTTATAAATCCATTTCCAAGTCATTCAACAAACTTTGTTCAATATAGTGATAATGACGAAGATGACAATGACCTATCCAACTTTGTAAACACGATTGAAGTTCAACCTCGTAATGGACAAAATAAGTTTTTATCTAACATTACTTTTACACATATTGATGCATCCATAAATGTACCTAATGGTCCTCTTTATATCATTAGTAGAATCAATGATAAATCGACTAGGGGAATACTCATTTCTCCTCTGTGTGTAGTGAATGTGATCATTGAAGAATTCTTATATGTGCATGAAATTTATAAGGATGATTATAAAAAATTGAACACATGGATAAAGGCTCATGATGGTTCTATTTGACCTATGATCGGTTTGATAACTCTCATAGTAAAATTTATACCTAAATATTGGATGTTTCATTTACCATGATTCTAATGTCTAACTAGTTTCATGTGAAGTTAGGTCTTCCATGGATAATCTCCATGAATATGGTCCCATTAGTTATTCACAAATGCCTTAAATTCCCATTTTAAGAAAAATACATATTATTTACCATAGTGGATTTAAGCCTTTGGCCTATCATGGAATTTTTTCACTAGATTAATTTTGGCCTCAACTAGTCAAACATGTCAAACCTCATGAATACTTTGTATTCATGTCATCAAAATTTTAAAGTTGAATGTATAGATGAGTTATCCCTTAGTAACATCCCACTTGAGGCCCCTTGGTCTACTATGACTTTGATGGTTTTTCCTCCTACTCCACAAGTAATGGATGAACCTAATCTGATTTGGGTATCCTCCCTCGACAACTTGGCATAATGGTGCAATCATAGATGAAGGGTTTAGAAAGAACTATTCAATCATGTAGATTAGAGTCAACACGATGGAAATAACACAAGAGAATATTCTATAGTCATATATATTTATTGAACTAGAAATCTTGCATGCATCATATGTCTCATGGGAAAATAACTAGGGATCAATAGCTTGCTACAAGGGCATTCCACATTACAACTAGCCGAAGGCCTTATTCCAGTCCCTCAATGAGGTGATGTGAAGTTTCTAAAATCTAATCATGAAAATCATAAAAAAATCTATTGATGAACGATTACAATGGATTATAAATGATCTTAAATATGATCTTCCAGCTCCAACAAAGGTTCACATTGGCCTAAAAGGTTTACAAAACCTGATGAATGATCAAGCGTGTAGGTCAGCCTTAGAACATGAAAGGTAGTTCTTCATTAAATGAAATGAATTACAGATCTCTAAGATAGATCCTGTTGGACCCAAAAATGCATGTATGATGTCCCATTAAGCTCCACAAGCTTCAAAATAGGTTTGCACTATGAAATCTGGACCAAGTCGACCCTAAATACTCTGACCGTGAATTACAATGAAATTATGAGAGCAATAATTTTTTGTAGAACAATGCAAATGATTTGAAATCTAGATATGATGTTGATGAAATTGTGTAGATGCTATATCTTGCTCTATGAGCTGAGAAACAATATTGTGATGAAATGCAAAATGAAATACTGAAACTACTACAAACTAAAATGCAATAAAAAAATGTTTTTGGTTGATATAGGATTGCTTTACAGCCAGGGATGCTTCTACATCAGACACCCAGGGTTGGAAGAAAAGTGAGTCCATCAATTTCTAGGGTTTAGAGGGAAACCAAAGTGGTCCACCTTAGCCTGAGAAATACATGATAAATCCTCCACTAGTTTTCCTCTCCACTTCACCAAATATTCTCTGTACTACTTGTTCCTAGTGCTTCTTCCAGTTCTAGTGTCAAAAATATGCTCAATCTCCCCTAGTGGTTGGCATGGTAACTGATCCTTCAAATCTATTTCATTTCTACTATCACTTGACTGCCCTTCATGATACTCATCTATGTATACAATATTGAAAATAGGTGATATACCCAATGTCTTCGGTAACTCCACTTCATATGCATTTCTAGAATCAAACCTCCTAAGAATCTTTCACGGTACAAAATTCCTCATCTTCAGCTTATTGTATGTTCCAACTAGAAATCTCTTCTTCCTCAAATATACCATCACTTCATCTCCAACATCAAACTCCTTTTGTGTCCTTTTCTCATCTTCCTTTTCCTTATACTTACTATTTATGTCCTCCAAATGCTTCCAAACTTGATTATGCAATGCCTCCATGAAATCTACAAACTCTTTTTCCTCTACACTTTTCTTATTCTCCATGCTAATATCTCTTAGCTCTACAACTCCTTTGTGATGTAATCCTACCAAAATCTCTAATGGGGTCTTCCCTATACTCTGATTCATTGAGTTATTGTATGAAATTTTTTCTCGTGGTAGAACTTTGTCCCAATTTCTTGCCTTATCTCCAACCAAGCATCTCAAAAAGTTACCCAAACTTATGTTTACCACTTCTATTTGTCCATCAATTTGTGGGTGATACACTAAACTAAATTTTAGGTCCATTTTCATCTTCTTCCACAATGTCCTCCAAAAGTATCTAATGATTTTAGTATCCCTATTTGAAACTATAGTCTTAGGTAATCCATGCAATCTCACAATATCCTTGAAAAATAATTCAACAACATGCACAAAATCATTAGCCTTCTTGCAAGGAATGAAATGTGCCATTTAGAAAATATGCCTACCACTACCATTATAGAATCAAATCCCATTTGCATTCTTGGAAATACCAATATGAAATCCATGCTTATATGTTCCCAAGGTCTCTTCGATATTGTCAAAGGTTTGTACAATCCAATATTTTGACTACTCCATTTTGCTATTTGACAAATTCTGCAATTCTGAACATACTTTTTGACATCCTTATATATTTGTAGCCAAAAATAGTATTCACTCACCAAAGCTATTTTTTTATCCACTCCAAAATGTCTAGCTAACCCTCTGCTATGATTCTCTTTAATTAGATTCTCCCTCATTGAACTCTTCAAAATACATAATTTATTCCCTTTGAACAACATATCTTCTTGAATGAAATAGTTTAACCATTGGCTCCACTCTGTCACTATTAGTTCCTTACATTCCTTCCAAGCTTCAGTGAAATCTAGATCATCCTCATACATGTGCTTCAATTCTTCAAAACCCAATACTTCTATCCTCATCTCTATCAACAAATTCCTTCTCCTACTTAATGCATCTACAACTTTGTTTAACTTGCCACTCCTATGCTTCAACCCAAATGTATAACTATACAAGAACCTAACCCACCTCATATGTCTCTGATTCATCTCCCCTTGACTGTTCAAAACTGCAAAGCTTGATTTGTATACAAACACAAACTCTTTAGGCAACAAATAATGTCTCCACTTCTTCAAGGCTTGAATTATGGAATAGAATTCTTGATCTTAAATTGAATATTTTATGTTGGCATCAATCAAATTCTCATTGAAATAAGTTATAGGTCCTCCTTGACTCAACACTACTCTTATTGCATTTCCACTTGCATCACAATTAACTTGAAATACTTTGTCAAAATCAGGTAATGCTAACACTAGATGCTCTGTCACCTTTTGCTTCAATAATTCAAAAATTATTTGTGCTCTATATTTCCACTTAAAATATTTCCTATCTCCTCTCATTTCCTCTGTCATGGGTGTGCAAATGCTACTAAAGCTTTTGATAAAATTTCAGTAGAAACTAGCTAATCCATGGAATGATTTTACTTCTCCAATGTTTACTGGTGTAGGCCAATCAACTATTTCTCTAACCTTCTCAAGGTCCACCTTCAATCCTTTAGCAAAAATAACAAAACCCAGGTATACCAATTTTTTTTCATGAAACTACACTTCTTGAAATTAATCAACAACTTCTCTTCTCTCAGTCTCTGTAAAACTTGTCTGATGTGCCACAAATGTTCTTATCTAGTCTTACAAAAAATCAGAATATCATCTAAGTAAACAATGACTGATTTTCCCAAGAATTTCTTCAGTACCTCATTCATCAATCTCATGAAAGTTCTTGGTGCATTGGTCAATCCAAAAGGCATCAATAACCATTCATACAATATTTCATTAGTCTTAAATGTAATCTTCCTTTCATCTCCTTCTCTGATTTTGATATGATTATATCCACTCTTTAGGTGAACCTTGGTAAAATAATTTGATCCAACCAAATAGTCCATAATGTCATCCACCCTTGGCAATGGAAATCTATACTTGATAGTGATCCTATTGATTGATTTTGAATTAGTACAAATTCTCCACTCTCCATCCTTCTTTGGTGCAAGTACAATAGGTACCACACACAAGATTAAGCTTTCTTAAATCAATCCTTTCTTTAAAACTCTTGTATCTGTTGGTTCAACTCTACATTCTTTGCTAGTGTCATTCTATGTGCTGCCTTATTTGGAAACTTGCTCCTGGTATTAGGTTTATATGATGATTGATACTCAAGACTAGTAGTTCATCTAGTACATTCTCTGATATGATGTATTCATACTCTATCAGTAGTTATACTACCTCTTCATTTTTTTGTGGTAGAATTATCTACCTCCAGAGTACCACCCTTCTTTGGAATCAATACAAAACACATATTTTCATACCTAAATCCATCCAAAAATTTCCTTCCATATACTAAACATAGTCTGACAATGCTACAAAATTCACTCTTGTCCTCTTCCTCCAAAGGTATCAACTTGATTCTCTTTCCATTTGAATTTATAGTATAGGTGTTCCTTCTTCCATCATGAATTTCTTTCTTATCATATTGCCATGGTCTTCCTAACAACAAATGACATGCATCCATGGGCATAATGTCACACAATACTTCATCCCTATATGATCCTATATGAAATTTCACCAAACATTGCTCATTCACCAATATCTTATTATCATCTTGAATCCATGCTATCTTATAAGGGTTTGTATTTTTTAATCTCTTCAAATTCAACTTGGTAACCATCTCTTCCAAAACTAGATTATCAGTGATACCACTATCAATGATAACTTTACATACCTTTCCTCTAGAATTACATCTTGTTTTGAACAAAATCTCCCTTTTTGGTGGTTTCTCAATCACTTCTTCATGTATCAACACTCTCCTCATCACCAATGACCCACCTTTCTCATGTTTCACAATTAAATTAGGGGATTCAACAAGTTCTTCATCCACATAAGCTATTCTTCTAGTATGCTTAGTCTTATTTTTGGTACTTCATTGATGGCATTAAAATGCTCTATATCCTTCACCTCCACACTTAAAATAGGTTCCTTTGAATGGTATCCTCTTAGATCTTCCTTCATACCTTTGGTATCCATCATTACCATACAAATTATTACTTTTTCTATCATTTTGGTAGTAATTTATATCTTCTCTTCCTCTGCGGTATGAATTATAGTCCTTTTCTTCACTTCAGTGAGGCTTCCCATCTTTTTTTTCTCCATAAGGTATTCTTTATTTATTTTGTGATTCAACCCTCTATAATCTTCCTCTTGCACTTGTTTGTCTTTGTTCAAACTTCTTGTTCAACTTCTCTTCCACCTTTAGCACATATTGATATGCTTCTCCAATTGATGTCATCTTTACTAGGCTCAATTATTCTTGGATGTTTGTTCTTAGTACATTGATGTATTTCACCACCTTTTATTTGTTTGCTTCACTATATCTAGTCCTAATGATCATCTTGTAGAATTCTTTAGTTTACTCCAAATATTTCTCTTTCTGCCTCAAATTATGCAATCTTTTCAACAATTCAAGATCATAATCGACTGGTATGAATCGATTCTTTAACTTTGTCACCATTCTATCCCATTTTATTATTTTATCATTTCCTCTTCTATTCCTATCTAATTTAACTTCTTTCCACAATAAAGAAGCATGTCCCTTCAAATTTTCTTTCACAAATATCACTCTTTTCATATATTCAATTTCTTCATATTCAAATTATTCCTCCATTTCATTGATCCAATCAATCAATTCCTCAGGGTTCAATTTTCCCGCGTAATTTTGAATTTCAACTCTAGGTCACCTACCAATTTTTGAAATGTATTTCAACATATTCATCTAATCTAATTCTTCTTCTTCATCTATGGATTCTTCAATTTGATTTGCAACATGATCTAGGTCATCATCACTTTCGTCTACATGCCTAGGATTTAGACCTCTTCTATATTCTTCAACAACATCTAATCGAACTCACATTGCTCACATCATCTCTAATATTTCATCCATTCTTCTAATGAAATTTTCCATAGCAGGCACTCACCTTGGTGGAATCTCTCCCCTTGAATTCAGTGCAACTTCCTTAATTCAATGATTTGGCTACAAGGGTTTCAACTACCTCACAATCGATGATCGATTGAAAACACATGCATTCTAACTTAGGTCAGTGATCTGTTCACCACAAGGAATGCCTTCAAGACTTGCAAACTCACTCTAATACCACACGGTGCATTCATATATGGAGGGTTTAGAAAGAACTATCCAACCATTTAACTTAGAGTCAACACAACAAAAATAACACAAGAGTATATTCTGCAATCATATATCTTTATTGAAATGGAAATTTTATATGTATTATGGTACAACTTCCAATTTTTTTGTGAAAATATGGGTGGTTCTTACTTTTTCATATTTTTGAGCCTTTGTGTCCAAGGGTAGAGCTAGGGTTTTAATCTAAAAACCCTCATTTTAAATGTAAATAGTCATAAGCCCTTGGGAATTCTATTTTTGCATTAACTTGTTACTCCTAGTTTCTGATCACTTAAGTCATGACTTGGGCCATTGAATGCATATTATCACTAGCCCCTTTGGTTTGGGTTGTCGGTCACCAAATATTTGGTCATTTGATTCATATTTCCTATGTTGGGCGATAAATTTTATGTTAAAGTGACTTAAGTTTTAAGTCTACAATCCTAAGGGTCAAGTCTTATCAACCTAGTCATGGCCCCATCTTTAAAACTAACTTTGTTGCATGTGCAGATATTACTGACCATTTGATCCCAAAGTTTGATCCTGGTCATTCCTTGCCAGCCCCATGCGATTAAAATATTTCTTTAATAAAAGTTGTAGGGTCAGCAGGTGGTGGACGTGTGTCCCTTGGTAGGTGTGGGTCCCTACCTCCACTCTCAAGCCCGGTGCTATGGAAATTAAAATCAACGACCACGATGGAATGTTGGAAGATGATTTTAGCCATTCCCTACCAACCCCATAGGATTTAAATAGTGCTTTAATAAAATCTATGGGGTCAGCGAGCTTATGACATGTGGAGTTGTCTTGTGCTTGGAGATGAATGGTGGAGCCCGCAAATAAATGTGTGGGTGTCTAGCTGGCCAAATGACATTGGCCAATGGAGTGGCACATGATTCTAATGGAATTTAAAACATGATTGTCTCATTCTAAGTCGTTCGATATGCGATTTCACTAGGATATCAACGACTATTATTTGAAACTAGGGGTATGAGTATAATAGCCATTTTGTTTCATGTGAGCGAGCATTAATGGTGGAAGATGATTGCAGGATTAATCAAATTTGATCCTGATGCATGTGAATGATTACTCTCCTATAATCATTGAGGATGATGCACAAATTTTCATGCATTTGGGAGATTAATGATCATGATGTAAGAACCAATAGTTGATTCTCTGCTCGCTCGTGTGGGATTTCACTAACCATCGATGATCAAAGCAATCAAGTTGCTTGATAAATGGGAGTTGGTAGCCTTTTTATTCACCATTGCAATCAGAAGATAATATTTTCTAAGTCGGCGAAGAGAGTGGTGATAAATTTTATTTTGCAAAATTTTCTAGGAACCAGTGTAGGGTCAGTTTGCACTTGTGAAGTTTTTTTGTTCTCAGCTTACCTTCAGTGAAAATGAGTAAGTCTGTTATTTTTCTTCCCTGGTACAAAGGTCTCAAAGACTCAGCTTGCAGGAGTCACATGATGATGTTCTAGGGAATGAGCAAAGCACACCTGGAGTTATGCTAACTCCAAAGGAGGAGAACAAGAAGGGTGCCCATGGCAAGAAATCAATGTAGGTTAGTGTGAAGAGCAACTATCAGTTAAGAATCCAAGTTGTCATTGGAGGAGAGACCAAGCCTAAAAGAGAAGAATTCTAATAAGCCTAAGAGGGAAGCAACAAGGAAGAAAAAATACCACCGAGTTTATCTGGGCAAGCATCATTCTCCTATTGAAGTCTCAAGTGATCCTTTGGATAGTGAGATTGAGACTGATTCAGGTTATCGCCAATATCTTATGGTTATGACTAAAGTGTCAAACTCAGATTATGAGGTGGTAGTGGTTACCCAAATTTCAATAAAGACACCAAGCATACATACTCACTTTGCTGCTGATAAGGACATTGATGAAGAAGAAGTGGTGGCTTCTCCAGCCTCTGCTAGGACATGAAGTGGGCATGTGTAGTCTAGTTCTGATTGATTTGGATTGTATCATGGTCCTAATTTTTGTGTTTTGGTGATAATATTGTCGTGGTAACTTTTTTGTCTTTCTGCATATGTGGATTTTTGTCCTTTGTGCTAACTGGGGTGCTTGTTGGTTGGTATCATAAAGAATTGGTTTGTTCAATATGGATGTGGAATGTGGAGGATCGATAGTAGCTAATGGTATTTTTGGTGGTCTCGGCTAGTTTCTCTTCAGTATATGGTGTTAAATTTTGTTTTCCCCTAATTTGTGAATGATTATGTATAACCATTGGGGAAATATCTGAAATATAGATGAAATTAATTTTGAAATAAAATTGTAACTAGAATTGAGTCAGATGCTTGTTGCTCCCTTGTTCTATAAAATGGATTTTAGGGCTCATTACAAGGGGCTTCAAATTTTGAATCTCATAATGGTCTGAGTGAAAGGATAAGCTCAAGAAGAATCATATTGTAAATAAATATTGATTAATGTAATAGTAGGAAGTCTAGGGTATGAGTCATGTATGTAATGATCTTAAAATAGTTTTATAGAAGCCATAGATATGGAAGATAATCTTAGTTCTAAAATGTATACTCTCCTACATAATTCTCTTGCAAATTATAAATGAAATTATCAATGGTCTTTTTTTATCTTTAGTTGCTTTAATTGATGTGTGTTTTCATTTTTGCTTCAATTCAAAGAATTGATTAGATGATTGAATGGATTCATAGGTTTATGAAGGGGATTATAGGATTTGGTAAGAAATTTACATTTTAGATGTTGTGAGTTGCCATACTACAAATTATTATGATAATAGTCCATCAAGTTTTGAGTAAAATGGCCAATATATTATTGGTTGTTACAAATTTGATTCTATTTTCCTAATAGATGAAGCACCGATCTCTTCATTAGGATATCTTAGAGATAAATGAGCTAGTTATGCACCTGTCTAGGGATTCAGAATGATAATGCAAATCATTAAAATCTTTCAATTATGATGTATGAATTTGAATAATCACTTAATTCCTAGCAATAGATGGTAATTTGCTTAAAGGCTAGCCAAACCTTTAGTGAATGATGTCTATTTGCACTTAATAGGAATTGATCTGTGTGCTCTCAATTAGACAAATACCACTTGAAAACAATAAGGATTACCCTCCTGGGTCTCATAGAGCTTGAATAGTAGGGATAAGGGCCTTAAAATCCTTATTCATTTGTTGGCCACTAACTTTGAATGTTCTTGAGCATAAGGGTTGGCTACCCTTTAGAGGACTTCAAGGTTCTATTGGAAAAAACACCAACAAAATTGGTGACTCTAGTGGGGAGAATTTTGAAAAATATCTGATAGAAGATCACCTAGCCTTAAGAGTTATTGAAGTTTTAAAATAGTTTGTAACCAGAGATTTGAAAATTGTGGAATCATATTTTCCCATTTGAGTCACCAACATAATTGGCGACTTTGCTGGGGAGGAGTTTCATTCTCCAGTCATAGATTGTTGTATCACAAAGTCAATTGTTTGACGAATCTGAACATCTTGTTCAGATATTGAAAGTTCTTGGACCTGGAAAAAGTTTGGTTGCAACAAATTTCAAAGGATTTGAATGTGACTCTGCTGTTGGAGAAGACCCAGAATAAGATTTACCTTTGAAAGAACTTCATACTACTTGAAGTTTAATCCTCTATGAAGAGAGGTGGTGACTTTGTCTAAAGAACTTGATAAAGAATACAAAAAAGTTCCATATCTGTAAATTTTTAGTCAAGAAGAAAGGTTAACAACTGCTACAATTTTTTTAGGTATTTTCATAAATCTAAAGAAAATATTATCATGTTTGCAAGTATTTTATGGGAAGTTTTCAAGGCTTAAGATGTAAATAGTTCCCAATTAGTTGAAATAGCACTAAGGGAATAGTAGTGATAATTTTTACATGCTTTGTAGTGCCCCTCTAGTTTAGACATACTGTTTAGTTTGATTCTGTTTGTTAGATGCTTAGTTCATTGTGATACTATGTTGTTTTGATTTTGCGGATGATACATTGACATCTTGGTTATTTGGTTATGTTGGTTCGATGATACTGTGATAGATTCATTCATGATATAGCTTATTGGTTATAATTATTGCTTATGTTATCATGTTGATATGATTGTATATGATTGATCTTGCTTGTTTATGTCGGTGGATAAGACAGTGTAGCATTACTCATTCGTGAGTACCCTGCTATGCTGCAATTCTTATTCACGGTGTGTTTTCTAACATGAGTTTATATATACATGTTTTAACCATGATGTTTTCCTGCAGACACAGTTATCGGGTAATAGCTCCACCTGCTTCTCAGGTCTGAGTGTACCCTAATACATTATAAATATGTTGTCAGAGGTATTGACAGGTCCTTTTAAACCATCGTTCGTTTTTGAACGAGTATCTTTGTGTTACCCCGTATAGCCCAATTTGTCTTGTCATGTTCAAATATATATTGTTTTGTGTTTGCGTATTTAATATTGATTTTATTAAATGTTTATTCATGTTTATGCCAATGTTTGTGATTTAATTTATTAAGTTAAATTAAATAAGTTATTTCTTTGCAATGTTTTAATTAAAATAATATTATTGTTGTATTAATTGTGCATATTGAATTGTGTGAAATAAATATTTTTAAAACAAGATATTTTCAACGAGTTACGAATCTTTGATTGTCTGTTAAAGGTTTGTTCTGATATTTTAAGAATGAGTTGAACTGAATGAGTTATTTACAATGCAAATGAAACTGTCAGTGAAAATTGAATGATTGTAAATCTTGATTGCATGAATTGATATCTTTTCGATTTTTGGGGAAATTGGAGATTCACGGGAAGAATTTTACGGCAGCAGCTTTTTAGCAGTTTTTAGCAGTTTTGATTCTCGGCAATTGTTTTCAGAAGAATTTTTCTTTAAAATTTTGTTCACAAGCATGTTTTGAAGTTGGCTTGATTGGAAATTTTTCACTGTCGAAGTCTAGAAAATTATTAGAGGAATCAACAAAAGGTTTCAAAGTGCGATTCAGCTTGATTTCCAAAGTTGTCCAGGTTTTCTTCTTTTCGAGTTTCTGTAAATTCTCTTCTATGATTTAAAAAAAAAATAGATATATACTCTTAGAGCAGAATGATACAAGTTTTGATTTGGTCTTAAACGAGTCTGTAGGGCACTTGAATTGTTCCTCTTAAAATTCTTTAAACGCCATTTAATATTTTCTTAAATGTTTTGAAATATTTATAACGAACTTTTAATCTTATGGATTTGTCTGCCTTTCAAATCTGAGAGTATACTTTGATTTATAAAATCTTAACTTTAAAGAGGGCGTAGAAAGCATTTGATTATCTGGGAGTCATTGTTTGCTCTTCTTCAAGAAGAATTGTGGATATGTAGTTTTAAATCAACTTTAGCGTTTTGGTTTGTTTCCCTTGATACCTGTAGATCAATATTTTGCTTGATCTTTTTATTGTAATTTTCTGTAGGAATCCCTGCGCAACCTGCATTAAATATTTTATTTTGATTATGATAATGATTTACTTGTTTTGCTGGGGGATATTTGATTTGATATGTTTGATCTCTTTGGCAGTATTTGTGCACATACTTACTGTATAATCCTTATATAAAAAAAATTACATTGAATAGTTTCCTGTAGCCATCCCTTAATTATGGCGAACTTCTGTCATAAGCTATTAAATCTGTACATTGAAAGAATCTGTATATAATTGCTATAGTTTAGGGTCTCTGTCAACATAATCTAGATTTCTCACCTGGCATTTAGACTGATCTGCAAGTTTCATCACATGCATATTTTTAAGTATATATATAGTTTACCAATCCATATGATATTTTAACCTCCTTACTTAAGAAAGCGCGCAACCTTTGTAAGGGATCAGAATGAGTTTTGACTATGTAACGTCCCTGTACAATTTTAAATTGTTTTCCATCTATTATCATATGTCTTCAGATTCTTTTACATCTTTTTCCTGCGTCCAGATCTGACTCTTCTGCGTCTAATTTTACCTCTATATCCTTGTCTATCCTTCCCTTATAAATTGTTTCACCCGAGTCTTCAGCGCTGCTTTATATCAGAAGAGTGTCAGATTCTTGAGTGTTGTCCAGATATATTATTATTTGAATTTCCATGCATATTGGAACAAAAGCTTGGTTTTAAATGTGAATCATTATAATGATAATTGTATAGGCATGGATGTAAAATTGTTTTAGCGCAGGAACTTGAAGTCATTAAATGTTATAATTAATGAGTATGCATGGTGCAAGGCGTCATAGCCATCCTTTGGAAGTTATGATTTTTCCTTATTATGAAAACTAATACTTAACTAAAAAGTAACTTACCTTTACATGCATAAATCAGACGGATTCTTACCTAAAATTATCTCATGCATTGTATGCATGAAGTTCTAGTGGTTACGCATAGTTGTGATATTTACTTATGAGCTTAGACTTGTCTTTAGTCCAACTTTCCATGCATGCATAAATCAGGCAGTTTCCTTAATTAGAAAATCTTGATTTATAATCAATCTAATATTAGATATTAATTATACACCAGTGTAGTTAAGTGCAGTTAAGTATAATTTGTTTTATAAGTGATGATGTTTCTTTTATTTTATTTTATTTTCAAGGTAATTGTAGTATAAAATATAAAGAGTTTGTGTTGTTATTATATAATGATAGTATATACAATTCTTGAAATTCATTTGAAATATAACTATATCTATAGATTATTTGTAATATAAATTCTTTATTTAATGAAATTAGTTAAATATGATTGTTAGTTGTATTTACTCATTAAAAAGTTTATTTCTATTTTATCCAAACTAGTGAAGTAAAATTTATAATATCAATTAAACTACAATGATATTTAATGTGTTTTCTAAAATTGTCAGTGATATATTAGTAATTATAGTTTGTTTATTGTGAATTCTTAATTCTTGAAGTTTGGTAAATTGTAACTATTTGGTGTGTGTGTCTAATGTAATATTAATGATGTTTATCTTTATTTCATCAAAAGCTTGAACAGTGGAATTTGTAAGATTATTACGTTTTTAACATGGTGCTCATGTTACAATTATTTTTATGTGGGGGTATAGCTTTGTATCATTTTGTGGTCTTTTGAAGTGACATCCTAGAGATTGTGATTTGCCTCTAGTGAAGGACATAAACATTGAGGTTTTGATTTTGTGCTTGATAGCTACCCCTAGATTGGTTTTATGTTGAGTCATGTTACAGAAGAGTGGCTTGCGGTAGGGGCCGAAATCCGGAAGAGATTGTCTAGGTAACCTATCGTAGGTGTGTTAATTAAGTGAAAACCTAACTAATGTATTAGGGGTTGGGTAGTTGTAAATACTAATTCAGATAATGTTTGCCTCGCCTACTTCTTAACGCTCGTTTAGGTTGAGAAAAAGCTGAGAAGGCCTGGAATGGCAAGTCGTCATCTTGTCCTCTTGAAAGATGAAGTGACTCCACATTGGTCTGCATAGGGGCCGGGAATCGGTAGAGGCTGCTAGGGTAACTCTTGGAGAGAGGGCCGGTAGTCTAGGAAGATTCACCAGGGTAACCTATCCCGACGATGTGATGACACTTTTAGTCTATAACATGATGGTGTTTCCTTTTGTTGAGATTTCAATTTAATGTAACTTGATACTGTGATTTTATCCGTTTTGATTTGTAAACATTATGTCGTATTTGTGAATTGTAAACCCTGTAAACATGATGTTCTATTTGCTTTGTTTGTAGACCTGTCAGTATCTCCTAGCACGGAGGGAGTGGACCTTTGGGTTCCACGTGGTTGGGAGGTAACCGTGCTACACCTTTAATTGATCTTTCTTGTAGTTGATCCTAAGATTGCAGCAGTTACCAGTTACTACTTTGTTCATGACTGTTGATGCAGAGCTTGTTCGTGGGTATTGTATCAGATGTCAGATGAACATTTAATGTTTTGTAAATCATCTCTTATGTAAGAGTGTACAGATTGTACCACCTTTGATGTATGGAGATTCTTTGAAATCTCGCTTTATGTAAAATGGACATTTGGGATATTTGATAGTATGTAGTTTTATAAACTGGATCTTACATAAAAAAAAATCTGTACTTTTGTTGATGATCAATGTGTTAAGTTTATTTGTTAAGTTTATATAACGTCTTAGATACTTTATAACATATGTTTAAACAAAACAAAAAAATATTCTGTTAACTTTGTTTTTGTTCTTTGTTATAATGTAACTAAGTCGGGGCATTACATGCTTCTTAAGGGTAAATTGAAATTCATGCATTATGACAGAGAAGCATGTTATATTTTTGGATCTTAAGCAAAATAGATAGAAGATTTACATTGCAAAGGCTTAAGTTCGTAATTGCAAAGGAAGTTTGAATTTCCTTGTGGAATTGTGAGGTAAATGTCAAAGGCCTTCTAAAGATGTGATAAAATGCATTATCAAACTGTGCATCCTAGTGTAGACCTAAACGTAACAATTCATAATGGGAAACCTTTGTCATGTCAATGAAATTTTAGTATTGAAAGGTATAGAGCTATAAATTTCAAGAGAATTTGTGGTTACCCTAATGTCATTCCATCTAAATTCAGAGATAAAGTACCAAAGTTCAATGGTGAAATATCTGAATCAACAAGTAAGCATCTACAAGAGTTTGCTGATGTGATGGGGGATTATGAATTGGATTTTGAGGATGTTGTCATGAAATTGTTTGTTCAGTATCTAAAAGGAGATGCAAGAGATTGGTTCTCCTATTTACCAAAATATTCTATACATTCCTAGGATGAGTTTAAAGTGGAATTTATGGAGCAATTTGGTGAATGAATTGATCCAGTTTCAGTAAGACAAAAGTTATGAACATGGAGAAAGATGAGGATGAGCTAGTCCCAACTTTTAATCTCAGATTTTCAAAGGCAATAAGGGATATTCCAAAGAGTATAAGACCAATTGATGTAGAGTGTTTGGTTGTCTACTTAGGTGCATTTGATGAAGAAATGAGTTATTTTTTAAGAGACAAAGGGCCAATAACATTGCATCACACATATCAAATTGAAATGGATATTGAGAATAGTCTGAAGTACTCAATGATGAAAGGGTATTTGGTTACTAATGTTGGTTATCCTACCACATCTCATGCAAATGGATCCAATAGATTAGGAAATAGAGATGTTTGTCAAGATGATAATGCCTCTGTTGTCTTGATTTCCCCATCACTACAATATGAGAATTATGGTGAGTTCCAAGCTATGCATTAACAAAATTTGAGCAAAGTTGATCAAATTTATTCTGTTAAAAAATTGTATGAAATGAAAAGACATGAGGAAGAATCACTCTATGAATTGTTCTCAAGGTTCTTGGATTCATTGATAGAAATACCCAAAAATGTTAGACATGAAGTTTCGATGTACATTGATTTGTTTTGTGAAATTTACAAGTTAGGGATGAGTACCTTGTGAAAGGAATTGAAGCCTTACAACTTGGACTAAGTAATTGATTAGATAAAGATTGTGGAGCAAGCTAATTGTGATTATGCACAACATATGATGCCTTAGGATGTTAATGATAGCTCTCCTTTTTAGGAAGATCAGGAAAAAATGCAAATAAGTGAAGAAAGTGTATCAAAATATGAACATCCATCTTGTAGTATGGGAGAATGTAATGATTGTAATCAGTTCACAAGTAGCACACATGCAAGTCAATACAATAGTGATGAAGATCAATATACATAGTGTGATGAAAAAGTAGATGTGCATAAATTTAGTCCCTAGGATGTCCTAGATACTGAAGATGTAGGAGAGATACAAGAGGTCATCCTCTGCCATGATTTGATCAAGGAAAGTGGTGCAAATGTTGTTAGTATTCTATCAAAAATTAATGATCAAGGTATTGAAAGTGAAAATTTAAGTATTCAGTCCAAGGGACATGAATTTAGTCTCAATATTGGTGAGCTCTCTTGCTATGGTAATTTTGATGGAATTGTGATTGGTTAGTCCTCTGTTGATTACGATTCTTCTTATGAAGTAGAGATGGAATCCCTTGCTTCAAGTAGGGGATATGCTGATAACAATAGGAATCCATGTTTGCTTGAGAGTGAACAATTTTCTTCATATGAAGAGCTTTCAGAATGTAAGTCAATGATATTAATCACAAATGATAAGGATGAAGTTGAAAATGTTTGTATATGCTCTTCAAGTGATTACAATGATTTTGAGTGCAATGATGACTTGAAGGATTTGGAATTTCATACCAAGGAGGCAAAAATTTGTGTGACCACAATGAAAGTAATGAAGAATCCCTTATATGATGAGTATCCATCAATATTTGAGGTGAGAAATGGTGATCCTTATTACTATAGAGACAACCCACTCTTTTCTGAAAACTTTGATGATGCATTTGATATAGGGTTAGAAGGTGGTAGTGAGAAAACAAGGCAACACAATTTTGAATTCCTTGGGAGCATTTCCTATGAACATTTTACATTTGATACAAATGTTGTTGGTAAGATTAAGGATCGTGATGAGATTGAAGTTTTTGATTGTCTCTTTGAGGGTTGTAATTTCTCTTACGAGGATGATCCATAAGTTACTTCATTCACATGAAGGATGCAATGATACAAATATTCATGAAATAAATTGTTCACAAGTGAATGAACAAATTGCATGTGATGAATACTTGGAGTGTGATTCGAGCCTACCATCAATGGGGCATGTTAATTGTGTGGATGATGAGGAATCTAAAGAAAAAAATATTGTGATGTTAGCTATGCATAGAGAGGATGTACTCATGGGTAAAAGAAGGGTTTCATTATTGAATGACCATAATGTACATCATGATAAGCACATGGACCTCAAATCAACATTATTACCCATGGATAATGAGAAACAATTTGATGAATCTCTAGATTGTGTTGATACTGCAATACCTTTTGACCTATGTGTAGAGCATCAAAGTGATGTAAGTAAAAATGGGGGTGATGTTAGTAAATATGAAATGGATTTATTTGTTGATGTTCCTTATCTTCACAGTATGATTATGGACATGTTTTCATCCAATGAGGGGAGCACTTATGTGGAAGAGAACACAGACATTGATTCAATCATCAATGAACAAATTTTAGAATATAATGAGTCTCCCACTTTTGGGTTGGTATACTAATCAATTGATTGTGCACATGAAGTTACCATTGCAGAGTATGTTACTCAACCTGGGATGAGCTCATTTACTCAATTATGGGATGATGATGGTGAATATGATGTCCATCTCTTGGGCACCAGGGTGTGCTTTGATGTATTTGAATCAAGGTGCTTAGACATATGTTGATTTCATGATGCCTAGTTTAATGAAGCCCTTGAAGATGAAATGTTTCCTTTTGGTACACCTGGGGGTTGTTTGCATGACATACACCAAAGTATTTATGAAAGTTTTTGGTTTGATGTGCAAACTGGATATGATGTCAAAGTTGGTGATGTTAATGATCAAATGGAATATGAATGTTTCACTTTTCCATTTCAATTAGATAAGCTTGTATTAGAGCAGGCCAATGAATAGGGCAGTTTTGTAGCATGTGGGGTTGATTGTGTTAATCAAAATGGAATTGATTGTTTGGAAATGCTTAATACAAATGTTGATCCATTACAAGTAGCACATGACAAAGTATTTGACAGAGGAAATAATTTATTTTAAGTTTTGGGGCCTAGGGCCACCAATTTGAATAATGAAGCCTATGAAATGTATGAGACAGGCTTAATTGTCTACACATCAGTAGAGGCTTTTGGAGATTTTGAAAGAAGCAAGGAATAGTGTATAGTTATGGAAATATTGTATATAGGTTTGGTGTGTTTGATTTTAGTTGTTTTGCTTGCCTTGTTCGAGAAAGCTCCTAGGTTTTTTTCTTCCTTTGCTAGTTTGCTTCAACTTGAGATCTGAATTATCATCATACTCATTAGGGGTATGCATCCTCGAGCATGAGCCGTAGGAAGAGCTTCTAAAATTTTTGTGAAAATCCAAGTTGTTCTTGCTTTGTCATAATTTTGAGCCTTTGTGTCCAAGGGTAGAGCTAGGGTTTTGGTTTAAAAACCCTCATTTTAAATATACACATCCATAAACCATTGGGAATTATATTTCTACATTGACTTGTTACTCCTAGTTGCTGGTCACATAAGTCACGACTTGGGCCATTGAATGCATATTATCACTAGTCCTTTTGGTTTGGATTTTTAGTCACCAAATATTTGGTAATTTGATTCATATTTCCTAGGTTAGGCAATAAATTTTATGTTAAAGCAACTTAAGTTTTAAGTCTGCAATCCTAAGGGTCAAGTATTTTTTGACCTAGTCATGGCCTCATCTTTAAAACTAACTTTGTTGCATGTGTAGATATTACCAACCGTTTGATCTCAAATTTTGATCCTGGTCATTCCCTGCCACCCCCGTGCAATTAAAATATTTCTTTAATAAAATTTGTGGGGTTAGCGGGCGGTGGAAATGTGTCCCTTGGTAGGTGTGGGTCCTGACCTCCACTCTCAAGCCTGGTGCTATGAAACTTAAAATCAATGGCTGCGATGGAATGTTGGGAGGTGATCTTAGTTGTTCCCCACCAAGCCCATGAGATTTAAATAGTGCTTTGATAAAAGCTATGAGGTAAGTGGGCTTGTGACACGTGGAGTTTTCCTATGCTTGGAGATGAATGGTGGAGCCCATGGATGAATGTGTGGGAATCTAGCTGGCGAAATGAAATTGGCTAATGGAGTGGAGCATGATTGCGATGGAATTTCAATCATGATTGACTCATTTTGAGTCGTTTGACATGCCATTTCACCAGGATATTAATGGATATTATTTGAAACCAGGGGTATGAGTATGATAGCCATTTTGTTTTGCACGAGCAAGCATTAATGGTGGAAGACAATTGAAGGATTAATCAAATTTGATCCTAATGTGTGTGAATGATTACTCTCCTATAATAATTGAGGATGCTACACATATTTTCATGTATCTAGGAGATTAACGGTCATGATGTAAGAACCAATGGTTGATCCTATGCTCACTCATGTGGAATTTTATTAAGCATTGATGATCGACACGGTCAATTTTATCAATAAATGGGAGTTGGTAGACTTTGTATTCACCATTGCAATAAGAAGCTAAGATTTTCTAAGTTGGTGAAGAGAGTGGTGATAGCTTTTATTTTGTAAAATTGTCTAGGAACCAGTGTAGGGTCAGCTTAAAATTGTGAAGTCTTGTTGTTCTCAACTTGCCTTCAGTGAAAATGAGTAAGTCCATTTTTTTATGCTTCCCTAGTATGAAGGTCTCGAAGACACAACACGCAAGACTCAATTTCGGTGGGGGAATTTCTTTTGGGGATATCTACACGGTGTGTAGATGTCTGTGTGGTGCACTTATGTCCCTTTCAGATTCTTGCAGATGAACCTGCAAAGGCGTTACACTTCACATTGGTGGTCAAGTTGTATTGCCCTCTTTGGCTGATTGACCCAAATATGGTAGTTTTCTTCATCTCATCTTCAAATTCACTCCTTCTACATACTTCACAACTTCTTTTGCATCCCTTCAAACAATCTTCTACAACATCCTCTAAGCTTTCAACTCTATTCACTCACACTCTTGCATTCTCTTCAAGCATTCTAGCAGCACTCTTGCACCTCATTGCAGCAACAAATTGACTCCACCACTTCAGTAGAGAAAGTTATGGACCACACCACTGTGAAAAAGGCTTGAGCACTCTCATTATCTCCCCCATCAGCCTTGAGTGCTTTTGGTAGAGGTGGTAAGCTTCCCATTTGTCTCCTCTATTACTTGGAAAAGTAAGCACATTTAATGTTTTGTAGTGCTTTAGTGTACTTTATTACATTTTCTTCTTTATCTTGCTTTCTTGACTATTCATGGAGGTGGAAACACCTAAATGAGGGTCTGACTAAGTCAAACCCCTATACATCTACCCAACATTTTTCTCCTTCTTGTGTGTAGTTGAACATGCTTTTGAGGAGCTAGCTAGCGAACAAGTCTCTTTGTGAGATCCTTCTTGCCGCCTTAACTCTTGTATTTTTTCTTTATCACATTAGAGAGTATTTTGTTTACTTAATCATGTTATTTTTTCCCTTAAGTAGTAGTTAGATGGGTTGTTAGCTTGTTTTATTAGGTTTGACCTTGTCTCCAAAGTTTTCTATTTGTACAAATGCCAACACACTTGAGAGATACCAGCACGCTGCACTGTTGTCCTAGGACTACTCTTCCATCCGCAAGTAGAGAGCTTCTTGAGGTATAGTGTTAAACCCATAAACTGGCTTGCCTAGCCCTATCTTGTATTTTGGCCTGGTAGGGTGATTGAAGGACATTATAGTCCTCGTCATTCTCATCTTGCATTCCCCAACAACTTGTTAAGTTGAGGTAAGTTAGGGTAGACTTCCGCTCTTGGCCCTCTGTGACTTGGGGCCTTGAATGTGGTTGATCCCCCTCTCTTACATTTTTGGTGAACCTAATGTGAACCAACGTTTGTTCATCCGTTGGTGTTGAGAACTATCTTGTGTACTCCACAATTGTTGTATTCCTGACTATTGTGAAGGCTTATGAGCATCACAACCCAGTTTGCAACTTCTGAGTATATTGTTAGTAGAAGTGTACGACACCTCCTAATGGAAAGGATGGTCACTACTGGTTTCTTTATGGGCCTTTTCTCTAGTCCCACTATTAGTGTGGCCCCACAGGAGTAGTGGTCAAGGGGTGAGATAGGATTGTCTGATGAAAATGATCATATCCCCACTCCTCCTGCATCCCCTATGCTATTGTCGGTGGATGAGTTTGAGGTTGTTCAAATCCATTCATAATATGTTTCCACCCTTAGCAAGGGGTTGGAAACCTTGGAAAATTATCTAGAAAGAAACTCAAAGATGGATAGAACTCTTGGCTAGTCTCACTATTTTGACAGAAGTATGTGCTCCCTCGAACACTCCTGGAATTATGCGAGGAGCCACTTTCAAATATCATGAGGGACAACTAGGAGTGTCAAAGGCTCCCACATCTTTCCACATGGCTAACACAGTCCCATCTATCACTATCCCTTTTGTCTATAAGAAACTTGAAACTATCAAAGTAAACAAGATCCCCTTGGGCTTTAGCTTCACCCCATTAGTGTAATTAAATTAATTATTACACAAGCATAAGTTAACATAGGTCATATATCATTTAGTCCTAGGTTTCATTTTTAATAAATAATTTAATAATGGGTTAATATCCCCTTCCTTGTTTGTAGGGATAAGATTCCTTCTAGAAGATGAGTTTTCCTTCTACAACTTATCTCAACATTTAATAATTTCCTAGATAGGGTTCACATGTTAGATCATGATGCATGGCAACATCTCATGCATTTTATGTTTTCTCTCTTGCTTATATAATCAGTCAACTTGTTCATTTGTAATATATCATATCAAATACCAATTATCTAATGTTGTAGATCAATAGTAATCTCTCTTTGCATCCGTTAGTTGCAACACTTTCTGTGTGCTATAATTTCTCTTGGAAAGATCATTTGAAGTATGTGTAGCTTCATTGGATGATTCAACATCCATTATTCCAACATGATATTAGAGCATGTTGAATTCTAACACACCCCTCATGTCACCTTTAGTGGTGGAGGCTTTGGTAGTGGTGGTGGCTTTGGTAGCAGAGGTGGCACTGGTGGAGGTGGTTCTGGTGGAGGTCATAGTGGTGGCTTTGAAAGTGGAGGTGACCCCAATGGATGCCCTACTGGTGGCAGTGGCTCTGGTGGTGGTTCCGATAGTGGTCACACCGGTGGTTCCAATGGCAGTTTTGAAGGAGGCTCCTCTATCCCTCTATCTTCTAATGATCCTATTTTGAATACTCTCCTTTACAATATGGGAAAGATGTAGAGCCATTTGGGGAGTATCTCCCAAGCCTTCGCCCAACCTATCTTTCAGCCATTTTTCTAGCACAGCTCATTGTCAATTGTAATTTTGAATACTCCCTTCCTGCAAGGAATGGAGATCCCTAAACTCAATAAATATAGTGGCAAAGGGGATCCACATACACATGTGTCTCTATAATGACTTATGCACCGATTTCTTACATCACGATGCGTTAATGGTGAAGTTGTTCCCTCGATCACTCAAGGACACAACCTTGGAATGGTACTACTCCTCGCCTAACAATTCTATTTTCTCATTTGACCTACTTGAAAATCAATTCCTTAGATAGTTTCAAGCTAATATCAGACCAAAGATGACCTTCTCGGATCTCATCTGATTTAAACAAGGAGATAACAAAAAAAACTGATTTTATAGTATGCTATCAAGCGTTTCTTTCAAAAATCTTGTATCAGCTGCCCGATTCTAACGTACAAAAAGTATTCATAGGGAACTTACAAAGGCCTTGGCAAGAGAAGTTTTCCCTTATGAAGTACCCTTCTTTTGTGCATTTGTGTGCAACCTTACGAGAGTACCAACAGATGGTTATTCAATTCGCGGGATCCTCCTCACGCTTTCATTCTAAGGGAAAGTCCATCATATCAATATCTAGGAAAGGTAAGGGAATTACGAATGTAGTAGCCATTGCTGATGAAAATGGCCTCAAATGTAACTGAAATTTTACAAAGTTATCAGAATCTTATTCTTCCATCTTACAAAATTTGTTGAAGGATAAGATTGTAACCTTGTTGAATCCTAAGCCTATTAAGGAGCCTTACCCTAATTGGTATGATGGGAGGACTTATTGTTAGTACCATCAGGTTAATGGAAATGATACTGAACACTGTATGTGGTTGCGTCATGAGATACAAGACCGCATCAAGGAAGGTACCATTCGTCTCGATGGGAGTAAACAAAATGCTAAAAAATTAGTGGAAAAAGCTAATAGTGAATTGCAGATATACATAGACTCATTTTGTCATATTCTTCCAACATGATTATCGATTCCACTGACTTTTGTTACTCAGCTTGAGGCCTATGTTAACATGGTCAAAATGACTTTTGCTACTCTACCTGCACCTGGTTCACTGGACATAACATTCACATCATGAGATTTTCCCTTGAACATTAAGCCCTCTCCCCTCTACATTCTCACTCGCCTCAATGGTAACATTGTGATAGGGATCTTGGTAGACCCTGTGAGCCATGTGAACATAATCACAGAGGAAAAATTGGTATTAAATTCGTTATAGAGGGAAGAATATGAGGAAACAAAATCTACCATCAGTACTCATCATGGTATGTGTCTCAAATCTCATGGCTCAATAACCTTGTCCATCCTAGTTGGACCTAGGGCTATTGACATAGTTTTTGATGTCATCCCAGAGTCAGATATGTTTAGGATGAAGCTAGGAATACCTTGGCTAGATTCCATGAATGGAATCACCTCTATTGTTCAAAAGTGCTTAAAATTTTCTCATGAAGGTGTTGTGCATGCAGTGCATGACACCAGATATTAGCCCTTGGTGTCACGTGGAGGATATCCATTGGATCACTTTTGGCCTACTCCAATCAATTTGCTTCCTCTAAGAATGAACCTACTTTACAAGAATTATGTAAAGTATAAGACTAGAGGCAAGGGACAGCCAAAAATGACCCTGCCTGTGATACAACAATTGGCTGCCTCCTCTTCCCGAGAGAAGGAGAAAGTTGTACAGATCACTCCCCCTTCTCAAAAGAGAGGAGAATTCCATGCCGGATCCCTCTCCTTCCTATAAGGGAAAAGAGAAGGTTGCATTTCCCTAGACTACCTCATCCTCTCCCCTTTCTTGGGAAGAGTACTAGATGAGTCAACTCGACAACTATCCGTTGAGTCTAATGATTCCTCCTTGGCATAGGCCCAAGCTTAGGATCTTGAACCTCCCTAACTAATACCCCAGATCGTGGTATTACTTATATAGAAGAAATAAGGGTTCCCGAAGGGAATTCAATCCACGACCTCCTACTACTTCTACTCCTAAAGTAGTAAATGGGAAGAGGCCCACTACCGAGGCTCTTGAGTCAACTCCCCTAGTTGCTCCTCAACCTATTCCTCCTACTCCCATTCAAGAATCTGTTCCTCCACTAGAGATTGGCGTAATGGAAATTTCCATGGTTGAGCAAGAGCCTTCTGCTCCTTCACAACCTCTAGCCTCCAACTCAAAGAGTCATAGAAACTACCTTGCATGTGAGCGCAAGCACTGAAGAAAGGCCCTCATGGCTGAGTAGGTTGCCTCACAAAGGGAGGAAGAGATGATGACCCTTGCTTCAGGATCTCCTACAATGTCATCCTCTTCCCTTCCTTTTTCCTCTCTTTAGTCTGGTCCCATGTTGCTTTCAGCTTCCGTTGTGAGTGCAAATGTGCCTAAACCCAAGGGGGTACATGTTTTCATCACTCCTTCAGTGGAGAAGCCTTTGCTGATGTCCATTCCAGATATCCAGCCTTTCCCAAATCCTGTGGATATGGTTAATAGTTTGGTTGTATCCACTGTGGTTCTTTCCTCATCTTCCTCTACACCCCTTAGCTTGTCTGTGGGGAGTTCATCTCCTCCAATGAAGAAAAGGTGGACTGTGATCATTCTAGTAGTGAAGGGTGTAAGAGGAGCCCACCTTCTTCACAAGGTGGTCCCATTCTGACTTATTCTCTCCTAGTGATGGAACTAGTCTCAAATTCCCTTGAGCTCATCACCACTCCCAAGTCATTCGGAAAACCTAGCAGTGAATCTCAAGCATAGCCTACCCCATCTATTGAAGTTAAACATGGAACTCCTATAGGATGCATGTTTAACTCTATGGATGAAGTTCTAGCCTTGTCAGTGATGTTTAGGAAATTGCTGACCCTAGCTCCACAAGAGCTTGGTGAAGAAGACCTTGCAGGGCCATCTTCCTTAGCCCTTGTTGTGGGAGGGCCGGATGCTCCCCTTCTTAACATCCCACCACTTCAAGCTCATCCTCCTTCCCGCTATGATGACCTAGAGTAGGAACTACACAACCTCTTGGTCAATCAGTGTTACGAGGAGGCCTCTTCTTGATCTTGTGTGTGTGTGTGTTTTGTGATGTGCTCCCCCGTGATCATACTATGTGTTCCTAGATGACCCTTGTCACCCCTGTCGGTGCTTGGATATAGGTGTACTTTTTGTGTCGTAAACCTTCTTCTATTTGTATCATCATTCTTCCATGTTTGTGTTTGATTTTTGATAAATTGGGGATGATGCAAAGCGTTGGGGGAATTTAGGCTTCCCTTCCATGTTGACCCAATTTTTTATTTTTACTTTGTCTTCTCCTACATTCTTCACATGGTCTCATATAGTAGGCATTTGATGATAGTTCATTTATATACTATTACTACATACACACACACACATATATATTTATGAGCAGTTCTGACCCTAAAATATCAGGCTACCCTTGTGCCTTTTTTCTATGTTTTTCTCTTTTGCTTTCTCTTTAGCTTTCTCTCTTCTTTGCTTGAGTTTTCCCTCTCATGTGTGACAATTCCTTTCTTTAACATTCTGATTTTTAGAAAATGCATTCATTCCCGATGGATATTTTCTCAAAAATCTTCACAAACTTTTCTTCAGAATCGCATTCTCAACTTGGAACCCTAACAGAACATGTTTCCTTCATCATGGGTTCATAAATAAAGGACTTGAAAACATTCCTTTGAAGTGGGAACATCTTTGACCTTCCCCTCGTGTGGTGGTATATTCTCCCTTTTGAATTCCTTGATGAAGTGAACATCTTTAGAAAGGATCCCTTAATGATGGATCGATTCAAGAAAAAGAATATCTAACTGTGTGTCCCTTGAGTGGACCCCCTCTTCACGTCAAGTCCCCTAGTGACCCCTTTGAAATTCTTCCAACTTAATCAACGGTCTACACGACTGTCCGCTTACTTGCCTATGTGGCCACTTCCTAACTCTATAGAGTCTGCTTTCCTAGGTTTCCTCCATGTGAGAGATCTTGGGGGATACCTCCTTGTAGGACTGAGAGTCTATAAGACTCTTCCTTTGAGCTTCCTCCATGTGGGAGATCTTTGGGGTGGCTCCCCTATAGGTCTATGGGTCTGTGGGGTGCTTTCTTAGGTTTCCTCCATGTGAGAGATCTTGGGGGTTAGCTTCCTTATAGGTTTGTGGGTCTGTAGGGTGCTTCCTCGGGTATTCTTCATGCGAGAGATCTTGGAGAATACCTTCCCTATAGGTCTATAATAGGGAACTTTTCTCACTTCATCCATGTGAGAGATCTTAGGGGACACTTCATGAGTATCCTCAATGTGAGAGTTCTTGGGGGACACCTTCCTTGTAGGTTTGTGGGCCTATAAGGAACTTACTTCATGGGGTTTCCTTCATTCAAGAGATCTTGGGGGTTGCCTCCTTGTAGGTCCGTGGGTCTACAAGATGCTTTCTTTCTTCAACTTCATAGTTCTGAGAAGCTATGAAGTCCTTTGCTTGTCCTGTACCTTCAAGTTTGTGAAATTGTGGTATGCTTCCTTCACGGTTCAGATATATAGTTCTAACCTTAATTCTTCCTTGATCTACTTTATCAAAGCAATCATCAATATTCATGCTCACTAAAGTGGGGGAAAATGTATAAGAGTGAATTTGCACATCTTATGCAAATTCCCCTTTTTGCCTTTTTCCACCTTAAAAAACTGTCGATGCCAAAAAATGGCAAGGTAACAACCCTTTGCGGGAAACTTTGTTTATGGGGGACTTATTGCGCTAAACTGAGTGATCTTCAGATTTTTAAAGAAGTCGGCTACTCTTGTAATTTTGGTTTTGGAATGGGAAAAGGAAGTAGATATAAAAATAAATGGCCCAACTAAGGTGGTGCACCATAATTTAGATAAAAGACACAATAAACCTATCTTTTGGATATGATCTAAGGGCTCACTCAACAATTTACCATGTCCTAGAATAACAAAAATTAAATATTGAAGCATGAACAAATCATTCAATGACATAAAATAATTTTCATAATCATTTATAGAAAAGAAGAGTCAAAATACATGATCTAAACCAACAAACTTGCATTCAAATTATAGAACTACGACAAATAAACCATTCAAAAAATAATGGCACAGTATAAAGTTTATCAATAGGATAAGAAAATAAAGAGGCCAAACAATGGCACAGTCTGTGAGTTCTTGCAATAATCTAAACAATAAAAGGCCAGGTGTCTCTTTAAAATCCTATAATTCTTAAACTAGTGGAACTCAAAACATATAACATATAATCTTCAAACCCCTCCTCAAAAACAAAGAGCACTATATATAGTCAGCATTACCCTCCTCAACAACTAAAAAGATTCAAAATCCAGAGTATTGATGTCACAACAATGATTACCTTCAGCCGTTGTAACAGAAGAGGTTCAGGCCATAGAATTTGGTTGCCTCACATCCAGGTGCATCCCCTGTGAATGATAGTAGTGGTTGTTAGGGTTAGAAAGGTAGATATCTAACAATTAAATGATGATTTAATTAATAAACAGAGAAATTAAAACACACAGAATAAACTATAACATAGAGAATTTAACGTGGTTCACCCAATCTGGGCTACATCCACCAAACCGCAGCCATCCAATACTTTTATTATCTAGTACAAAAGCCTATTACAATCTTGCGGATAATCACGTTTTTCATCATACTGTAACACCCATCCGAACCCCTTTTTAACAAGCTTAGAAGCTTCTAGATTTTGGGTTCTACAAAATTGGATTTTTCCTTTTTTGTTGATTTTTCCCTTTTTCGGTGATGACGTGAAAAAGTAGGAGGAAATTTTTTCTCAGGGGCTGCTGCCCCCGAACCCCCGCTCGGTGCTCGGCCCGGCCTTAGACCCCGACAACGATACATGCCGGGGTGTATAGTATACCATGGGCTATACAATATAGCATGATCAATCGCCACATACCAACAATCTCCCACTTGGAGATTGATCTTGGACGACACTACTACAATTACAACTCCCACTGGAAATAAGTACCTTAGACCCTGCTGCTATGTTATACTTGAATTCAACCTTGAAGGCCAACTGAAGCTGAAGAGGAGCTTAGCTTCTCCCTTGTCACCACCTTCGTAAACATATTCACTGGATTGACATTTGTATGTATCTTGTCCAACTTGACCTATCCATCCTCCAACACCGACCGAATGAAATGATATCTCAACTGTATGTGTTTTCTTTTAGAGTGCAAGGCAAAATTCTTTGCAAGATGTATAGCACTCTGGCTGTCTGTAAACAAGTAATTTCCAACCTATTTTTTCCCAACTCATCCATGAAAAGTTGTAGCCATATCATCTCCTTTTCCACCTCTATTGCAGCAACATACTCTACCTTTGTGGTGGATAAAGCAACCACCTTTTGCAATCAAGAAATCAACCTCACTGCTGTCCCACCAACTATAAAAACAAAACCTGTGGTACTCCGCCTAGTATCTATATCCCCTGCCAAATCTGAGTCAACATAACCTTTTAAATTAGTATTAGAGCCCCCAAAACATAAACATTTATTGGATGTACCTCTCAAGTTCATGAGAATCCATTTTACTGCATTCCAATGCTCAACTCCAGGATGACTCAAATACCTACTAACAACTCCTACAATATGTGCAATATTTGGTCTCGTGCATACAATGGCATACATTAAACTTCCTACAGCTGAAGCATATGGTACCTTGAACATTTTTTCTTTCTCCTCTTGTGTCTTTAGACACATATCCTTAGTCAATTTAACATCACTGGGCAAAGGTGTGCTGACAGCTTTTGCATTCTCCATATGAAATCTTTACAACACCTTTTCAACATAATTAGCCTGAGATAAAAACAATTTTCTATTTTTCCTATCTCTACAAATTTTCATACCAAGGATTTGTTTTGCTGCCCCCAAATCCTTCATAGCAAAATATTTTTCTAACTGTTGTTTTAGCTCACGTATGTGATCCATGTTAGACCCAGCTACAAGCATGTCATCAACATATAAACAAAAAATAATGTAGTTGTCATCATCCAACCTCATAAAATAAACACAATGGTCAGAATTACACCTACTATAGCCTTGATCAGCCATAAAACTATCAAATTTTAAGTACCATTGCCAAGGTGCTTGCTTCAAGCCATATAAACTTTTCTTCAATCTGCACACTAGTTTCTCCTTACCTTTGACCTCAAATCCTTGTGGCTGGTCCATATATATTTCCTCTTCCAAATCACCATGGAGAAAGGTTGTTTTAACATCAAGCTATTCTAAATGAAAATCTTCAGAGCCACAATTAAAACAATACGAATAGAAGTCATTTTAACAACTGGAGAAAAAATCTCATCAAAATCAATACCCTTTTTCTGTGCAAATCCCTTTACAACTAATCTAGCTTTAAATATTTTCTTACCTCCATCCTCCTCTTTCAGCCTATAAACCCATCTGTTTGGTAAATCCTTTTTACCTACAGGACCTTGCATAATTCCCAAGTCTGATTTTTCATTAAGGAGTCCATTTCTTCTTCCATTCCATGCTCCCACTGAACCTTGGTATCCACCTGCATAGCTTCATCATAATATTATGGTTCACCAGCATCAGTTAACAAAATAGTATACAAAGAGGGACAAAATCTTTCTAGAGGTCTACTTATCCTTGAAGATTGTCTAACAGGAGTTTGTGGTATTTGTTATTGTTGTTGTTGACCAACATGAGGAACCACTGAAACATCATTGTTTGGAATATCATCCAACATTGCATAATCATTTTCTTTCTTCTCATGCTGCAGCAATAGATCTTTGTACAAAACTTTCTCATTGAATGTGACATCCCTGCTTCTCACAATTTTCTGATTTTCAAAATCCCAAAGCCTATAACCAAATTCATCAATGCCATATCCAACAAATACACATTTATTTGATTTTGCATCAAGCTTGGTTCTATTTTTAGAATCTACATGTGAAAATGCTTCACAACTGAAGGTTTTGAGAAAAGAATAACTCACCTTCCTACCTTTCCATGCTTCCTTTGGAATACCACAACCCAAAGGATTAAAGGGACCTTTATTACTTAAATAAACAACAGTGTTTACAGTCTCTGCCAATATTTTTAAAGGCAACCCAACATGCAATCTCATAGTTCGTACACGCTCCATTATTATTCTGTTCATGTGCTCAACCACTCCATTTTCCTGTGGAGTCCTTGGAACCATTTTATACCTATGAATACCATTAGAGGAACAATAATCTTCAAACTCTTTTCTGCAATACTCACCACCATTATCAGATTTGAGACATTTTATCTTTTTACCTGTCTCATTCTCAACCAAGCTTCTCCATTTTTTAAAAGTTTCAAATACATTAGATTTCTTCCTAAGGAAATAAATCCATACCTTCCTAGTTGAATCATCAATGAATGTAACATAATATAGAGAGCCACCGAGAGAAGATACCTGAGATGGTCTCCATACATCCGTATGCACAAGCTCCAATTTCTCATCTTTCTTTTGCTTCCCATCCTTGAGAAAACTTACTCTCTTTTATTTTCCATACACACAACTTTCACAGAAATCCACATTAACACATTTTAGACCTAGTAAAACATTATTTGAATGAAGTTTAATTTCATACCTTTTGCACTCATATTCCATAGTGTTGATTCAAAGTCCACAGCAACTGTATGATCTTCTACCTGCTGAACTGCAACAACTGTTCTTGAAGATTGAACTTTTTCTGTAACAATTAAAGTAGAAAGAATAGTATGACCTGTACAAAGATATAAGGTGCCTACTTTCACACCTTTTGCTACCACTAAGGAACCCTTTGTGACCTTCCAATTTTTATCACTAAATGTAACAACACAACCTTCATCATCTAGTTGCCCTGCTGAAATTAAATTTATGCTTAACTTTGGAACATGCCTTACCTCATGTAGAAGCCAATGATTCCCATTCTGCAACTTAAGCTTGATTCTTCCCTTTCCAACAATCTGCTAGGGTTCATTATCTCCTAAATAAACCAACCCAAAATCCCCTTGGACATAATCAAGAAAATAACTTCTATGGGGGGTAGCATGAAATGAGGCCCTTGAATCTAACACCCAAGAATCATCAGCATTATCAAGGGAAAGAATCAAAGCATCCTCATCAGATTTATTACTTACCACATTTGCCTCTTTACTCACTTCCTTTCTATCTCCTTTTTTTTTTGAGACCAACAATCTTTCTTTAAATGACCTAGCTTACCATAGTACCAGCAATCCCTCTTGTCTCTAGATTGGGACCTTTTTCCTTTGATTTTCCTCGTGACTTCCCATGATTTCTGAAATTGTTTCCTCTCTCCTTTGTTCTGCCCCTGCTTTCTACATTCAAAACACTACTGATGTGGATGTTCCACCTGAGCTTTTCCTACAAATTTCCTCACTCAAAATAACACCAACAACATCATCAAATTTCAATGTATTCAAACCAGAAACAGAATTGCTAACAGCCATTACCAAGCTATTCCAACTTTTAGGAAAAGAATACAAAATCAAAAGAGCCCTAACTTCTTCATCAAAGTTTACTTTTAAAAAAGTTAATTGACTGGTGACCGTATTAAACTCATTTAAATGATCAGTAACTGACCCACCTTCTACCATTTTCATATTAAATAAACGCTTCATAAGAAATACCTTATTCGAAGCGGAAGACTTTTCATATAACTTTACCAGGGTTTCCATCAAATCTTGAGTTGTCTTTTTTGTTGTAATATTGAACGCCACCGATTGTGCCAAGCATAAATGAATACTGCTAAGATCCTTTCTATCCAAAATCTCGTAGTCCTCATCATACATTGCTGTGGGTTTCTTAGTTTTCCCTTCCAATGGCTGCCATAAATCCTTCTGATAAAGATAGTCCTCCATCTACATCTTCCATAACTGATAGTTTTTCCCATTAAACTTCTCAACCTTCTTACCCTCGTCTGCCATTACTCCCACTCAACCGTGAGACCTTCCTATAGACGATAATCGAAACACAACCTACTCTGATACCACTTGTTAGGGTTAGAAAGGCAGATATCTAACAATTAAATGTAGATTTAATCAATAAACAGAGAAACTAAAAAACAATAGAATAAACTATAACACAGAGAATTTAACGTGGTTCACCCAATCTGTGCTACATCCACCAAACCGCAGCCATCCAATACTTTTATTATCCAATACAAAAACCTATTACAATCTTGCGAATAATCACATTTTTCATCATACTGTAACACCCATTCGAACCCCTTTTTAACAAGCTTAGAAGCTTCCAGATTTTGGGTTCTAAAAAATCAGATTTTTCCTTTTTCGTTGATTTTTCCCTTTTTCATTGATGACACGAAAAAGTAGGAAGAAAATTTTTCTCGGGGGCTGCTGCCCCCAAACCCCCACCCGAGGCCCAACCTGGCTCTAAACCTTGACAAGGATACATGCCAGGGTGTACAATATACCATGGGCTATATAGTATAGCATGTTCGGTTGCCACATACAAACAGTGGTCCCATGCAAACAAGTGTCACCACCCAGTATAAGCAGTTAGAACATGTGGCAACATCTCGTAGCCCATAGTTTTCTTCATCCTAGGTTGAAAAACATTTGCAAGGAGACAAATTGCAGCGTAGCACAAGCCGTGTTCGTTCTCTCCTCCCTTCCCTGAAAGCTTGCACTGGGGTGACACATAGAAACAATTGTTTAGTATAGATGCCACTCATGGGCTCTACCAAATATTTATGTGAATGGGAGCTACGTGGCACACAGGTGGGGACCAACGAGGAAGTGAGGGGAAGCAATTCAAATAACCAACAGTGAGGAAATGTGGGAGCATAGCGGGGGCCGATAGAGGAGAAAACAAGAGAATTCCCTCAGAGAGCGTTGAGTGGACAAGTGGTGGAGGCTGTGGTGATATTCAAAAAGGGTCAATGATATTCATTGAAGGCATAGGTCGACACTTAGGAAAAAGAAAAACTCAAAGGGAGCATAGTGAATTTTGTATTCACAACTTCTAGTGACTATCAGGGGTATTTCGGTTGAGGAACATGAAACCTAAAAAAATTTCTGGTTCGTAGACCAAAGTGCCATCCATTGGAAACAAAATTAGAGCTTGGAAAGGGCTAATTGTAGGGGTGACAAGTCATCTTCGGATGGCCTCATTACATTGTGCAAATTTTCCTGCACTCCACCTAGGTCGAACATTTCTTTATAAGGTAGCACCTGAGGTAAACCAACCCCAACCTCGCAATGGAAAATTATTTGTGCAAGAGGATGAATAACACCTTCAATGTTGACTAGGGTAGGAGGCTAGCTGAAACTCTAGAAAGTAGTTGGGTCTTTCTCCTTTTCTTCAAATTTCTCTACAATTTGTTCAGTTGTGGCGATCGACCCATCTTCAAGAAATAGGGACAACAGACCCATTTCGATCAAATGGGAGAAATTTTACTACATGCCATCCATAGTCTATCTCAAAGTAGTTGCAGCGGCCTTAGTTCACAGGAAGGATGAGTGGCAATGGATGAACTTGATTTTTGTCTAGGCAGCAATATCCTGATCTTCAATCCCTGCCTTGGCTAGGTCTTCATCAGAGACCATGTATAGCTTGCTCAAAAAACTCTTCACTTCAAGAACCTTCTCCATGATGAACTATGGGAATTGCTCGACTATTCTGTGAACCTCCTAACTCAATTTTGTTGCCTTAAAGATGAACCAGAGCATTGGTTGCAGTGTTAGGAAGAAGGATTTAACCTTTTCCCAATAAGAAATGTATAGTTTTTGAGCTAGTGGGATGAGGTCTGGCTGCACAACAGGGGCCTAGAGAGTGCTCTTTAGAAGGACAATCTCCACATTCTTTAAGCTAACATCCTCTATCAATTCCACAGTTCTCTTTTATGTGGATGCAAGTTGCTCCTCGAGGCTACTTAGCTCTTTATACCAGTTCTCCTCAGCTCAGGCACGATTCACCAATTCTATGTCAAGAGAGGACTTTGTCTCTCAAAGCTCTTTTTCTAATTGGGCCTTTTGGCCTTCAAATTCTATTTGATTCTTTTCTAATTCTTGCTCATGTAGAGCCTGTTGAGATGCCAACTCTTCATCTTTTTGTTACAAATTCTATCCCATCAAGCCCAATTGGCTCTCATATTCTTGGCTCTTCGCCCATAGCTCGTTGATCAATGAGGGGTCAATGGATTGGGATTTATTGAGTTCTTCTTGGATTCTGCTCCGCTCCAAGTCTTTTGCCTGCACTTTCTCAGATAAGCACGCAACTTCTTCCAGTGATTTCTCCTTCATCTCCAGGAAATTGACCCTTTCCTTCAAAACCTTTAGTTGCTCCTCCTTCTTCTTTAGCTAATGACTAGACTTAAGGAAGTCGGTTGTCACCACCCGCTATGTTTCTTCCATGAGTTCCACCTTGTCTTGAGGTCAAGGTACATTTAGATCGAGTCCCATGGCATACATATTGTAATCATTTGGAAGCATCTCTCCCTATGGCTTGGTAGTGTTCGGGTACATGGTGGAAAAACTCAACATTCCTTGTGCCTCATTATACACTATATACACTTTTGTCTCCGTATCTCTTTTGTCATCCTTAGCCCTTTTCTTTTGCATTCTGTGAGCCTGCGCTTGCTTTGTGGCCTCTCCCTAGGCTATGAAATTGGATGGTAACTGAACTAGCCTACCTACAAAGGGTGCACCAGGAGGTAAGGAAAAAGGGATTGTAAGTGTGGTAGGCCTTTGTGTTATTTTCTTCTAGAGAGTAATAGTTGTGGGGAAAAATAAGGGACCTACCAAGGTTCGATTTGTGAACTAACAAAAGTGATCATTGGTTGCCGCAGTGATGGGGTAGTCATTGTTGAATTTTTTTCTGGGCATGTTGGGTTGGACCAGAGATAGGGGTTTCAATGGCTGCTAAGCCTTCAGAAAGAGAGGCGAGGAGAGATTGAGCAACGTCAACTAGTGTTAAGGTTCGTAGAGGCATTAAGATAGATGGTCTTGTATGGGAAAATTGGGAGAAACCTCCCACAAACATTGTGGTAGGGGTAGAGAAGGAAGGGCCGACACTTGTAGTAATGGGTGCTGCGGGAAGGAAAGAGGATACTAAAGATTGAGAAGTGAGAAAAGGAGGAGAAAATGTTACCTGTTCACTGGATGTTGGCAATGCTCCGCTCATTGTTGGCTCCTCACCTACTTCAAACTCCTAGCTCGCTATGAGCACTTTTCTTATGGTGGCTTCTTGTAATCCTTCTCCCACAATAGAATTAGTGCATTGTTGTTTAGGGGGCAGGGAATCTTTGATCTCCACAGTTTCTGGCTGTTGTGGTTGGGACCCCCTTGTTGCTTTCAAGGCCCAGGTGAGCATCTGTGAGGCTCCTAATATATTTAGTCACACATTTAAAGTGACATAGGTAGACTACCATGTGAACTTCCTCTTTTTTTGGGTGGAGGACGTCGATGTATCGGCTTCCTCCTCCACCTGCTCTTCTTCTCTATCAAAGTCATTTTCTTTGCTAGCACTTGAGTTAGAAGCAAGATGCTCCTCATCCCATAGCCTATCAAACTCTTCATCATCTGACACACTTTCATAAGGTGCATCAAGTTTTTTTGTCTCCTTGTGATATATCCAGAAGGCTCTAATCCTTTCGATACTCCATTCTTACTCTTTTCTCAAATTATTAAACATGACTTTTCCCATTTTGGTGTTCTCATCATAATTCGCCTCAATGAAATAGAACTTATGCCATGGCAGCCTGTTGTCCTCTATGGGAATATGAATCAAGTCAACCAATAATTCATCTTCATCATCTAGTGGGTTGTGCCTCTACTCCCAATAAGGACGAGGATTGTGAGTTACCTTGAGATGCTCATATGGAAGATCATTGAAAGGGTTGTAATTCTATTTGTCATAGATCATTACCAACCCTAGATGAGCCAACTTATCCTGCAATAGCAGGTGTGTCTACTTCTTTTTCATGTCCAATGTTTTGAAACTTTGCGGACAGATGAAGAATCCCTTGTTCTTGGGTTTTCCACTACATAAAGTAATATCAATAATGCACACCTTCCGGAACAATTCAAGGGCTAGCACTTGATTTGTAATGCACATCAGAATGAAAAATGGCTCCTCAATGAAGCCTCACATCCAGATGAATGTGAAATCTACTCTAAAAAATTAGTCACATCTAGGAATGAAGTTCTGCATATATTTTGTCTACATCAGATTGAGTTGATTAATACTATCCTCTCATTGCAAATCTTGCAAAATCAGAGTCAAGAAATAACTTGAAAATGCATAATAATCAAAAGTGGAAGAGAGGAGAGGAGTCTAGATAGAAATTGGATTTCTTCTATTCCTTTCGTCAAAAATAGAGAACTTCACCTGCTTATCAAAGAAATTTAGGTTCTGATGCAAAAACATATGGGCAAGAAAGAAAGGAAATCTGAACTTCTGTTCAGCTTTGTATTTGTTAATTTGCTCTATCATTTTCTTTGAAAGGTATTCTGAAAAATCATACTAGAAATAAGATTATTTCCTACGAAATTGGAAACTTGGGCCTAATTGAAATGTGTGCACCTCCTTGTCGATGTCTAGACCGAAAAAAAACACCATCATTAAAAAGGCATCTTGCAGGTCTTCTGTGAAAGCGTCATGCTACACCGAAATTCTTGGTGGTTTCCCCTACTCTGATTCGATCCTTTGGGTTTCTTCATTATAAAACTCCAATGCCTTATTCTTGGTGTTCCTTATATGATCCCCTTGTTTAGGAGTGAATGCCTCCATTGGCATCCCTCTTTTCTTATGATCAGGAATGCACAACATATTCTGGATGGCTACTAGTGTGATGTTAACCGACAGAGTCTGGGCCTTGATGATGTTGATGCTTGAGTTAAAATGATTAATGGCCCCATAGACCAATTATGGGCAGTAGTGCACAAATGGGACCATATATTGAGGAAGCCCACTGGACAATACTTTATCTACCATCGAAATTGCCTTTCTAGACACCTTCATTCTTTTGTAGGCTGCTTCCCTCAATCCTTTAGGATTCTTTACAAGAAAGGGATCATGAATATTATCCTAGTCCTCCTGCATTAAGTTCAGGTCTTTGTAGCCTTTGGGCCTGTCCAACTCTTTTGTGTTCACCCACCTTGGCTTGTGAAGAATACTCGGTGTGGTGTAAGAAATTCTTTCAAATATATTGATGGTCGGTGCCCCTTGCATGGATTTAAATAAGATTTTCGTTGCCCCTCCCTATAATTCTTGGCTTGAACTTTCTACCATTTTTTATTTGCAAGAAGCTTTTGCTTTGCTTGAAACTTTATACAATTTTACCTCAGCTCTGGATCTGCACTAGAAATCACTTTTTTCTCTAGGAAACATATTTGAAAAGACCTTTTAAGTGCTTAAAGACTTTTCATGCAATACTTAGCTAATTTTCCTCAAGGTGGTAGATGGGAGTTACCTTTTTGCATTTAATTCAGCATGTACCGCCAACCTTTGGCTTGTGTGAGATGAATCAATTTCCATTTTGATGTTACAATAATTCATAATTGCAATTAGCAACCATATTGTATAGAGAAATTTTCTTGGAACTTGAGCTAACGTTTTGCTAGCAGCTTAAGCATTCATATGTGTTGGAAATTAATATCTCCAAAGGAATGATTAAGCCAAAGATGTGATCAACGTTTGAGAAGATACAATCTCTGTCTTGGAATAAGCAAAACACCTGGAGAATGACACCTCAATCTTTGTCCATGCATAACACCACTGGTTACTACCACTAGCTTAGGCTAATTAATTAGCCTTCATTAGTTTTGCACGCAACAAGCTGTACTCAACATACGTAACTGGGTGGGAAATTCGAGCAAGCTTAGGCACAACTTTCAAGTTGGTACTCGATTAACATCATGTTTATGGTAAGAAAATTACCACACATTTCCTCACTTTTTTCTATAAATAGGCATCTAAGTAGTAGCAAAATCATACTTGGAAATTAGAGAAAATTTGGTAGTAGGTAATTCATTTAGCAATTTAGCATTGGCAATGCATAGCATTTTCATAGGCTAGACTTAGTTACTTTGCAGAGATAGTCTTAGGCTAGTTGTAGAGCGATTTCTAGTATGAACACCCCAATTAGGTTAGTGTGTCACAAGTCTCAGACTACCTTCTTAGATGAAATTTACATTAGGTGCTTGAAGAGGATGATGAAAAACAAGTATTCACTAGCTATTATAGCCATGAAATGGGTTCTAGGACGGGATTGCCTCAAATACAAGGACAAGTATTGAGTTAACACTGATGTGTGCTCACACTTTTTCATCTCCATGCTGGATATTCAAATTTCCAAGCCCCTGATCCTTCATCTTGTTAAAGAAATATTTCCCAAGAAGTACCTAAATGGCCTTGGAGAGGTAGTGGAAAATTTTGCATTTGGTGGAGGCATACCGACTGTGAGAGACCTATGGAGGTTCATAGAAGAGGATATAGTTGTGTCGTGGTTGCCATTTCTGAGTGGCTTTCACCTCTAGTTGGAAGATGAGCACCTCCATAGGGTCACTCAAGCCTGCCATTTCCTATTTGACATCTACAATGTGGTGCCATTTTATGACATCGAGTGGTATACAAACTTCAGGAATCTTGTGTTTCCTCTGCCTCTGGTCGTTGCTCCTGTTAATGATACTACTACAGATGATGATGCCCTTGTGGATGAAGATGTTGTCGGCACTAATGTTGATACGTCCCTTGCTTTTTCCCATGCTATGAACTGAAGACCTTCGTGCCTTTCTTTTTTCCTTTTAAAAACTCGTAGCAATTAGCCCATTTTTTGTATACATGCCTAAAAAAGGATTTTCGTAAAATATATGAAGAAGCATAATAGAACTATATGCTTTTAGAAGTGTGGCCTTTGAGCAATTTTGACAATGTAAATATCAAAGCATATATATAATGAAAATATATTTTATATAATCATCTTGTCATTTGCTTTTGGATTCTGTAACTGGTTCATCCTTTTCCTTTTTAGCATGTATGCATCAATTCTACATGTGGGTGTTTAATAAATTTCTGCTCTTTTTAGCTATGAGTTTATTTTTCTTATTGCAATATGGGTGACTTTTTATTTTCTACCTCGAACCATAGGATAAATAAAAGAGACTGGACAACAAAATAAAAGGGAAAGAAGGGAAAAACATTATAGAGATATTTACATTGGTAGGATAAGCAAGCTTAATTAAATAATTTTAGGTGAATTCCGTTGACCGAAATTCCCATCGCTTCTTTTTCCATAGTTTCTAACTCATATGCATTATGTTTTTTGAATTGAATTATTTTGAATGGGCCTTCCCAAAATCTATCAAACTTCCTATGCTAACTCAACTTCATAGCCCTCTCATTAAATTTTAACACTAGATCTCTACACTTTAGACCTTGGTGAGATGCTTTGTTGTCAAACCACCTTTTAACCACTTGTTGGCAGTTAGTCGTGGCTATTAGGGACTTTTCTCCTTTTTCTTGTACTTCTAGCAATTTGGCTAACCACACCTCCATTGTGCTATTTTGTTCCACCTCGAGGGATTTTAGCAATTGCAGCATCGAAATCTCCATAGAGATAGGAAACAACACCTCTTTTCCATATACTAGTTCATATGGTGAAGTCTTTAGGACTTTCTTAGGAGTGATGTGGTCCACCCAAAGCACTGTTCAGAGGTTTTTATGCCATTCCTTTTGGTACTCAGACTTGATTCTTTTAAGGAGTCAGACCAAATTCTTGTTTGTCGACTCGGCTAAGTCATTCCCCTACGGGTAATAGTTTGATGATTTTTTAAGGAATATACCATGCGTAAGTGCAAATTGAGTTACCTTAGAACCTAGGAAATCTTTAGCATTATTGGAGATGATAGTTTTGGGTGGGCTAAATCTTGTCACCTATTCCTCTAGGAAATCCACTATCTATGCCTCTATCACATTTTTCAGTGGCACGACTTTGATCCACCTAGTGAAGTAGTCAGTAGCTGTCAAGATCCATTTATGTCCTACGCTGGAGGCTAGGTTGATCATTCTGATGAAGTCCAAACCCCATTGTGCAAATGGCTCATCAACCACTATAGGATTGAGAGGCATTGCAAAGTTATTTCTTCTTCCTACGAAGAATTGGCATTCCTTGCAGGTTTTCACCAAGGAGTAGGAATCATTGAATATTGTCAGCCAAAAGTACCCCACACACATGATTTATGGAAATTGTCTTTGTGGAGAAATTCCCGCCAGTAGGACTGTTGTGGTAGGTGTCTAGGATCGTTTTTGCTTGCTTCGTAATGACGCACCACAATAGAACGCTATTAAAATTTCTCTTGAACAGGATCCCTTCAATGAACACATATCCACTGTTTTGCAGTCGATAGAATCTCCTCTTTTGAGAAGGAAGGCTCGATGGATACTTTCCTATGTGCATAAATCTTACTCTATCCACTAGCCAACAACCTTTGGACTCTGACTTAATTGTTAAGACTAGCTCTGGTTGATCTTCTTCGGCCATTTCTTCATCATGTGCAAGATATTCACATAGCCCTCTTCCCCAAATGATCTTTGTAGGCTTAACCTAAATGTCATATTCAAGGATATTGGTGATCCAATTGGCTCTTTTCTTGGTGATTTCTCCTTCCATGATGTATTCGTGCACACTAGAATGCGCAACATAGACAATCACCTTATTGCAAGATATTAAGTTTCAGAACTTCTTGAACCCCTTAACTATTGCAAATGCTTGCCTCTCTACAAATTTATAGTTTGTTTCATATTCCTTCAGGGTCCAGGAGTGAAATGTTATCAGATGTTCTCCCTTGCCCTCATCATCTTTCTGAGTCAAGATAATAGCAATTCTTGACTTGCTACTAAATACATATATTATGAAGTCCTTTGATAAGTCTGGATTGACTAGAACAAGAGTGGAGGAAATAACATCCTTGACTATCTCAAAGGCTTCTCTGACTTCTTTTGTCCATTAAAATGTTTGATCCTTTTTCAGCATTAGGGTGATTGGCCTAATTATTCTTGCAAAATCATAAATAAATTTGCTAAGAAATTTTACCTTTCCCAAGAAGGATTGGATGCCTTTCTTGTTGATCAAAAGGTGAAGATCTTTGATTGCTTTCACCCACTCCGGATCAATTGAAATTCCTTCTTTGGACACTACGTGCCCCAATAGCTTGCCTTGCAGTACTCCGAAGACACATTTTTTTTGGTTTAGGGATATCCCGAACTCCTGACATTTCTTGACCACCATTTCAAGTTGATCAAAATGATTATCCTTGGACTTGGAGAAAAATTTCAAATCATCCAAATAGATTAGGATAATCTTGTTGATTAGTTCATTAAAAGTGATATCCATTTCCCATTGGAAAGTGGCTCCTGCATTGGAGAGGCCAAATGACATCTTAGTGTATGCAAAAATTCCCCACTTGGTAGTGAACGTCATCTTATGTTGATCCTCCTCTTTGACCCAAATCTGATTGTAACAAGAGAAGCCATCTAATAGGGAGAACATCTCTGATCTTGCCATCATTTGCAAGATTGACTCCATTGAAGGTAGCGAGTAATGATCCTTCAGGGATACTCTGTTCAGGTCCCAAAAGTCCACACATAGAGGAATATCTCCATTCTTATTTTGGACCAAGACCAGATTAGATAACCATGTGCTATGCTTGATTGAGAAGACAATCCGTGACTGGATTATCTTTTTTAATTCTTACGCCATTAGTGCTTCAATCTTGGGATTTACTAGCCTCTGTTTTTGGCAAACCATTTTTACACCTTTCGCCAACTCTATTGTATGTTGAATGATATTAGGATCATATCCCCTGAGGTCATTGTATGACTAGGCCACCACTCCTTCATATTTTGATAAAAGTTGAGAAGCCTTTCTTTATCATGATATGAGACATCCCTCCCAACTTTGAGCTTTCTTCCATCTCTAACCTAAAGGTTTGCATAGTCACCTTTGTTTGCTACAAAATTTTTTTTGTCATTTATTACATCACCATGTGCAATCAAAAAAATTCTCAAGAGTGACCAATCCCTTCACAAACTTGTTGGATTTCAGCTGAATGATTTGTCCTTCATAAGCTTAGACAATCTTCATTTGGAGTTGGTCAGAAAATTCTCCCAACTACTGGATGAACAAGGCAATGTGTTCATCACTATTAAACAATTGCAGCTTTGGTCATTATCTGGAATGGCTAGTTGGACTATCACTCATACAAAGTGTTTGTTGTGAATGAGGTCGGAGGTAGGATCAAACTAGGATCCAATTGATGCCATGTGGTCTGTATTTGTATTTTTCTCTCGTGGCACTATCTGTATGTTGAAGGCTTCAAATTCCTCAATCAAGTCCCAAACTTGATGTCTATAGGATTGCATGCAGAAATTCTTAGCCACAAAGATTCCTTGTACTTGATTGACTACTAGTTTGGAATCTTCGAACACCATTAATTGCTTAATGCCCATTCGTTCTACAAGGCTAATACCTTGCACAAGTCCTTCATATTCAAATTCATTGTTTGAGCAAGTGAACTGGAAGCAGGAAGATCTCAGTTTCTTTTCATTTTGTGGGGACTTTAAACATATCTCAGCTCTTGTGCCATTTTTGCATCTTTCTCCATCGAAGTGCAGTGTCCATAACTCTGAGGCTTGACCCCTCTCTGGTTCTTTGACGAACTTTAGGAGCACTAGATCTTCTGTAGATGACATAGGTGCCCAACCCAGTGGCATGGTAGTTTCTAAAAGGATCAGTATCCATATGTTCGCTCAATAGAACATCTTCTTGATCGGTTCGATCTTCAGTCACCTTTTCATCTTCCAGTAGCTCAGCGCAATACAATTATTGCTTAGTGGTAGAAGTATGAGTAGCCTCAAAGTTGATCATGGCTTCATTAGCCACATGCTCCAAATGTAGAGCTTTAGATTCTACTTCATTTTTACACCACACTTGGTCCTGAGGATCATGTGCAACCAATCCAAGGACAGGTATCTGCCCACCTTTGAATTAAATTCTCAGAATAAGTAGAGGCCAAACATGGGGGGAGCATCTATGATTATAGTATCTTGCGACACCATGATACAAGGGTAGGAAAATAGATTCAAGGGAAGATCCTTGATGAGACTGATAGTTTTGACTCTGTTTCCATCAAGTTGCATCACTTCCTTTTTTAAAGGTTCATAATTGAGCCCTAAAGCTTTAGCTATCTATTTTTCCATAACTGTGGTGCTAGCACTGGAGTCAATCATGGCATTGTGTAATAAATTCTCTCCCACAATAAGCATTAGGAAGAAGGGTTTGGGTTTTAGGTTATCTCTTACCTCACCGGGAGCTTCCACTATGCTATTTGTGAGAACTTTGGTTGGAGGTGATTGATCAACAACCTTTCCTTTGACCAATTGCTCCTTTGATTCAATGATTGGATCCTATCAAATCACCTTCTGTAGTAATGTCTTATGTTTTGGGATAGCTAATATATCCCAAAGAGAAACATTAGCAGATGATTTCTTTAACTATTCCATGACGTTGAAGGGTGACAAATTCAAAGATTTCTACTCTTTTACTTTTGTTATAAAAATTTCCCTCTGTGACAAACATTGTGGCACCATAGCGAAGGTGCTAGGTGTTTGGTCAGAAGCACTTTTAAATTGCGGACTGACTAGTTGCAGGACAATTGGTTCACCCATGAATCTCCTCTTCAAGCAGGTGTTGTAATCAGACTGTATTTGTGGTGTTTTATATGTAGATGCATCATTGGAAAACATCGCTTCTTCTTCTTCCATCCATTAAAAGAGTGTGTGATTAGGATAAATGTATGCTTCTTGTTCTAGTAACATCCCTTGCATTTGTGTGGTGAGCACCACATTTTCCATTTGCGAAGAAGCATACACAGCTTCTAGGATCCAACGTTACGTCCTAGTTGTGTTGCTTCGACACCTTTTGTAATAGATTACCGCGCGAACAGTTTTGGGGCATGTGTGAATCATTGCACGGGAAGCACTAGGGGTTGGTGTCATCCACTAAATTGTTTTTCCCCATGATCAACTCTCTGCTTGAGCTTGGGTTGGCACTTTGTAGTGGAGTCAGTACTGGCACTATCTGATTTTTTGTTTGCGCTTGCGGATTTGTGTAGGCACCTCCTTGGAACTAGTTTTATTGGTAAGAGGACCTTCCACCTTGATAATTCTGGTAGGTCAGCTTCAAAGGTACATCTTTGTTCTACTTGATAATAGTTATCTTGTTGGCCATATGTCACAACATTTTCTTGACGTCACTCATATCCTCCTTGGAAAAACCATATGTAGAAGCAACATTCTTCGGCGTGCTCAGACATGTGTACATAGATTGAGGAGGAGTTGGTGCACTGGTAGAAGGCATCTCCTGAGTGAGAATTGATATTTCTAGAAATATAGGAATAATGGGCCAAGGTGGCAACTTTTCGATGTCTATCAAATTGTTCTCTACCTTGAGAACTATGCTATATGCAACCGGTAGTGTGGTTCCGCCTAGAGATTGGATCATTATGGAAATGTTCAGGTTGATAGATTTCAAATAGAACATAAATGCCAGATCAGGCAGCGGGTGGATATCAACTTGAATCCTCTGCCAGCTTGTATGGAACTAAGCATTGAAGTTAGCCATGGCTTCGTGTGAGGCCTACTTTATAACCAACAGTTGATAATATAGTGAAGATCAGTCTCCTTTGTTTGAGAATCTCTGGTAAAAAGGATCTCCAAGTTCATCCCAGGTACTGATAGTGTTTTCTTGCAACATTCAATACCAATCTAGCACCTTGCCTCTAAAGGAGGCGACGAGCAACCTTAGCACTATATTTTGGTCTATAATGTCATGTACCAAACATACGTCTACAACATCTTGCAGATGTTCAGAGGGTGTTCTTGAACCATCTCCGGTGAATTCAGGTATAGCTTTTAGAGGAAAAATTAGGATAGCGGCCCAAATGGTAGGCACTACTGGTGCAACAAGAGCACTTCCAGCATCCCATGCCACACAATTTCCATTAGCAACAGGTAACATGGTGAGTGAAAAGGGTAGAGGAAGTGGAACACTCACTAATTGGGTCAAGAGATGTACTGTCCCTGATGGTGGTACTAATAAACTAGGACTATTTAATGTTTGGGACCTAGATTCATTTAAACTTAGTCCCATCGTGCGTGCCAGGAAAAAGAAAACCTTTTGATGCCAAAAATTGGCAAGGTAATAGTCATTTGTAGGAAACTCAGTTTATGGGGGACTTATTGTGCTAAACTGAGTGACCTTCAAATTTTTAAAGAAGTCAGCTTCTTCTATAATTGGGGTTTTGGAATGGGAAAAGGAATCAGATATAAAAATAAATGGCCTAATTAAGGCGATGCACCAAAATTTAGATAAAAGGAATGATAAACCTGTCTTTTGGATACAATCTAAGGGCCCACTCAACAATTTACCATGTCCTAGACTTACAAAAATTAAAGATTGAAGCATGAACACATCATTCAATGACATAAAATAATTTTCATAATCATTTACAGAAAAGAAGATTCAAAAGACATGATCTAAACCAAAAAACTTGCATTCAAATTATAGAAGTACAACAAATAAACAATTCAAACAATAATGGCACAGTATAAAGTTTATCAATAGCATAGTAAAATAGAGAGGGAAAACAATGGCATAGTCTATGAGTTCTTGCAATAATCTAAACAATAAAAGGCCTGGGGTCTCTTTAAAATCTAGTAATTCTTAAACTAGTGGAACTTAGAACATATAACATGTAATCTTTGAACCCCTCCTCAAAAGCAAAGAGCAGTATATATAGTCAACACTCCCACTGCTTGGCGAGCAATAACTGAAAAGATTCAGAATTCAGAGTAATGAAGTCACAACAATTATTACCCTCGGTCATTGTAATAGAAAAGGTTCGGGCCATAAAATTTGGTCACCTCCCATCTAGGTGCATCCCCTATGAATGATAGCAGTGGTCCCATGCAAACAAGTGTTTCCACCTAGTATAAGCGGTTAGAACAAGTGGCAACATCTCGCAGCCCATAGTCCGCTTCATCCTAGGTTGAAGAAGCATTTGCAAGGAGATAGATGGTAGCGTAGCGCATGCCGTGTTCGTTATCTCCTCCCTTCATTGAAAGCTTGTGTTGGGGTGACAGGTAGTAGCAATTTTTCACTATAGACGCTGCTTGTGGGGTCCTCCAAATATTTATGCGAATGGGAGCTATGTGGCATGTAGGCAGGGACCGACGAGGAAGTGAAGGGAAGCAATTAAAATAACCCACGATGAGGACACATGGGAGCATAGCGGGGGTTGATAGAAGAGAAAAGGATAGAATTCCCTTGGAGAGCGCTAAGCAGACAAGTGGAAGAGGCCACGGTGATATTAAAAAAGGGTCGATGATATTCATTGAAGGAATAGGCCAACACTTAGCAAAAAGAAAAACTCGAAGGGAGCATAGTGAATTTTGTATTCACAAAAACCAAGTTCAAAGGCTTAATTACACCTAAGCCCGCTGCTTGCATCCCACCTGGGCTTGTTTTGAGTGTTGGTGGGGGAATTTATGTTGGGGACACCCACACAACACGTAGACATTTGCATAGTGTGCTTATGTCCCTAGTATATTCCTATGGTTGAACCTACAAAGGCGTTACACTTCTCATTGGTGGTCAAGTTGTAACACCCTCTTTGGCTGACTGACCTAAATATGGCTGTTTTCTTCATCTCCTATTCAAATTCACTCCTTCTACAAGCTTCACAATTTCTTTTGCATCCCTTCAAGCAATATTCTACAACATCATCTAAGCTTTCAACCCTATTCACTCACACTCTTGCATTCTCTTCAAGCATTCTAACAACACTCTTGCACCTCATTGCAGCAACAACTTCACTCCACCACTTTAGTAGAGCAAGTTTGGGACCACACCATTGCAGCAGAGGCTCAAGTACTCTCATTCTATCCCCCATCAACCTTGAGTTCTTTTGGTGGAGGTGGTAAGCTTCCCATTCCTCTCCTTTATTACTTGACAGAGTAAGCACATTTATTGTTTTGTAGTGCTTTAGTGTTCTTTATTACGTTGTTTTCTTTATCTTTCTTTCTTGGTTGTCTGTGGAGGTGGAAACACTTAAATGGGGGTCTGATTGAGGCAAAACCATATACAACCACCCAAAAAATTTCTCCTTCTTGTGTGTAGGTGAATGTGCTTTCGAGGAGCTAGTTGGAGAATGAGTCTCTTTGTGAGATCCTTCTTACCACCTTAACTCTCACATTTTTTCTTTATCACACTAGAGATTATTTCATTTACTTAATCACATTATTTTGGCCCTTTAGTAGTAGTTAGATGGGCCATTAGCTTTTTTTCTTAGGTTTGACCTTGTCTTCAAAGTTGTCTAGTCGTATGGACATCAACACACTTGAGAGACACCAATGTGTTGCATTGTTGTCCCAGGATTGCACTTCTATTCTCAGGAAGAGAGCTTCTTGAGGCATAGCGCTAAACCCAAAAATCAGCTCACCTAGCCCTATCTTGCATTTTAAGTCTATAGGGTGATTGAAGGACATTATAGTCCTCATCATTCTTGTCTCACATTTCCCAACATCTTGTTAAGCTAACATAAGTTAGGGAAGCCTTCCACTCTTGTTCCTCCATGACATGAGGCCTTCAACATGGTGGTTCCCCCTCTCTTACATTACGTATAACTATTCGGGGAATATTTGAAATACAGATGAAATTAATTTTGAAATGAAATTGTAACTGTAATTGAGCCAGATGCTTATTGCTCCCTTGTTCCATAAAAGGGATTTTAGGGCTCATTACAAGGGGGTTTGAGTTTTGAGTCTCATAATGGTTTGAGTGAAAGGCTAAGCTCAAGAAGAAGCATATTGTAAAGAAATACTGATGAATAGAACATTAGGAATTCAAGGGTATGAGAGTCCTATATGTAATGATATTAAAATAGTTTTATAGAAGCCAGAGATATGGAAGATAATCTTAGTTTTGAAATGTATACTCTCCCATGTAATTCTCTTGCAAATTATAAATGAAATTAGCAATGGTATTTTTGTTTATCTTTAGTTGCTTTAATTGATGTGTATTTTCATTTTTGCTTCGATTCAAAGAATTGATTAGATGATTGAATGGATTCATAGATTTGTGAGGGGGATTATAGGATTTGGTAAGAAAGTTACATTTTAGATGTTGTGAGTTGTCATACTATAGAGTATTATGATAATAGTTCTTCAAGTTCTGAGTAAAATGGATAATATATTACTGGTTGTTACAAATTTGACTCCATTTTCCCAATAGATGAAGCACTAATCTCTTCATTAGGATATCTTAGAGATAAATGATCTAGTTATGCACCCAACAAGGGATTCAGAATAACAATCAAAATCATTAAAATCTTTCAATTACGATGTATGAATTTGAAATATCACCTAATTCCTAGCAATAGATGGTAATTTGCTTAAAGTCCAACCAAACCTTTAGTGAATGATGTCTATTTTCACTTAATAGGAATTGATATGTGTTCTCAATTAGAAAAATACCACTTGAACACAATAAGGATTACCCTCTTGGGTCTCACAGAGCCTAAAGAGTAGGGATAAGGGCCTTAAAATACTTATTAATTTGTTGGCCACTAACTTTGAATGTTCTTGAGCATAAGGGTTGGCTACCCTTTAGAGGACTTTAAGGTTCTACTGGAAAAAACACCAACACATTATATGCCTCATGAGTGAATAACTAGGGCTCACAAGCTTTCTGCAAGGGAATTCCACATTACAACTGGCTAAAGGCCTTATTACAGTCCCTCAATGGGGTGATACAAAGTTTCTAAACTCTAATCATGAAAATAATGAACTACTTTATTAATGAATGACTACAATGAATTATAAATGATCTTAAATATGATTTTCCAACTCCAAAAATGGTCCACATTGGCCTCAAAGGTTTACAAAACTCAATGAACAATAAGGCATGTAGGTTGGCCTTGGAACATGAAAGGTAATTCTTCGTGAAATGAAATGAATTGTGAATCTCCAAGATAGGTTCTATTGGACCTAAAATGCTTGTATGATGTTCCATTAAGCTCTGAACACTCTCGAATAGGTCCACACTATGAAATATGAACCAGGTTAGCCCCAAATGCTTTGACTATGAATTGCAATGAAATTATAAGAGCAATAACTTTTTGTAGACAAATGCAAATGATCTAAAATTTGGATATAATGTTGATGATGTCATGTAGATGATATATATTGCTTTGTGAGTTGAGAAACAATAATGTGGTGAAATGTGGAATGAAATGCTAAAATTTCTATTGATTGAAATATAAGAAAATAAATGTTTTTGGTTGATACAAGATTGCTTTACAACCAGGGATGCTCCTACATCACATATATGATATGGTTCCACCTCCACCGTCCTATAAAAGACCAAGAGATAACTGTGTAATTAACTTTGTGTCTTCGAAAGGTAAATAAGTCATTAGACTAAAACCTAAGAATGCAGTAATCTCCCAACCAACAATGGTCCCTTCAATTCCTCATCCAATGGAATAAAAGAGACCAATATTGGGGAACACCTCAATTACCCCTTCACAAGCTGAAACTCATGTGAGAAGAATTAAAAGTGAAAAAGAGTGTAAAAAAAGATGCCATGCTATGGATTGTTAGCTTGTTAAAAATTGTGAAACTTTTCCCAATGACCATACATACATCTAACCCAATTCTGATGAAATACCTCACACCCATCCATCCTCGTCATCGCCTGAATCCACCCTGCCACCCTCACCAAACCATGTAGTTGACCCTTACCTATTCCAACCTAAGCAAAGAATAAAAGAGGCTCATATAGATAATGCTCGTAATCATGATGATATCCCTGATATGCACCCTATTGTGATACATTCAGATAAAGAAGAAGAAGATAAAACAAAAGGACAAAAAAAAGATCATAACAAATTAGTTCTTATGTTTTCTAAATCAATGAATTTAGATGGGACCAGCCATGATGACCCTCTTGACAAGATTGACTCACCATGTGTTGAACCTAGTGCTTCTCCTTGTATTGCACTTTTTGTAGTCCCTTTAGCATATTGTTTTCCTTCCATTATGATGGGAAAAATTGGGATGCAAATGATTTTCTTTAGATCTAATCACATGTGTAGTACCCTTTTGTGTCTTTTTGTGTTTTATTGCATGTAGTGTGATCTCCCATATTGTGTTGCTTGATGTGTATTTGTGTTTGTTAGTTTTCTTTGGATGGCTCTTGTTCTTGTTGGCATAAGGATATAAGGAAAATGAATCTTTCATGACATTCATCTATTTGTATCTCCATTCATCTTCATGTTGTGAACAATGTTGTCTTATATTTTCTTTTGGGAATGATACAAATGGTTGAGATGTTTAGGTCTCTTCCATGCTGACCTAAAAGAATTTATGTTGTCTCCATGTGTCACTTCTCCATTGTGTTCATAGTTCCAAAATTATTTGGGGAATGATGTTTATTCCAAGCATAATCATATTATATATTATCTATGGTCTATGCTGACCTCAAATTTGTGGATCCCTTATGTGTTACTTTTATCTTGTTATGTGGGTTTGGTTTGGGGGAAACTGTTGGAATATGTGCCTCAATCCTTACTGACATGAAAATCCTAAAGGGCATAAGTCACTGTGACAGTGTTCATGTCTGGGTGACTAACAGTTCTGATGCTCTTGAAATGATCCTATCGCTATGACAGGGTTGAAGTCTTGCCGACAAAGTCTATCGTTGTGACTTTGTTTTTTTGGCATAACCTTTTGGCGAATGGATTTCTTCAAGCGACAGTGTGATCTAATCAGACTAGCTCACGAGTGTCGGGGAGAAGTCCCAACGAATGGTGTAAGTCTCGCCGACATCGGGCTAATGCTAGGGCTTTGGTGAGATGTCCCAGTGAGTATGTAATGTCTTGCCGACAAAGGCTGCTCTTGGGAGTCAAGGCAAAGGTTGAAGTAACTCACAAGTCATGGAGAGATGTCTCAATGAATAAGCTAAGTCTTGCCGACAGATAGTATCCTCACGGTGACTTCACGGTGACAAAAGACTTCACTGGGAAGTCTTAGCGAAAGTCATAAGTCATGCCGACAGAAGTCTTTGAGTTATCTTTGGGCGCTCAAAGAAATGTCTTGGCGAAGGGCTTATGTCTTGCTGACTCGATAAGACATGATGGAGCTCAGTGAAACGTCACGGCAAAAATCTTGAGTCTCGCTGATAGTAAGTCTTCAGTAAGATCTAGGGAGCTCAGAGAAAGGTCACAGCGATAGACACGAGTCTTGGTGATAGTGTGACTTTCAGTGGAATTTATGCTTCGATATGAGTCTTGCCGATAAAGGAAACCTTTGCCTATAGAATCAAATTGGACATCGATGGTTTCGTTATAACATGTAACAGCCGTTATAGCATTTTTCCAACTCGTGGAAGCTATAGTGATACCGATAGAGAAACTTTGTGGCATCGGGGAGACACTGTGAGTGTCTCACTGATATGCCAACACACTCTTGACCAGCTTGACCATCCTATGTGTAGCTTTGTGAACCAATCACAGGAAGCAGTTTTCAAGCAAGATGATGGTTGATTTTATGCATCACTTGCAATGCTGGAAAAATAGCATGCAGGGAAAAATCAAGTTTTGAATGGAAACTATCTATGATTGGAAATGGCAGATAAGGATGCACAGAAGACAAAATCTGAAGTGAATAATATTTAAAGCAGAATGATTCTGTTTTAAAAAAAGATATGATGAGTTTATCGAAGAGAGTGAGAGCTTTTTTGAGAGAGTTTAAATGGTGAATGTTGCAGCTACTGAAAAATCATTAGAGAGTTGTATTTCTGATTGTATGTAATTATTATTACTATAATACAAAGAGATTCAGCTTGGTGTGGTGGGTTTTTTCCCATAAGGGTTTCCCACATAAATCTGTTGTTTGATTTGTCTTTGTGTATTTGCTCTATTTTTGTTATTCCTTGATGTCTGTCTCAATTGGATTGTAATTTGAAAAAATTAAAAACCCTGCATTGCATTCTTCCATGTGGATTTGGCATTAGGAAAGTGTTTCCGCACCTCTACTTTCCTTACAAGTGGTATCAGAGCCTGGCTAGTTGTGTTGTCCTTGTGAGTGGGTTGGGTTTTTTGTGTTAAATCCTTTTCAATGGGAGCCTAGTAGAGGTCTGTTAATTTAATTACAGATTGAGATGGCAAGCACATCCAGTATGATGGAAATAGAGAAATTCAATGGTAGCAATTTTGAGCTGTGGAAACTCAAAATGGAAGATATGTTAGTTGATCGAGATCTTTGGACTTCTGTGTCTAGAAAAATGCCTCAAGGCATGAAGCAAGAGGATTGGGACCTGGCAGATAGAAAGTCTAAGTGGCTGATAAGGCTCTGTTTGGCATACTCTGTTCTTCTAAACGTGCATGAAGAAAAGACTGCCTCTTCCTTGTGGAAAAGACTGGCATCCATTTATCAGGGCAAGTCCTTGGTGAACAAGTTGTTCTCGAGGAAGAAGTTGTACTCTTTGAAGATGTAAGAAGGAGGGTCTATTGCTGATCACTTAAATGCTTTCAACATGCTGATTGCTCAGTTGACATCTATTGGTGTAAAGATTGAAGATGAAGATCATTGCATGTTGTTGCTGTGTTCTCTGCCTAATTCTTGGGATCATTTGGTGATGGCTATAGGGAGTACAACATCCACATTCAAAATGGAAGATGTTGTTACTTCTCTGTTATTAGAAGAAATGAGAAGAAAATCTTCTGAGATGGCAAAGGAGGCTCTGGCTGTCAGAGGTAGACCAAAGGAGAAAGGCAAGAAGAAGGACAAGTAGTCCAGATCAAAATCAGAAGGGAGATCAAAGTCTCCTGGCAAGAAGTCAAAGGTGAAGTGTTGGAACTGCGAGAAATCTAGTCATGTCTGAAGGGATTGCAAAGAGGAGAAAAAGAAGAACTCTTCTAGAAATGATTCTTCTCATAGTGATGCAAATGCCTTCATTGCAGCTTTGGCTACACGAGCATCCGATGATGTCTGGCTGATTGATTCTGGAGAATCTTTCCGCATGACATCTCATAGAGAATGGTTCACGAAGTATGAAGAATACAATGGTGGAAAGGTTTACTTGGCAAGTGATTCATCTTTGGAAATTGTTGGTCGTGGAAGAGTTAGAATTCAATTCCCTGATGGAAGAATAAAGAGAATCAATGATGTGATCCATATACTAGGTCTGGCTCGAAATCTACTTTCTGTAAGTAAGCTGAATGATATCAGAGTGCTAGTCACGTTCTCAGGAAATGGCTGCAAGATGACTAGAGGCTCTATGGTGCTAGCTAGGGTTGCTCGAATTGGTACTCTGTACAAGCTAGATGCACAAGCTATTCAATGCAATAGTGTCTCTGCAAAGTCACTTAAGGTTGCTCATAAAGAAAAGAAGGAAAATGTTCCTAATGGTGTAAACTCCATGGAGATTAAACTTCCAGCAGAGAAGACTATGCTCTGGCATCATAGACTTGGCCACATTGGTGAGAAAGGTCTAAAAACCTTGAAAAATAAAAACATGGTAGAAGGGCTTCAAGATTGTAACCTTGAATTTGATTTCTGTGAACATTGCATATATGGAAAGCAACATCGTGTTTCATTTTATTCCAGTCCTCACAAAACTTCTAGTTTACTTGATTATATACATTTTGATGTGTTTGGTCTAGTGAATGTTCCTTCTTTGTCTAAATCAAGATACTATGTGTCGTTTATTTATGATTATTCAAGAAGAGCATTTGTATATTTTTTGAAAAGTAAATTAGAAGTGTTTAGTCGGTTTAAGGAACTTAAAAACTTTGTAGAAAATTAGACTAGTAGAAAAATAAAATGTTTAAGGATTGACAATGCCGATGAGTTCTGTTCAGATGAATTTGAAAGGTACTATAAAGATCATGGGATCAAAAGACATAAGACTACACTTTATACTCCACAGCAAAATGGAGTTGCTGAAAGGTTCAACAAGACAATAATGGAAAGAGCACGAAGTATGCTGAGCAGTGCTGGCTTGGAGGAGAAGTTCTGGGTTGAAGCAGTCTCTACAGCATGTTACTTGGTAAATCACTCTCCTAACTCTACTCTTGTTGAGAAGACACTTTTGGAGGCATGGTCTAGATAGAAGCCCTCTCTTAGACATATTCGTGTCTTTGGCTATGAGGCATATGCATATGTGCCATTTGAAAAAGGATCCAAGTTGGAAAACAAATCTGTAAAGTGTATATTTATTGGCTATAGTGCTGGCATAAAAGGATACAAGCTTTGGAACCCGAGACTGAGAAATTTTTGCACAGAAAAAGCATTATCTTTCATGAGCTGAAACCTTCTCTGTGGATCTGCAGTCAGAGAAGAAATTAGAAAATGAAAAGGATGTAGCAGTAATTCCTCAGACACTAGATAAAGAGGAATTGAAAAATCAAAATGTACATGATACTGAGGAGAGCTCAAGCAGTTCTGAAAGTTCTGAAGATGATGAAGAACCACCTCAGCCTTAGCCTATGAGGAGGTCAACTCATGAAAGAAAGCAACTTGAAAGGTATGGGTTTTCTTTAATTGAGTCTACGTGTGCCTATGCTTTAATTTCTAGCACTGATGAACCTAGGACTGTGAAAGAGGCATTTAAAATGTTTGATTCAAACTTTTGGTTGGAAGCCATGAATGAAGAAATGGCATCATAATTAGAAAAGAATGACACCTGGAGTTTGGTTCCATTGCCTAAAGGAAGAAAATCTATAGGCTGCAAATGGATATTCAAAAATAAAATAGGTCTAGATGGCAGTGTAGAAAAATATAAAGTGAGGCTGGTTGCAAAAGGTTATTCCCAGGTAGAGGGAATTGACTATGGAGAAATTTTTTCTCCTATAGCTAAGCTGAAATCTATTAGATTCCTTTTGTCACTTGCATCAACATATGATTTAGAGATTGAACAGATGGATGTGAAAACAACGTTTCTTCATGGTGATGTTGAAGAAGAAATTTATATGTCCCAGCCAGAGCACTTTGTGGTAAAAGGTAAGGAAAGGCTGGTTTGCAAGTTGAAGAAATCTTTGTATGGTTTAAAATAGTCTCCTAGAATGTGGTACCAAAATTTTGACATGTTTGTCTTGTCTTTGGGATTTGTAAGATCAAAATGTGATCACTATGTATATTACAAAGCTGAAAGTGATCAAATTCTTATTATTGCTCTATATGTTGATGATATGTTGTTATTAAGAAATAGTAAGCTAATGATTTCTGATCTTAAGTCCCAATTGTCTGCAAAGTTCAAAATGAAAGATCTTGGTGCAACAGGGTACATTCTGGGAATGGAAATAACTAGGGACAGAAAGAACATAAAACTTTGGCTCAGTCAGAGTAAGTATATCATGACTATTCTAGAGAGATTTTGTATGACTGAGTGCAAACAACTAGTTGTTCCAGTTACACAAGGAACAAAGCTATCTGTTGAGGATTTTCCAAAATCTTCTTCTGAGATGGAGGACATGACCAATGTGCCTTATGCAAGTGCAGTTGGCAGTCTCATGTATGCTATGGTCTGTACAAGGCCAGACATTTCCCTAGCAGTGGGAGTTCTTAGTCGGTTTATGGCTAATCCTGGAAGAACACATTGGGATGTTGTGAAGAGAGTGTTTAGATATTTGAAGGGCACTTCAAACTATGCTTTGTGTTACCATGGTAACTTGGTTGAATCACAGAGAACTCTCAGTATTCAAGGTTATGTGGATTCTAATTGGGCAGGGGACATTGACAGCAGAAGATCCACCAGTGGATATATTTTCATGATGAATGGTGGTGTAGTGAGTTGGATGAGCAAGCGGCAGGCTGTAGTCGCTTTGTCTACTATAGAGGAAGAATACATGGCAGCCACACATGCTGTAAAGAAGCAATTTGGTTAAAACATTTTTGTTCTAACATTGGCTTTGATGTAGAAAAGATTACTATCTATTGTGACAACCAAAGTGCTATATGTTTGGAAAAGAATCCTACTTTCCATGCCAGGATGAAACATATAGATGTACAGTATCATTTTGTACGAGATATGGTGGAGGATGGGAAGGTCTCCTTGGAGAAAGTGGATACTCTGGAGAATGTTGCAGATGCATTGAGGAAGCCTATGAGCACAGACAAGTTCAGGTGTTGTGCTAGTTCAATGGGCCTCTTGGCCCATGAATTTTAGTAGTTTTGTTATGCTCTGGAGGTGTCAGTAAGATCTTCATCAAGTGGGAGCTTTTTGGAATATGTGCCTCAATACTTACTGACATGAAACTCCTAAAGGGCATAAGTCGCTGTGACAGTGTTCATGTCTAGGCGACTAACAGTTTTGATGCTCTTGAAATGATCCTATCACTGTGACAGGGTTGAAGTCTTGCCGACAAAGTCTATCGCTGTGACTTTGTGTTTTCAGCATAATCTTTTGGTGAATGGATTTCTTTGGGCAACAGTGTGATCTAATCGGGCTAGCTCACGAGTGTCGAGGAGAAGTCCCAGCAAATGGTGTAAGTCTCACCGACGTCAGGCTAACACTAGGGCTTCAGTGAGATGTCCCAGAGAGTATGTAATGTCTCACTGACAAAGGATACTCTCAGGATTCAAGGCGAAGGTCGAAGTAACTCATGGGTCACAGGGAGATGTCTCAGTGATGAAGCCATCTTGCCAACAAATAGTATCCTCGCGGTGACTTCACAGTGACAAAAGACTTCGCTGGGAAGTCTTAGCGAAAGTCATAAGTCATGCCGACAGAAGTCTTCGAGTTATCTTTGGGAGCTCAGAGAAATGTCTTGGCGAAGGGATTATGTCTTGCTGACTTGGTAAGACATGATGGAGCTCGGTGAAATGTCACGGCGAAATTCTTGAGTCTTGCCAATAGTAAGTCTTCGGTAAGATCTAGGGAGCTCATAGAAAGGTCACGACAATAGACACGAGTCTTAGTGACAGTGTGACTTTTGGTGGAAGTTCTGCTTCAATATGAGTCTTGCCGATAAAGGAAACCTTTTCTGAAAGAATCAAATTGGACATCGATGGTTTCGTTATAACATGTAATAGTCATTATAGCATCTTGCCGACTCGTGGAAGCTATAGTGATACCGATAGAGAAACTTTGTGGCATTAGGGAGACACTGTGAGTGTCTCACCGATATGCCAACAAAGTTGAACGCTCTTGACTAGCTTGACCATCCTATGTGGAGCTTCGTGAACCAATCACAAGAAGCAGTTTTCAAGCAAGATGACGGTTGATTTTATGCATCAATTGCAACACTGGAAAAATAGCATGCAGGGAAAAATCAAGTTTCGAATGGAAACTGTCTATGATTGGAAATGGCAGATAAGGATGCACATAAGACAAAATCTAAAGTGAATAAGATTTAAAGCATAACGATTCTATATTAAAAAAAGATGCGATGAGTTTATCGAAGAGAGTGAGAGCTTTTCTGAGAGAGTTTAAACGGTGAATGTTGCAGCTACTAAAAAATCATTAGAGAGTTGTATTTCTGATTGTATGTAATTATTGTTATTGTAATACAAAGAGATTCAACTTGGTGTGGTTGGTTTTTTCCCTTAAGGGTTTCCCACATAAATCTATTGTTTGATTTGTCTTTGTGTATTTTCTCTATTTCTATTATTCCTTGATGTGTGTCTCAATTGGATTGTAATTTGAAAAAATTTAAAGCCCTGCATTGCATTCCTCCCTATGGATTTGGCATTAGGAAAGTGTTTCCGCACCTCTGCTTTCCTTACAGAAACCCCTTGTCATGAGATAGCTTTGTTGGGAACATATCATTGGCATAGGGTTTTCCAATAAGCTCTCATGGCCTTATCATGTTGAATATATTATTTTATTCTATCTTAGAGGAAATTTATCATAGTTGGTGTTAGTAATTACTTTAAGATGGGGGCATGCATTGCATTATATACTTAACTTTATTCATATGTGTTGAAATTGATGATGAATTTTTGGCATACTGATCATTTTTGTAGTTATTTGATTGGGGAAAATGGATCTAGGTTTTAAATCACACTTCTTCCCAATTAGGGATATTTAGGGATTAAAAATGATCTGAATACCCACTTGACTATAAATATTAATGGAAGATCTAGAATGATGGATCATGGTTTTAATCCACTATGGGGGAATGATGTTGATCTGATTAATTGAATTTTGATTAAGTGAACTTTATGATGCAATGATGTTCCTAGGTTACTTATGAAAATGTAACAAATAGATGATTTTTGAAAAACATAGAACAAACAGATAAAAAAATATTTCAAAAAAGAAGAGGTTATACAGAAAAGAACTTGGCATATAAATTTAGGATATAAATAGTTGGATAGGGGCACAAGGCATCCAATATTGGATAACTGCTACTCAAGATATGATTTGAAACTCATGTTGCTCTAGAACTACAAGTTCTTCTCTTTTGGGGTCACTATCAAAACTTCTTCTATTACTTTTAAAATTCACTTTCCCTTACTTAAAAACTTGTTGGGATTGAATGCATGATTAAGCAATTAGTCTTCAATATTCCTCTAATTTTCCTCATATTTGTAAACCTGCACACAAGAAAGAGGGGAAAGGGTTGTATCGTATAGGGGCTTTCCTAAGTCAAACTACATTTTGGTATTTCTTCCTCCATAATGACTATGATGATGTAAAAGGAGAGCTTACCCTTAGTTAGGTATAGGCTAAATTATAAACAAGTGATAAATTGAAAAATTGTTGCAACTCACCACTCAAATTTACATTCCTTGATGGAATGAAGTCATGTACCCCTCACCTTCAAGGAGAAATTATTTCTTGATTTGAAGTCCTTCAAGTGCTAGTACTCACAAAAAACATGAACAAACATAGATAAAAACATGATGAATGGATAACATGATGCTTGACTGAAATAAATGTTATTGCAATTCTACCAATTCTATTCTTGGATTGATCTAGGTGGATCTCAAAACCCTAAAAATTCAACTATTCTAAATGCCCTTGAGATTAGTACCATTTCGAAGTGCTCAGAAAACTAAAATCAATGCAACTTGAATGAGCGAAAAAGGAGTTTGTATGTCGCAGTTATGGCCAGTCAAAGTTTGGTCAAACTAGGTACATGGGGCCAGTCAGAAAGGAAAATAAATTGATCCACTCATAATCAATAAAAAATGGAATCAAATCGAAGAGCTCTTTGAGATGAACCCAACACCACTCGTTTTGCTGAAATTCGAGTCCGTATATGAAAGTTATTGTGAGTCAAAGTTGGTGGGCCCAAGGGTTGACAAGGTTGTATGGATGATGACATCAGCATGCTGACGCAACATGTTCATACCATATGATCATGAGCTAGACCAATCAGGTGTTGACATGTGGCATCCATATAGAGGACATGGTGGTTGACGTGTAGGCTGACATGATACTGCTAACATCGCAAGGTAGTGTGTTGGGTGGTGACGTGTCATCCACATGTCTGGTGACTGGTCTTTGACAGTGAATTAATGAGTTCCATGTGGCCCTATCACCTAGGACCAGATGGTACCCTCTCTTTCTCTCCTTTGGGTGTGGATTTCTTCATTTGTTTTATCTACTAAAAATTTTAGTGGGGGTTGAACCCCCGACCCCCATGTTGCAAACTACCGCTCCCACCATAAACTTTACTAAACATATTGGGGGGTTTTTTTGTTGTTTAAAATATAGAAAATGGTTGTTAAAAGAATATTCAGTGGGGGGGGAGGCAAATCCCTAACCACCCGCTGACCAAAATACATGTCCACTGTTGTGCCACAAAACATTATGTTTATGGAACCAATGAAGGTTTGTTTTAACCTTTTGTTAAGGCTGAACATATAGCCCTTAACAAAATAACCTTAAAAGGTTATTAATAGGCCTCCAAATGAAATAATTCCAAACAACCTAAACTAAAATAGCCTGAATTTGTAAAGAATTAAAGGGCTTAAAAACAACAAAAATGTTTTAAGGGGGAATAATACAAAAATATGGTTTTAACCCAAATGGGGGATTTTTTATGTATAAAAGGAGGTATGAGTTATGCTTCCAAGACATCTTGGAATTATGGAATATCACATTCATTGATCCAATTCATTCATATCAAGCATGTAGTTCAAAATCCAAGTGACAAGATTTTGTAGAGTATCATGAGAGGAGAATTGTGATTTTGAAACTATGTGCAGATATGTTGGAAGATTGTGAAATTTTCACTTGAAGGAGTATTGTTCAAGATCCAGTTTGAAGACTTCTCTCTTATAAGGGTGTAGAATATTTTTTCATTTTTGAATCTGATGTCAAGTAACCAGAGTGTTTTTGATACTTGAATTTATTCTGGAATGGTATTGTTTGAATCATGTATGTAAATGAAGAGAGATACCTCTATAACTAGTTCACATTCAGTTAATGTTTAAGAACTAGGATTGCATTTGTTGTTATTGTTGGAAGCACTTGTTCAATGTGGATTCAAGAAGTGCTTGTAGGGATTGAAACTTCCTTGTAGTGACATCTTTGTCTATGCATTCAGAAGACCAAATGTTGTAAGCAATTTGTAGGTGACAACATTAATGATAATTGATCACACTTATTGAGCAGATCCGGAGATGTAGCCCTGAGAGGTGAAATCCATAATAAAATGTGTCTCTGATCTTTTGGTTTATTCTTGATGATGGCTTATGTTTTAATTTTGTAAATAGATTAATCAATGAGCTCAGTAAAATGAATTGATGGATTGAGTTTGAATATTGGAATCAAACCATTAATTAAAGATCTTGGCATGGATTTGGAATTGAGTAAGTTAAGCAACTGATTTCAAATATGATAAATGAAGAACTTAGTTGAGTAAGCACACTCTAGAGTTTTTTAGATCAAGTGGTATTAGAGCAGTTTCTGAGCTCAAGTTTGGTTAAGTGGCCAGTTTGATAAGTTTTTCAGTTAGCTCAATTTGCTTAGTTTGCTTAGTTAAATAGATTATTACTTTGTGAAAGTTTTCCATTTTGATCAGTTTGACAGTTTGTTGGTTTTCAAGTTTACAATTTTAATAGGTATACATCCAAGAGAAAGATGGCATCTGAATAAGAGGAAGCTTCTAAGGTGACAATGTTTGCATCCATGATGGATGATTTCTTTTCCATGAAAAGGATGATTGAAACACTCCACTGGGATAAGTCTGAGAGGCTTCAAGAACTTGAGGAAGCCAATCAACATCTCCAGATGGAAAATGTTGAGCTAAGGAGTCACCTTGAATATTTAGAAGACAAGAAGAGGAAGTTACACCTGATGTTGTAGAGTGTTGTGGAGGAGCATATTAGAGAAAGTTCTGCTGTAAAGAGTCCTTCTAGAATTGAAGATCCTGATATTTGTACTTTTTTTCCACACTTAGAGGATTCCTTGTATGTACCCCTCACATAGCCTAATAGTTTGGAGGCTTCATCTACAACAATTCAGAAGGATCCATTGGAAAATAATCAAGAAGTTGATCAAGCGACAGAGAAGGTAAAGAATGAATTAAGTTCAATTCCTTCCATTAACCATGATCATGTTTTTGCAGAATTTGAAAAACATACCAAGGGTATTGGTATGAAACTACTAAAAGAGATGGGATATAGTGGGAAAGGCCTTGGAATCAGTGGACAAGGTATGGTTAATCCCATAGAGGTCAAAGAGAGACATCGATATCAAGGATTGGGCTATGGAGAAGTTGGCACTTCAGACTACAACAATGGAAGTGACTACAAACCATCTCCTAGAAAAGATGAACATGATGGAGGAAATTCTAAGGCAGATTACCTTCAATAGTTGGGCACAAAACCTGACAAAGGCAAAGCAAGTTCTCCTAAGCAGTTCAATGCTCAATTTGGTCAAGGGAAATCCAAAGGTGATGAATACTTCAAATCTATTATTGATTTTGAAAGTAGTAATTCATGGAATATATGACCATGCACATTTTTTCATGCATCTAACCACTGTGTAGCAAGGTCTAGCAAGAAGCAAAGACTTTTTCAGAATTTATTCATGCAAGCCAAGGAGACAGTGATGCATGCATCACACCTTCAATGTTCCACTCTATTGAAGGGAACTATAATGCAGGACAAAGCTCCAAATTATTGCACTCACTATAGAATCATTGGGATTTGGGTTGAGAAATGTTGGAAGCTGCACCCAGAGCTTCGAAATTCACCGAGGTCTACAAAAGAACCCAATCAATAGGAGGTTGGGGAGGTAAAGGCAACACCTATGGTTACCATCCCTGAGGTAATCTATGAAGAAACTCAACCGAAATAGGATCACTTGGAAGTGGGAAGTTCCTTCCTTCAGCTCCATAAAAGATGGGAAATCTTGTTGACTAAATAGTTGTATCAACTTTTTTTTATGTTACATTTTCGATTGTGGTGATCAGTTAGTTGATATAAAACCAATGTGGTTTTGATTGAAAGACTCTAAATGAATTTTTTTTGCAAGTATTTGTACGAAGTTATATTTCTTTAAGGTTGAGATTCTGTAAGGCTTTTGAAGCATATCTCTTGTAATCCAAAGTAGAATACTTGAAGACTTCATTATGTAGGTTAAAGACTTGTTTCTTGTAGATTTCTTGAGCACTCAAGAACTTAAGAGAACTCAAGTGGTTAACACAATTCTCAAGGTGATAATATGTCACTAAGCTGCTATTGAAGAAGAAGAGCATTTGGTACAAGATGGATAGACCATCTACACATCAGGACTCAATCTAATCTTGAATCTTTGTCCAATCTAAGTTAGATGATTATTGAAAAGGCCTACAAGGGGAGGTGCTTTTCAATATCCTTATTGTTATGACAAGCATGGAAAAATTTGAATGGTGAAGCCTTGAATCAACCATTATGAAGTACAAAGGTGAAGGAATGTACCAAGTTGAGGCACAATTGCCATTGCTCGAGCAATTTGTGAACAAGGAGGAGCATCATTGTTATGCAATAATCTTAGTTGGTATTCTTGGAATAACATAATGCAGAGAGAAGGGTATGTTTCAAAGGAATAGTACACTTTTGGAGACCAAAAGGTCTTCAGTGGGGATCTAGGTGGATCTCAAAACCCTAAAAATTCAACTATTTTGAATGCCCTTAAAATTGGCACCATGTCAAAGTGCTGAAAAAATTGGACTCAACACAACTTGAACAAGCAAAAAAGGAGTTTGTATGTCAAAGTTATGACCAGTCAGAGTTTGGTCAAACCAGGTATAGTGGGCTTGTCAACATGAACCCAACGTCACTTGTTTTGTTGAATTAGAGTCTGTATGTGAAATTTATCGTGAGTCAAAGTTGGTGGGCCTAAGGGTTGACTGGACCATATGGATGATGTCAGCATGTTGACACAACAGGTTCATACCGTACAGTCATGAGTTGGACCAATCAGGTATTGACATCTGGCATCCATATAGAGGATGTGGCGGTTGACATGGCAAGGTGGCATGTTGGGTGGTGACATGTCATCCATGTTTCTGGTGACTAGTCTTTGATAGCGAATTAACGAGTGCCACATGGCCCTATCACCGAGTGCCAAGTGGCACCCTCTCTTTCTCTCCTCTAGGTGTGGATTTCTTTGTTTGTTTTATCTACTAAAATTTTTAGTGGGGGTCAAACCCTTGACCCCCACATTTCAAGCTACTGCTCCCACCATTACACCCACACCATAGACTTTACTAAACATAGCGGGTGGTTTTGTTTTGTTGTTTAAAATATAGAAAATGGTTGTTAAAAGAACAGTCAGTAGGGGGTTGAACCCCTAACCACCCATCAACCAAAATACATGTCCACCATTGCACCACTATATGGAACCGACAGAGGTTTGTTTTAACCTTTTGTTAAGGCCAAACATATAGCCCTTAACAAAATAACCTTATAAGGTTATTAATAAGCCTTCGAATGAAATAAGACTAAACAACCTAAACTAAAATAGCTTGAATTTGTAAAGAATTAAAGGGCTTAAAAACAAAAAAAATGTTTTAAGGGGGAATAATACAAAATTATGGTTTAACCCAAATGGGGGTATGAGTTATGCATCCAAGACATCTTGGAATTGTGGAATCAAGCATCCATTGATCCAATTCATTCATATCAAGCATCTAGTTCAAAGTCCAAGTGACAAGATTTTGCAAAGAATCATGAGAGGAGAATTATGATTTCAAAACTTTGTGCAAATATGTCAAAAGAGTGTGGAATTTGCACTTGAAGGAGTATTTTTTGAGATCCAGTTTGAAGACTTCTCTCTTGCAAGGGTGTAGAATATTTTTTCATTTTTGAATCCAGTGTCAAGTAACCAGAGTGTTTTTGATACTTGAATTTATTCTAGAATGGTATTTTCTAAATCGTGTATGTAAATGAGGAAAGACACCTCTGTAACTAGTTCTCATTCAGTTAATGTTTAAGAACTAGGACTGCATTTGTTTTATTGTTGGAAGTACTTATTCAATGTGGATTCAGGAAGTGCTTATAGGGATTGAAAATTCCTTGTAGTGACAACTTTGTCAACGTAGTTAGAAGACCGGATGTTGTAAGCAATTTATAGGTGACAACATTAATTGCAATTGATCATGCTTATTGAGCATAACCAAAGACATAGCCCTGAGAGGTGAACTCCTTAATAAAATGTGTCTCTGATCTTTTGGTTTGTTCTTGATGACGGCTTATGTTTTAATTCCGCAAATAGATTAATCAATGAGCTCAATAAAATGAATTGATGGATTGAGTTTGCATATTGGAATCAAACCATTAATTAAAGATCTTGGAACAGATTTGGAATTAAGTTAAGCAACTGATTTCAAATTTGATAAATGAAAAACTTATTTGAGCAAGCACACTCTAGAGTTTTTCAGATCATGGATGCTCTTGACTGATTTTAGAATCTTCAATTTGCTGAATTAAATTGCTAGGATTAAAATGGTGAAAATAATTTGTACTTATATGCAACTATTTAATTTTCCAAATATTAAATGCCAATAGCCAACAAATAAATTCAAATTTTTAATTAATAAAATATCAACACTGACATATTGAAATTTCATCCAAAAAGGGTTGGACAAGGGTGTTAGTCACTCTAGTCCAGATCTATCCTTATCATGGTCTTAAACATCGAGGATAAATATTAAATTTTAATTTTAATTCCTATTGTTTTATTTTATGAAAATTTTTATAAAATGGGAAATTAAATACATAATTAGGTCCAAGCACATGGGGGGAGCTAAGCCTAGTGTGAAATTATCAAACATGATAATTTTCAATGCTATAGTAGTACCTTATTAGAATTATTGAGACTATAATTATTGGTATGGTTGACATGAGAACACACCTAGTGAATATCAGACTTCACTAGTCCTTGTTTGTTTTTCATTTGCTACTATTGCAAAACCTATCCTAGTGAATATTAGACTTCACTATCTTATGTTGTTCATTATCAAGGCTCACCTAGTGAATATTGAACTTCTCTAGCTTATGATTCTTTGGTTCATGGGTCACCTAGAAAATAACAAACTTTGTAAGCCTATGATTCATTATTTCCTTGGGTATGGATCCTAGTAAAATTTCTATGGAGCTTACTAGACCATGATTCTCATACCCCCTTTTGCATGCCTGCATTGTGTTTGTATTTTGTTAGAATTGTGTTTTTGTGTAGTGTTTGCATATCATGTTCATGTTTGCATTATGTTACTCTTGTGTTTTCATCATGTATGCTTCATGTTTGTCATCTTGCATTTCACCTCATATGTGTTTTCCCTTGTCCTTATATTATTTTTCCATAGGATCTTGAGCTTGAGGGATAGCACATCCACTAGATTCGATGTCGTTCTATCTCTTCAATGTTTGGATAATCAAACCCTTCTTGGCTTATCCTTACTTTAGCGTGAGTTTGGGCATAAGTTCATACTCTCACTAAAGTGGGGGATAAATTTAGCATCATAAATTATCACCCTTGAAAATTTCACACTAGGTTTAGCTCCCCCTCATGTGCTTGGACCCAATTGTGTATTTAATTTGTCTATTTTGTAATAATATGTAGAAAATCAGAAGTGAAATTGGAAATAAAGATTTAATATTCCTTCATTGATTTTTAAGGCCCCAAAATGATAAGTCTGGGTTAGGGTGCTCGACGCCCTTGTCCAACCTATTTTGGCTCAATTTAAAATATGTCAGTGTCAATAATTTAATATTTAAAAATATAAAGTCATTAATTAGCTATGAGATAATTAATTTGTGGGAAATTAAATAATTTTACATATAAATACAAGTCTTTCTCATCATTTGAGAGTCTAACAACATTGAGAAGTAATCCTAATGCAATTAATTGAGCAATTGAGCAATCACAGGAAAAATTAGAAAAATTATAGGAACATTATTTTAGTCAAGCATCATGTTAGCAATACATCATGTTTTCATGTGAGGCTTTTTATTTTTCATATTTATTTGTTTTGTGATTACTAACACTTACAAGAATTCAAATCAAGCAACAATTTCTCCTTGAAGGTGATGAGTACAATGAATTCAATCCATCAAGGAATGTAGATTTGAGTGGTAAGTTTAAGCAATTTCAAGTTATCATTTGTTTATCATTTAGCCTCCGCTTGACCAAGGGTAAGCTCTCTTTTACATCATCATATCTATTGTGGAGATATAAATTCCAAAACATGGTTTGTCTTAGGTAAGCCCCTATACAACACAAACCTTACCCCTCTTCCATGTGTGTAGGTTGTAGATGTAAAATGAAATTGAAGATGATTGAAGACCTAATTATTCATTCAAGGATTCAAGTCCTATAAGTCAACAAATTAGGGAAAGTGGATTTATTAGTGACAGATGTTGATTTTGGCACTGAACCCATAAAAGCAGAACCTACAAATGGGGAATAGCAAGAGTCTAGAACTTGATCTTGAGTATTTTCTTCCCAATATAGGGCACCCAACACCCCTATCCAACTAGATCAAGCTAAAATTTATATGCCAAGTTCCTCTGTGTCCACCCTCTTCTATTCTACAATCTATTTCAATCTTTTAGTTCTATATTTTATAGAAATCATCTTAGTTTGTTGTATTTTCATATATAACCTAGGTACATCATTGCATTATCAAATTAATTTACAATTACATCATTACACACACATTTTCACAAAGGACTATGTAATGTCCCCATTTTAGCCCTATGCTCTTCATTTGGATTTAGCCTATTTCCAAAAATTTGTAGGCTAAGCTGAAGCAGAAAATTAGGGTTTCCTCTTTCAAATGATTTTTTGAGGGTTTGCATGTAAAAGGTTTCTAGGTTTTTCTGGGTTTTTAGAGACCTCAAGGGTGGTGTGACATGCATTTGAATCTATCAAATTTTTCGGGCACTTACTATTTATAGTAAGTCATGATGGCTGCTCGCTTTGTGCTCAAATGATATTTGGAAACACTTATTATTTATATTAAGTCATGATACTGCTCAGTTGGCGTTCAGAGGAAGTTGTGCAAACTTACTATTTATAGCAGTTTGCTATTTTTCATAAGTCTATCTTTTAGCAGTATCTTTCTAGCAGCAACTCAATCATTTGCAGTTCAGTTTGGTTGATCAGTTTGGCTTTCTAATGGTTTTGAAGTCAACTTGCTATTTTTGGAATTGGCTATTTTTAGTAAGTCTAATTTTGGTAGTGGCATCATCAGTAGTTCAGCTCAAGTCATCATGCTATTTTTAGCAATCATTTAGTTTCAATTTTGGCGTTGGTTTTGGTTATCTCCTTGGACTAAGTTTTATACTTATTCAATTTTCATGTCTTGAAGTTGTACCCCACGCCTAGTCTTAATAACTCCATGTTGTTTTAAAGAGGGGACATTAAGCGGTCATATTGAGCATTTAATTATTTAATAAATGCTTTATTGTTGCAATATGGAAATGGATGCCTAAAGGGGAAGTTGAATAATGTTTTATTATTTCAAAAAGTAAATACTTAAAGGTGGTGTCCCTCTTGGAAGTTGAAGTGATTCGACTTCTTGGAATTTGAAGTGTTTCATTTTCCAATTGAAACTTATATATTGTTGTTTTGTGAAGAGTTTATTATGTTATGTTTTGGAAAGCAAAGTTATGTTGTTGGACTAATTCCATACATGACTAAGGGGAAGCTTAGTAAACCTGGCTAAGGGGAAGCTTGGAAAATTCATCTTTCTTTGGGCTTGAAAATATGGCTTCCTAGAAAGGATTTCTGAAGACCATGCTTCATTCAAGAGTGTGGATAGAGTTCGAATGCTAATTTCAATTACAGGCAAGTTGCTGATTTATAATCTGTTTGTACTACTGATGTCAATTGTTGAAGCTAACTTTTACTAATAGCTTCGCCTCTAAATTTTATATCATTCTGGGTATTGGCCCATGTTGTTTAACTATGAAGGGCACCCAAGTCTACAAGTTTGCAGATTTTAATATTGAAGTTTGTATTTTTTTAGATGCGAGTCGACCTCCTTGAGAGGTTGTACCATTTCTAGTTGGCTTTGGAATTTGTGCCAACTGTGGTTTGTTGTTTATGGTTCAAATTTTTTATTGGAAGATGGACACCATGTTTGGAGGCTTCATTTGATTTTTTAAGCTTTCCAGAGCTATATTGAAGGAGTTACGTCCATTATGGTGATTTTCTTACTTGCTGGTCTAATTTTCTGTATTCTCTATTTCTAATCAGACTTGTTAGTTTTTGATATAATGATGGTTTGAGCTTCATTTTTATATCATTATTGTATTGTAAGAGTTAGAGGAAATGTTACTCTAACCATTGATTGATTTGGAAGCATATCTTTCTTATTTGCAGCTGTTTAATTCATTGTAAAGTTGTTTAGTAGTACTAACAACTATTTATTTTATTTGTTGCAATTAGTTTAAATTTCATACTCCCATGATTGAGTGGTTGAGTTTAAATAATCATCTTTCTTTAATTGTAAGTTTCCCCACACTAAATAAGTGGTTGTGTGGACTGTATTCCCCTTACGTTAATAGGTGGAAGTGAGGATTTAAATGGCTAGCTTGCTACCTTTAATAATGTAATAATCTCACCCACTAAATAAGTTGAGTATCCCCACTGCTTGTGGATGCCTACATCAGTAGATGAATTGTAATTTCAGTTTAGTTTACTCTTAATGATCCTATTACCATATGCTATCACCTCGCCCACATTGGGATTTTGGTGAACATTCTTGGTTAGAGTTACTTCCATGTTGATTTGCTTTTGGAGCTAACGCTAATCAGTGACTTGTTGCTAGTTTGTGTATTGAATTTTGGGAAAAAATTAAGGGGGAATATTTTAGTGGTATCAGAGCCTCTTTTCCTGCCATCTTGTGTGTTCAAATCTTTAGTTATTAGATGAGAGTTAGAGAAAACCGATACTACATCAAAAAGCAGAACATAGTTTAGTTTCAGCTTCAAACGTTTTGAAGTCAGCACCTTTTTAGAGGTTTTAAGAAATATTGTCTTGCCAGTTTAAGCTATAACTTCAGATGAAGAGAAATATTTGGTAAGATCTTTACACATTGAGGGAACAAGGCTCATTAAAGAATATCAGACAAGGGATGAAGAAGTGAGAATACTTCTTTTATTGGAACAATGTTTGAGCCAGGTGAAGCAGTCACCTTCAGGGATAATTAAAACCTCATTGGCACCTGCAGTGACCTTTTTGAACCGCCCTTATTGGTTGAGGAATTTGGATGAAGAGATCAATCTACTGGTTACTTCATGCCTCAGTGAAGTGATGAGAATTTGGGCACCCTTGGTGCCCTATGATGATAAAACTATGAAGAGAGTTCTTCATATGTTCGTATAAAGCTTTCAAGACCTTGATGAAATTGAAAGCAATCAGTACTCCAAAAGAGCTAGTATTCTGAAGATCTTTTCAGAACTCAAAACAAGTAAGTTGTTGGTTGATTTGGGTATGCAAGACTGAATATATTATTTGATTCATTACCTCTTCATTTCAACTTGGAGTTAACAAGAGGAGGATGTAATTGTAGCAATGAGAAAGATTTTAGTTTTGATTATCAAAGAGTTGGATGTCATTCCAAATTCCTTCTTATCTTTCCTGCTAAACATTCATGAACAAGAAGGAAATAATTCCTCTATTGTTGGTACTGATCAGATATTTGTTCAATCAGTGTGAGGGAAAATTGAAGCCACACTTGAAGAGGATAGAGCTGATAAATGATGTGATCATTAATGCAGAAGATAAAATATTGCTTCTCAATAATTCTATGGTGGTTTCTCAAGAAGAACTCCTTAATATTTTTTTGATTAATAATGAAGATATCAGTAATGTACCTACTCATGAAGGGGTTATTGAGGACAAGAAGGATATAATCTTCAAACCAACCAACAGTAATGATTCTTTACATCATTATAGTAATGGAAATTTGGGTGGTTTTGAGTTTGATCATCAAACTAAGCTCTTGGGAAAGGTTATTTGTGAAGATACTAGTTTTGGTGTGTTGGGAGGTGTCTTGTTCAAAGAGGTAACACTTCAAGAGTAGCATGAAGAGAAATTTCTTGTTGATCATATTAATCATCCTCTCAGCATGTGGGATCTGAGTGTGAAAGTGTCTAACATTGTCAAGGAACCTTTATGGGATAAATATCCCTTTCATCCTAATAAAGTACCAAATTTTGATCTCAATGCAAGCTATGAAATGGACATGGGAGGAGAATATATCTTTGACAAAGAAGCTTGCATGGAAAATCCCCATAGTGACTCATTAATCAAGTTGGGGGCTACTAAAATATATGATCAAAGTATCAGTAAGGTGGAAGCAGATTTAGAAGATCGAAGGGCCCTTGCTGATGGAGGATTTAAAGAGGATCTCAAATTTGACTTTCCAATTCATGAGGTTGTTTTTCAACCAAGGTTTGAAGAATTGGTAAAATATAATCCTCTTCATTTTCAATTAGCGGTTGGCAAAAGACAAGAGATTTGGATCAGCTTTGAGGGCAGCAAAGTCAAAAAACAAAGTTCTGATTTTGATATGCAGCTTATCAACAGTTCCCCATCCTATATTTATGAGTGGGAAAATCAATTCTTGATATCCATTGAAGATAAGGGTCAAGCCCTATTCAGAATTGATCACTCATATAGTTTGATTGAAGAGAGTTTGGAAGGTGTTTGGATTTGAGCCACTCTCTTTAATCTGCAATTCATCAAAGACTCCTTGGAGATTATAAAATCAGAATATCTATGTTGGATTATAGATCAGGATTATGCCTATGAATTCACAGAGAAGACTAGTTGTGTATTCCAAAGAAATGAGGGAAAGGTTGATAAGCTTACTCTTGAGCTTGAATCAAACAAGGGTATGTTGAAAAATGATCAGTTGGCTTTGATGGAGGAAGGAGACCCGCTAGCTGATTTCAAACAACTCAGAGAATGTAAGGTTGAGTTACACTCTGTAATTGATAATCCTCCAAGATTTCTTGTAAGTGAAGGCATAATAGGTTTAGAGGATTCAGTCTCCATATGGGAAGTGTTGATTCATGATGACTTCTCCATCTTTGACACCAAGGTGTTGTCAAAACATGTTTTGAAAAAACATGTTGTTTACATGCCTGGCAGTTTATCCTTTAGATTGAGTAATACTCACACTAACCTGTCTTGGGAGATGGATTTGAAGACAATTTTTGTTTCAGGCTCCATTGTTTTTGAAGCTTTCTTGGATAGAATTCAGTGGTTCACCAAAGAAGTCAATAATTTCTTGAGTGTGCATTTGGAGTTGATTGGCACTTGGGAATGTGTTGTGAATCTCTTCAGGGGTGTGGTGGATCATTCTTGGTTAGGTATCTTTGTTTGGCACCCTCGATGTGGAATGAAAAATATTTTGGGGTATGGTAGGAAGCTTCTTTTGAGGGATAAGGATCAAACTTTCAGAATTAATGATGGTGTTCCCTTCCTTATCAGCCACTTGATGATCCCATTTGTTCATCAACAAATGGATTGGAGAGAAATATTGAGCAAAGAATGGTTCTTTGCTATGATGGAACTGTTTGAGTGGGTGTTTCCAGCTTCAAATCTGAGAAAATTAGTGAAATTGAATGAGAATTTTTAGTATGGCAGCAGCTGCTCTTCTCTTAGCATGTTGATTTCTCTTAACTCAAATGTTGAGTCATTCAATTTTGACTTGGTGGGCAGCCAGTACACTCATATTTTCACTTCACAATCCCTTTCCAAAGATGATTTTTGGCCTCAAATGGGAAGAATGATGGTTCAGATTGATTAGAATTATTTTTTGGATAGAGTTGGAGTTCTTTCCAGTTGTCACATGTGCACATCCTTTTGTACTCATGTTTCGAGCAACGAACCTTGGGATGTTTTGGTTCGTCTTTTAGATACTTTTGGAGAAAGAGTTGTGAAAGTTTTCAAGTGTCTTCTTGTGTATGTCTGTAATCTTCAGAGAAGGAATTGTACATCCTTGAAGAATTTTAAGGATGAGGTTGTTATGTATCTACAAAGAGTTGCTTCCTTCTTTGCAAATATCCTTGTTGGAGTCACCTTTGCAGTTGTGACTCTATTTGATGCTTTGAGGAGCTTTTCTAATGAGAATAATTTTGAGTTGCTTAGATCATTTTTGCTTGTGCTTTGAATGATGTTAATCATTGGCATTGATGATATTAACTCCTCAGAGGCTCTGGGGTGTGAGATGCTACAATGTTTTGAATTTTGTTCCTCTTGGTCTTCCAATTCAAGTCATTTGTTTTGTAATCTTTTAGGGTTACAAAGGAGGACATTGTTGTTTTGGTATGATGGCTATCATTGTGTGATCAGTGTGGTGCAACATCAGCATGGTGGGTCTTTTCAGAGATGGACTTGGGACCTTGGGATCCTACTTGGCATAGTAAGGAGCAAATTATTTTCTTGGAGTGTGGTGGCATTGCTTGAGGACAAGCAATTTCGGGAATGGTGGACTATAATGTCCTCATTTTAGCCCTACGATCTTCGTTTGGATTTAGCCTATTTCCAAAAATCCATAGGCTAAGCTGAAGTAGAAAATTAGGGTTTCCTCTTTCAGATGCTTTTTTGAGGGTCTGCATGTAAAAGGTTTTTGGGTTTTCAGAAACCTCTAGGGTGGTGTGACATGCATCTGAATCAGTCAACCTTTCTGGGCACTTACTATTTATAGTAAGTCATGATGGCTGCCCGGTTTGTGCTCAAATGATATTTGGAAACACTTACTATTTATAATAATATTTATAATAAGTCGTGATACTGCTCAATTGGCATTCAGAGGAAGTTGTGCAAACTTACTATTTATAGCAGTTGCTATTTTTGGTAAGTTTATCTTTTAGCAGTATCTTTCTAGTAGCAGTTTAATTTGGTTGATCAGTTTGGCTTTCTAATGGTTTTGAATTCAACTTACTATTTTTTGCATTGGCTATTTTTAGTAAGTCTAATTTTGGCAGTGGCATCATCAGCAGTTCAACTCAAGTCATCATGTTATTTTTAGCAATCCTTCAGTTTCAGTTTTGGCGTTGGTTTTGGTTATCTCCTTGGACTGAGTTTTATACTTAGTCAATTTTCATGTCTTGAAGTTGTACCCCATGCCTAGGCTTAATAACTTCATGTTGTTTTAAAGAGGGGACATTAAGGGGTCATGCTGAGAATTTAATTATTTAATAAATGCTTTATTGTTGCAATATGGAAATGAATGCCTAAAGGGGAAGTTGAATAATGCTTTATTATTTCAAAAATTAAATACTTAAAGGTGGCATCCCTCTTGTAATTTGAATTGTTTCATTTTCTAATTGAAACTTATATATTTTTGTTTTGTGACGAGTTGATTATGTTATGTTTTGGAAAGCAAAGTTATGTTGCTGGACTAATTCCAGACCTGACTAAGGGGAAGCTTAGTAAACCTGGCTAAGGGGAAGCTTGGAAAATTCATCTTTCTTCAGGCTTGAAACTATGGCTTCCTAGAAAGGATTTTTGAAGACCATGCTTCATTCAGGAGTGTGGATAGAGCTCGAATGTTGATTTCAATTACAGGCAAGTTGTTGATTTATATAATATGTTTGTACTACTGATGTCAATGGCTAAAGTGAACTTTTGCTGATAGCTTCGCCTCTGAATTTTATATCATTCTGGGTAATGGCCCATGTTGTTTAACTATGAAGGGCACCCAAGTCTACAAGTTTGCATATTTTAATATTGAAGTTTGGATTTTTTAGATGCAAGTCGACCTCCTTGAGAGGTCGTACCATTTCTAGTTGGATTTGGAATTCATGCCAATTGTGGTTTAATGTTTATGGTTCAAATTTCTTATTGGAAGATGGACTCCATGTTTGGAGGCTTCATTTGATTATTGTTTGAAGCTTTATGGAGCTATATTGAAGGAGTTACATCCATTATGGTGATTTTCTTACTTGCTGGTCTAATTTTTTGTATTCTCTGTTTCTTATCAGACTTGTTAGTTTTTTATATAATGCTGGTTTGAGCTTCATTTTTTATATCATTATTGTATTGTAAGAGTTAGAGGAAGTGTTACTCTAACCATTGATTGATTTGGAAGCATATTTTTCATATACAATTGTTTAATTCATTGTAAAGTTGTTTAGTAGTACTAATAGCTATTTATTTTATTTGCTGCAATTAGTTTAAATTTCATACTCCCACGATTGAGTGGTTGAGTTTAAATAATCATCTTTCTTTAATTGTAAGTTTCCCCCACTAAATAAGTGGTTGTGTGGACTATATTCCCCCCACGTTAATAAATGGAAGTGAGGATTTAAATGGATGGCTTGCCGCCTTTAATAATGTAATAATCTCACCCACTGAATAAGTGGAGTATCCCCACTGCTTGTGGATGCTTGCATCAGCAGATGAATTGTAATTTTAGTTTAGTTTACTCTTAATGATCCTCTGAACATATGCTATCACCTCACCCACATTGGGATCTTGGTGAACATTCTTGGTTAGAGTTACTTCCATGTTGATTTTCTTTTGGAGCTAACGCTAATCAGTGACTTGTTGCTAGTTTGTGTATTGTATTTTGGGAAAAAATTAAGGGGGAATATTTCAGTCTAGAACCCCAATACACCATTTGGCTCTTCCATTGAGGTTAGTAGCCAAGTGTGTCTTTGAGATCAATTTTTGTCCTTTCCCTTGTGATATTAGGAGTGAGATTTAAACCCGAGATCCTTTTTTCCAACATCAAACTATCCATACACTTTCCAACATCCCATCCCTTATCTCACATATACCCTCCATAAAACCCCTTTAATGCATGCCTTTACATGATTCACCCATCCTGATAAGATTGTACCAATTTTTAGTAGTCACTTCAAAATGGACACCTATTATCTCGATATGAAACTAGATGCTCAAGTCCATCCTCCATCTCCCAATGACCCATACACTATATTCAAAATCCACTTATCCACATATTTACCCTCATCCTTATCCATCCATACTATTCCATAAATCTAAAAAAAACAAAACAAAACCAAAAAACTAGTAAAGAGAAAAATTTGTCCTATGGTGAAAAAAAGGTAAAATTGCACCTTGAGAAAGTACCATCTTGGCATATTTTCCCTCATTATAGACTTTCAATACTACTATCCTCCTATCCTACCACTCTTACCCCTCTACTCCATCCATCGTATTCATCCATCACATCTTATCCATACTTCTTTCCACCATCCACTCCTTCCATATAACCTTCATAACTCTTATCCTTCCACCATCCTATCATCCACCCCATCACGAGCATCCTAATGTCTTTTCATATTGAAATATATAAAATGGGGAATCTTATTCCTTTTTCTTGTATTCCTTGTATATTTCATTCACACCCTCTACCCATCCAATAATTTGTATCATCCCCTATCATAAAAATTCATCTCTTCATCCCATAATCCTTCTCCCAATCCTTACCTCACTATCCTCATTCCATTCATCTTTCAAAAACATTCATCCCTTCATTCCATGATCTTTTTGTCTCTACATCCTTATCTCTTTATCCTTATCCATTACTCCCTCATACCACTTCATCCTCTCATCCATAATCCATTTCCATTGGTATCTAGCTATAGGTTACCCCGTGAAATTCAATGCCATCTATCCCACTATCATCACTCCTACCTCTTTACCACTTCTTGTTAATCTCTTATCACTTTCTATTTTTCCCCATCCACCCCATCATATTACTAATTTATCTTTTAATGATTTGGATAACCATCCAATCCTTGAGCTTCATACATGGGTTTGTTGATGTATCCTAGCCGTCATTATACATGGTCACAATAGTTGAATCATACCCCAAGATATCCCACAATCATCATATCTTGTAATTATTGTACATAAATAATGTTCTCTAACCCATCACCATCTAGGTCCATTAATTTTTATATGTGTCACCGGGTCCCATCCTTATATTTCTTGTTTCACTAAGAATCCCCTACAAGCTCGTACTTCCATGAAATCCATTAGCCCCTTTGGGTTTTAGGTACATCTTGGCCATGTATTGTAATGAGAAATCATGTATTCTAGCCATCCATCTTTGGCATTTAATGGTAAATCATTCCTTGCATCAGGTCACATCTACCCCATCCATCATCCTTATGGAAAAAGGTGCTTGATATTTTTGTTATTTCATTGGTGCTTTTGGATTTTTTTATGTTTTTTTTATCTTCCTCTTTTACCTACTCAAGGTCGCCATGATCCATCATATCATGAAATGATCTAAATGGTAAAACCAAGAGCAAGTCTTGACTTTTGTATGTTTTTTTTTTGCAGTTGTCTCATGTTGTACCCATTGAGTTCCTTTGTGTTGGGATTTACTGACGAGATGGAGCAATTAAATAACCAATTATAAATGTAGATAAATAAATTAAAAAAAATCATAAAACACATGAAATTTAATGTGGTTCACCTAATATGGGATAATTACATAAAACATTCATCCAATATATTTAATTAACCAACACAAATGTGTTACAGAGTTACATTAACCCACAACACTTTCTACAATTGTGTGTACACTAAAAAATTGCATCAATCTACAATTCACACAATACAACCTATTGCTATGTTTTCATACACCCTCATGCCTATGACTCTTCACATTCAATTCCCAACAAATAAATAGCCATAATTTTTTTAGTTAATGTAAGAGAGGGGGACCACCACGTGCAAGGCCCCAAGTCATGGAGGGCCAAGATGTAGAAGGCTTCCCTAACTTACCTCAACTTAGCGGGGTGTTAGGATATGCAAGATGAGAATGATGAGGATTATAAGGTCCTTCAATCACTCTACGGACCTAAAATGCAAAATGGGTCTAGGCGAGCCATTTTTTCAGGTTCAACACTATGTCTCAAGAAGCTCTCTGCTCGAGGACGGAAGCACAATCCTTGGATGATATTGTGGCGCACTGGCATCTCTAAAGTGTGTTGGCATCTGTACAACCAGACAACTACAAAGACAAGGTTAAACCTAAGAAAACAAGCTAATGGCCTAGCTAACTACTACTAAAGGGCCAAAATAACATGATTAAGTAAATGAAATACTCTCTAATGTGAGAAAGCAAAAATATGAGTCAAGGTGGAAAGAAAGATCTCTCAAAGAAATTTGTTCACTAGCTAGCTCCTTGAAAGCACGTCCACCTACACATAAGAGAGAGAAAAATGTTGGGTGGTTGTATAGGGGCCTACCTCAATCAAACCCTACTTTGGTGTTTCCACCTCCATGGACAACCAAGAAAGTGAGATAAAGAAAATGATATAGTAAAGAGCACTAAAGCACTACAAAATAGTAAAGGTGCTTACTCAACCAAGTGATAGAGGAGAGGAAAGGGAAGCTTACCACCTCCACCAAGAGCAATCAAGGTTGCTTGGGGGAGAAAATGATAGTACGTGAGCCTCTTCTGCAATGGTATTTTTCCCCAACTTGCTCTATCAAAGTGATGGAGTGATTTATTTGTTGTAATGAGGTGCAAAGGTGCTGCTAGAATGATTGAGAGTGAGTGCAAGAATGCGAAGTTGAATGCTTGAAGTTGTGAAGAAGCTGGAATGCTTCTTGAAGGAGTGAATTTAAAGAGGAGATGAAGAAAAATGGCCATATTCGGGTCAGTCAACCAAAGAGGGCGTTACAACTTGACTCCCAATGAGAAGTGTAACACCTCTGCAGGTTCAGCCATAGGAATCTGCCAAGGATGTAAGCACATTATGTTGATGTTTGTGTGTTGTGTGGGTGTCCCCAACAAAAATGCCTCCACTGACGCTCAAAACAGGTGCCAAGTTTGATGAAAGCAATGGGCTTAGGTGGAATTAAGCCTCCAAACTTGGTTTTCTAAAATGGAGAAGGGAAAAAGGGGAATTTGTGTAAGGGGTGCAAATTCACTCCTATACATTTTCCCCCACTTTAGTGAGCACGAGTACTGATGACTACTTGGTAAAGTAGATCAAGGAAGGAATAAGGTTATAAATGTATACCTGAACCATTGAGGAAGTAGACCACTATCTGGTGAACTTGAAGGTACAAGGCAAGTGGAGGACTTCATACCTGCTTAAAACTATGAAGTTGAAGAGAGAAAGCATCTTACAAGCCCGCAGACCTACAAGCAGGCAACCCCCAAGATCTCTCGCATGAAGGAAGCCCCATGGAGCAAGTGCCTTACATTCCCAAAGACCTACAAGGAAGGTGTCCCCCAAGATCTCTCACATGAAGGAAACCTGAGAAAGAAAAGTCCATAGAGTTGGGAAGTGACCAAGTAGGTGAGTAAAAAAATAGTCATGCAGACCGTTGATAATTCAAAAGACTTTCAAAGGGGTCCCTTAGGAACTCTTCAAAAGAAGCGGGGTCCACTCAAGGGACACGTAGTTTGAAAAGTGAGGTCTAGTCAGGCTTTCGCCAAGCTAGATGCAAAGAAATTCAATTGAGAAAAAGACTTCCAAAGGGGATCCCTCGGGAACCATTCAAAAGGAAAGGGATCCACTCAAGGGATGCATAGTTTGAAAGTAGATGTTTTCATTCTTAGATCAATTCATCATCAAGGGATCCTTTTGAAAGATGTTCACTTCATCAAGGAATTCGAAACGAAGAATATGCCCCCACACGAGGGGAAGGTAAAAGTTGTTCTCACTTCAGAGGGAGGTTTTCAAGTCCTTTCTTTACAAACCCATGATGAAGAGAACATGTTTCATTAAGGTTCCAAGTTGAGAATTCAATTCTAAAGAAAGGTTTTCAAATACATTCGAGAAAAGATTCATTGGAAATGAATGCATTTTCTGAAAATCAAAATTTTGAAGAAAGGCGTTGTCACACATGAGAGGGACAACTCAATCAAAGAAGAGAAACATAAAGAGAAATCAAAAGAGAGAAAACAACATGAACACAAGGCATAGGGGGATTTGGTTTAGAGGGGTCAGATCTGTCTGAGCTCATATGAATAATAGGTAATCGTGGTGCAAGGAAAAAGATCATGAATCCCCAACCAGATTAGGAAGAATGCATGGAAAACAAAGTTAAAATAAAAAATTGGGTGAACATGGAAGGGAAGCCTAAATACCCCCAACACTTTGCATCATCCCTAATTTATCAAAAATCAAGCACAAATATGGAAGAATGATGATACAAATATAAGAAGGTTTATGAAAAAAAAACCACACCTGTATCCAAGCAGCAACAAGGGTGACGAGGGTCATCTAGGAACACATAGCATGATTACAAGGAATACATCACAAAACACACACACACACACAAAAGATCAAGAAGAGACCTCCTCCTATCATTGATCAACCAAGAGGTCATCCGCTTCCCACTCTAGGTCATCATAGGGGGAAGGAGGAAAAGCCTATAACAGTGGGATGTTAAGAGAAGGAGCATCCGTCCCTCCCAGAGAAAGGGCTAAGGAAGAGGGCCCTATAAGGTCTTCTCCACTCAGCTCTTGTAGAGCTAGGGTTAGCGATTTCATGAAGATTATTGACAAGGCTAGAACTTCATCCATAGAGTTAAATATGCACCCTATAGGAGCATTGTGTCTACCTTTAGTGGATGGGGAAGGCTATGCCTAAGATTCACCGCTAGGCTCATTGAATGACTTGGGAATGGTGACAACCTCAACGGAAGCTGGGATCGATTCTATCACCAAGACATAACAATTCAACGTGGGGCCACCTTGTCGAGGAGGAAGGCTCCTCTTACATCCTTCCCTACTAGAAGGACCACACCTTACCTTTTGCTTCGTCAAAGGATATGAAATCCCCATAGATGAGGCTAGAGGTGCAGAGGAAGAGGAGGAAAGAACCGCAATAGAAAAAATTGAGGTATTAATCATATCCAAAGGTTTTAGGAAAGGTTGGATATCCGAAACGAACATTAGTAGAAGCAGCTCCACCAAAGGATTGATGAACACATATACCCTCTTGGAGTTAAGCACATTCGTACTCGCTATGGGAGTCGAAAGCAATGCAGAACTAGATTGAAGAGAGGCAGAAGGAAGGGGAGAGGAATACATTGCAAGAGGCCCTGAAGCAGGGGTGGTCATCTCTTCCTCCTTCCTTTGTGAGGCCACCTGCTTAGCTAAAAGATCCTTTCACCAATGCTTGTGCTCATGTGCAAGGAGGTTTCTTAGACTATTTGAGTTGGAGGCCAGAGGTTGCGAACAAACAAAATTCTCCTACTCAACCATGGGAACATCCACTATAGCCATTTTTGGTGGAAGAATGAATTCCTGAACAGGAGCAAGAGGGATAGGTTCAGAGGCAATTAGGGAGTCATCTCAAGAGCCTTAGTAGTGGGCCTCTTCTTCTTCACTACCTTAGGATCAGGAGCAGTAGGAGGCCACAGAGGTTGAGACAAAGAGGACTCTCCATAGGAGACCTTCTTCCTGTCATATTGAATGGGTCTAGGCTCCATCGGCAGAATAGGAGGTTTGACTGCAAGACACTTAGACTTTTTCCAAGAGGGCACCATAGGATTCTCCACAGTAGAGCTAGAAGAAGCATCAGACTAACTAGTAAAAGAGGAAGAAGGAGGATCTTGGGACCGCTTCTCTTCTTCCTTATTTTGTGCCTTAGTGGCATCACTATCAGCCTTTAAGCAAGCCCTATGTGAAACATCATAAGGCAAGGGAGGGTATCTCACTTTCGGCCTCAAGCACCCTTTCTTATAATTTAGATATGTTCAGTGCAGAAGGTCCATCCTAGGTGAAAGAGGACCAACAGGTGCAGGCCAAGAGTAGTCCAAGGAGTAGCTACCATGAGCAACCAATGGTCTATAACCGGTGTCATGGATTATGTGTACGGAACCACCATGGATAAATTTCAAGCATTTATGCATGACCGAGGGTACCTCATTCGTCGCCACCAACCAAAGGATACCCAATTTCACCCTAAAGAGCTCAGACCCAGGGATAATGTCAAATAGGAGTTTCACAAATTTAGGTCCCACTAGGACCGACATGACAATAATACCTAAAGGGGGCACAAAATCCCCATCATGTGTGTGGATGGTACTCACAGGTGCATCATACCCATCTTTATGTAAGAAGTTGATCAACATAATCTCCTTGGTTATGATGTTTACTTGTGACATCAGATCAATGAGAACACCCAATATGATGTTTCTATTGATTTGTGTGGGGATGTAGAGAGGAGATGTATCCCTATTGAAGCCCATCAACATGTCCTATGAAGTGAAGGTTATACCAGTACCACTATCCATAGGTTGCATAGAGGGGATAGGTTGATGCAGGAAGGAGGCCATTACACACACCAGACGATACTTCCATAGAGTCCCTAAAGGTTGAAGGATAATACAGTGACCCAATTAAGGTTTCGTTATGCAACACCTTTAGAACCTTCCAACTGCACCAACTAGGGGTAACAAGTTGGGTTGTAAGGAAACAACCCCACAACACTCACACCTACAACACTCCTAGAGTATGAGGAAAGGATCTATCAGTATTGCAAAATGGAACCAAAATGGTTCACATTGAGTTCACCAAAAATTTCCACCACGTGCAAGGCCCCAAGTCATGGAGGACCAATATGTGGAAGGCTGCCCTAACTTAACTCAGCTTAACAAGGTGTTAGGATATGTGGGACAAAATGATGAGGATTATAAGGTCCTTCAAGCACTCTACAGACCTGAAATGCAAAATGGGGCTAGGTGAGCCAAATTTCATGTTCAACACTATGCCTCAAGAAGCTCTTTGCCCGAGGATGAAAGCATAGTCCTTGGACAATAGCGCAACACAATTTGGCATCTGTATGGCTAGACAACTACAAAGACAAGGTTAAAATTAAGAAAAAAAGCTAACAGCCCAGCTAATTACTACTAAAGGGCCAAAATAATGTGATTAAGTAAATGAAATACTCTCTAATGTGATAAAGAAAAAATATGAGAGTCAAGGTGGCAAGAAAGATTTCACAAAGAAACTCATTCCCCAGCTAGCTCCTCGAAAGCATGTCCACCTACACACAAGAGAGAAAAATATTGGATGGCTATATAGGGGCCTGCCTCAGTCAAACCCCGCTTTGGTGTTTCCACCTCCACAGACAGCCAAGAAAGCGAGATAAAGAAAACAATATAGTAAAGAGCACTAAAGCACTACAAAATAGTAAAGGTGCTTACTCAACCAAGTGATAGAGGAGAGGAAAGGAAAGCTTACCACCTCCACCAAGAACACTCAAGGCTACTTGGGGGAGAAAATGAGAATACTCAAGCCTCTATTGCAATGGTGTTTGTCCCCAACTTGGTCTATCAAAGTGATGGAGTGATGTATTTGTTGCAATGAGATGTAAAGGTGTTACTAGAATACTTGAGAGTAAGTGCAAGAATGTGAAGTTGAATGCTTGAAGTTATGAAGAAGTTGAAATGCTTGTTGAAGGAGTGAATTTGAAGAGGAGATGAAGAAAAATTGTCATATTTGGGTCAGTCGGCCGAAGAGGGCGTTACAACTTGACTCCCAATGAGAAGTGTAATGCCTCTATAGTTTCAACTATAGGAATATGCCAGGGATGTAAGTGCACTATGTGGATATTTGCATGTCGTACAGGTGTCCCTAATAGAAACACATCCACTGATGCTCAAAACAGGTGCCAAGTGTGATGAAAGCAGCAGCTTAGGTGGAATTAATCCTCTAAACTTGGTTTTCTAAAGTGAAGGGAAAAAGGGGAATTTTCATAAGGGGTGAAAATTCACTCCTATACAATTAAAAATTGTTTTCAATCGAAATTATTAACAAATTCCTTTATTAAAAATGAAACAATTTTTTCTTTGATGGCACTATCCCCATCAGCCCCCACTAGGGACATTGCCCATAGAACCCCAACGTGGGCTCCAACATCTGGCCCCTACTAGGGGGTGGTGTCTCACACCCTATAGGAGGGATACCACCCCACCTATGCTCCCCCATTAATTAATTTGGAAGGAAAATGTGGTTGCCAAATTTTTCAAAATAGTAACTAAGAGCATGATCACTCGCCACATACCAACACTTCACAACCTTGTGTTATGTTGGGGCATTCCTTTTTTCTGGTTTTCCAACATCATGCCCACTAATTTCCTTCATGAATTTTTGAAATGTTGGATTAACCATCTTGTTTGTTGAGTGAATCTTATGTATGAAATAAAACATCACCCTAGTTCTTCATAACTTGGTGCATATTATCCCATGCTAAATCAAATTAAGTGCTCAATACATGGCAATTTTAATTTTGTGCTTTCAACATCCCCCCATCCATCTATCCTACATGTTTCTAGTCTATCTATCCTGCCTTTTCTATCCCCCATATATCAATTCCATCTATTTCCCTCAGCCCCACTTAATAATGGATTTTATGTGTGCATGTGCCCTTCTTCTATCTTCCCTCTTCCATCAATCATGTTTTTGTTTCTGATGTACAATTTATTGACACTTGCATCCATTTTTCATCATATGCATCTCATACATCCTATCATTTCAGTATACATTAGGTTCATTTTAGGCTAATGAAAATTTGTTAGTCTAAGCATATTTTTATCCATCCTATCCATCAATTCAATCAATCCATTGCTTCCATGAAATCCAAGTGCTCCTCATAATCTAAAATTGCAATAAAATCCTAATCCATACAATCCAATTATGCAATTTAGTACAAATCATCCAATCACATCCTTGGTCTTGTTCCTAGCCTTGTTGTAAGCCTTGATCTAATTCCAATAATCATCATTGGGATGTATCATTCCCAATCCTTGTGTTTTTTCATGATATATCATTCCCACATCAATACCACTCCATCCATCATCAATCAATCTTGTCTTTTTAGCTTGACTGAGGCAACATCATGTTTGTCTTTGAATCATTTTGTGTATGCTCTCTTTCTTGTCATATCCTCCTTCCATTATCTCTTCATCAACTATCCATTTCATCCCCTTCTATCCATTATCTTACATCCTCCTCCCTTGTCTATCTCGCATCCTCTCATCCATTTCGAGAGCACACTTGTGTTCTCTTGAACCTACATGCCCTCTCAAGGATGCATCCTCTCCTCATCACTTTAATCATCATCATACCTATATTGGAGTTTATAGTGAACCCTAAATCCCCTAAAAATAACTTGCAACCAAAATTCCTATCACATCTAAAGAGAAAAAATGATTATTCTTATACAACCTTGAGAAGACAATTGATCCACACAAGCATTTGATATTGAGATTAACCTGTATTATATTATAAATGATTACAATATACAATAATTAATGCTTATAAAATCAAAAAACAAACCCTAGATCAAATCTTGATTAGATTGTGACAAGTTTCCTTATCCCATATAACGAGACAACTTGACTTATAAATAACCCAATTTAATAATTAAAAATGATTCCTAAGTTTACCTTAAGTAATTAAAGTAAAAGGGGCCTTATTAGGTGATTACCTATTTAATTCAACACCCCCCTTAAGATCAACTTAGGGAGAATCTAATGACTTGATAAAGAATACAATGATGCATACATGGGTGGCTCCTAGTTACAAATATTGATGAGATACTCATGTAAAAACAAATGAATCTCTCATAAAAAGAGAAAAGGAGAAAACCATATGGGAAAAAACTCCTCTCCAAAAGAGAAAATGAAATAACTATACTAGTGAAAGAAGGAAAGGAGGACTTGATATGACCCCCTAAGGATTCCTTGTCACATAAGTATAAGAGATGTCCCCCTACTAGGAGATAAAATAAGGATATGAATCTCCCCATAAATAAAGAGCTTATTTAAAAATGATGAACACCTAAATACAACATGATATACTACCTACAAACAACATTTCTCCCCTTAAGAAGAAATAGATCCAATGGTGATTGGAGAATCCATTCCCCAAAGATGGAAGAATCAAGAATCTAAATCTAAATGATGTGTGCCTCTAAAAATTTATCATGTGTTCACATGTTATAATGAGATGATTCCAATCCAAGATCCTATGAAGATTGAGGTAGTACTAGCTCCAAAGATGATGAATATGATGGGCCAATAGTGATGATGTGGCTATCAAGAAAGAGGAGATGAATGTCCTCAAATTAATCTTCCAAATATACAAGTTGAGACTATAAACAAGGATGATATGCCTGCAAGACATGAATCCCAAGTAATTGTGTTTGGAAGAAGATGAATACCATGTTACATTGAACCAATAGGGGCCAAGGATACAGTGATGCCAAGGTAATAAGGAACTGACATGAAGAAAAATGGGTGTGGGTTACCAAAATTGGGTTGGCAAACTAATTAGGACCTATTTTCCTCTATTTCATAAGGAAATGAGATCCACACAATGAAAGGACTATCAACCTCTAGGTGAGTCAATTAAAAGTGTGAATCTACTAATTTCCTTTTTTTACAAGGATAGGGGTATTCATTAAACAACACTTTGGGGAGAAATATTAAAAATAGCAAACTAACTCCAAAATGCAATCTAAAACTTGGATCTTGAAGATTAAGCTCAACACTACTGGAACCATAAATCATATTATAAATCAGAGAAGGGCAAGATGGTGTGTACCAGTCACCAAAAGTTCTTTTCTGAAGTTGACCTGAGACTCATTGTCCCAAGGGAAAATGGGTCCTGAGTTAGGGTTTATTTTTCAAGTTTCAAGAGCCTATGCTATAGATTTGAATCCTTCAATTTTCCTAGGTTTTAGGTTCAGAAAGCCAGAAATAAAGTATGTAATTGAGTATTTGTGAGATGAAAATTTTTATGAAAACTTTTACAACTTTGACAACTTCAATTTTTCTCTTCAAGAGATCTCCAAGATTTCTTCAACCTAAATTTGCAAACACAAATCAAGAGGGAAAAATGTTTTATTTTTGGTGAATGGGGGTTTGCCTTGGTCAAACCCTGTTCTAGTAATTAAACCTTGAAATGAAATGAAATAGCATGAAATGAATGATGAATGAAGAACTCTATGTCACAACTCACCAAACCCTTGAATGAACCTTGGAATGTAGATCTATAGCTTACATGAAATGGCTTCAATGGATGTGGATCTTGATCTTGAAACTTGATTTGAAACAATGCCTTCAATGCTTGAATGAATCATGAAACCTACATCATCATATTAGCTCCAAAAATATGCATGATGCAAGAAGACTTTGACATGAAAATTGGACCTTGATTTCTACAATAATTCTTCAATAAATCTTCTCTTGAATGCCTTGAAATTCTCTTATAATGCTCTTGATCTCATAAAAATTGCTTAGATGAAACTTCTAGTGAAATAACCTTATATTTATAGGTATGTAACATTAATTTCCTGAAATTCAAATAGCACAAGTCAACATGTGAATATGGATTTGAATACGTTAAAATACCACCAACAACATAATTTAAATTTAGGTTCCAGCTCTAAGTGAGGACTCATTGGCCCATGGGCGAATGGGTCCTAGGTCACTCACCTAGGACACACATTGTTGAATGAGAAGTGTTATGTTTAGCCATTAATGAATGCTAGGTTTCCTCTTTGAAAAATGCAATTAATTAGGCTTGGATTTGAATTAAAAGGGCCAATTAAGGAAAATTAACCTCAATTAATTAAGGGATTCCTAAATAGATGTGAAAGTGTAAAGAGGTACACTCCACAACACTAAAAATAATGCACAATTAAGTCCATTTTAATTAATAGGGCCCTAAACTTAATGTGAATATGTAAATACATATTACAACACTAAAGTAAGGCATAATTAAGTTCATTATAATATTAATTCCTAACTAGGTGTGAAAATGTAAAAGGGATACATTTTGCTACACTACATAAACAACAAAATATGGATATTAGGTCTCGATCTAAAGAGTGGGAACATGAAGAAAAGTATTTAAACCATCAAAACATGCAAGACATGTGATATACAAAAGATCATCTAAAGTATCATCACCAAAGGGTATGCAATTTGCATCTACAAGAGGAATGAGATAATCTACAAAAGGATCCTCTAGGAATGGAGAGCTATGATGGTCTCCATTAATATCCCAAAGTCTAGTCCAAAGCATGTGGGGAAAATAAATGTTCGATACAACACATATAGTGTCATGATCAACACTAGAACAAATCACTCATACAACATGATCACTAATAATACCCCATGTCGATCTTCTCCCTATTATGTTTAGTGTAGGTATGATTCCATATAGGTAAGGCAAAAGATCAAGCCACTTGAGATGTGTTAGGTTACCAGTTTTATAAGACTCATAATTATCCTTTGATATGATGACCATATAAGGATGAACAAAAAACCCATGATACTTCCTCAAATAAAAAAATAGAGACTAATAACCTTAGTAAATGTAAAGCAAACCAAATGAAGTCATCTCATGCAAATAGATCCTTTCTAAGTGTCAAGATATCTAAGTAATTAAGAATAATATGAAATAAATTAAAAAAATAAAAATAAAATGTATTTGTGAAGATTCTGGAAAAGTACATGTAAGGATTTGAAGAGCTCTAAAATACCTTTCCAACTCCACAAGAATCACAAAAATTAGAGATAATGGTGAAAAGTTATAAGATTAGAAGAATAAAATGATGATTTGACTTTAATTGAGAATAAAATGTACTAGAAGAAAATATGATGATAAAAGCTACATCATTGGAAAGTACACATAACCAACTTTCCCATGATATCTTGTTTTCTTGATTTCAACATTGTATGCCTAAGTTATGGTGAAAACAAAGAAAAAGGTTCCTTTAGGTCAGATGGGGGCTAAGAGGGGGAAAGGTACAATCTGTATTGAATGACATCATGGTGACTTCAGTATGATGTCAATGAATAATCACCAAATATTCCCTATGTAAAAAAAATGTCAACACCAAAAAATTTCCCCATCATAAGAATATGTTAGGGTTGGTTGGAATATGTGTTTATTCATGGAATATTCCATCATGGTCATTATAAAATATGTAACCAAAAATCTTGATGAATTTGACTTTGGAATCTTTGAAAGATTTTGGCATCGGTGTTTTTGGGTGGTTGGCTCTATAACTATCACTAGGTGGTGGAGAGAAAGCCATCAAGTGAAAAAAAAGCTATATTTGATGGCATAGTATAGGCCACCAAGGGTTGAGGGCCCTACTATGTGCCAAACCCTACACAATACCATGCACAAACTAGGGTCTGGGCACAATTTGTACCCTTAACAATTTTTTCTTTATTTTTTAACTTTTGGTTTTTTAATTTTTTGTGGAAAAATAAAAAATTAGAGATATTTTTTAAACTCTTATTCATACCTGCACATTGCAAAATAAATTAATTAAAAGGTTGTATAGATCTGTATGGTTGTACAAATTTTTGTATGAATTCCCCTATAGTAATTTTTAATGCAACTACTCGCATTTGAGCGATTTGATAGACATTCCTTAGGTTTTTTATCATTTTGGACTCAACATCATGCCCATTTTTCTCCAAGATGAGTCAATTTTCCCTCGAGGTTGAATCTCTTGAAATTCATAAATGAAGTAATAGATTTGGTGCTTTGATACCATGTTAAAATTGATAGTGAACCCTACAACTCCTAGAAATCACCTACAACCAAAACATCTATCACATCTGAAGAGAAATAGTAATGATTATGCTCATGCAACCTTAAGAAGATAATTTATCCACACAAGCATTTGATATTGAGATTAACCTGTATTATATTGTAAATTATTATAATATACAATAATGAATGCTTATAAAAGAAAAAAACAAACCCTAGATGAGGATTTGATTCAATTTTGACAAGTTTTCTTATCCTATGCAATGAGATAACTTGACCTATAAATAGCCTAATCTAATAATAAAAAAACACTCCTAAATTTAGCTTAAGTAATTAAAGTAAAAGGGACCTAATAATTAATTAATGATTAATTAATTATTAGGTGATTACCTATTTACTCCAACACTATTTTTCCTTACCTTATCCACACTAGGACATCCATTTCACCTTATTTTTCTTCATGTGGGCTATATTTTATTTCTCCTTTGAAATAGCATTATTTTAATGCCATTCCAAAGAGGGGAAAATGTACACCTAAAATTGACCATTATATTTGGTCAAATTCCCTAATTCATCCTACTTCCAATTCTTCTATTTCCCCCTAAGTCCTCACCTAAGGTAAAAAATTAAATTTAATTATTTACCTATCAATAACCTTACCCCCCTTTCTTCCAAAAATTAAATAAATAAATTATATTTATTTAATTCCTCTCTTCAAATGTCCCATCCTCCATCAATTTTTATTATTGCCTAATTCTCACCTAATCTCTTCTCTAATCATGTGCACAATCCCAATCCTTAATTAAGTGGGATTAACCCACTTAAAATCCCCACACTAACCACCAACATTAAATTTTATTCTTTTGGAAAAGACCCATATCTTTGGACACAAAGGTCTTTCTTCCAAAAGTACCCAAAAGGAGTTAAAAATTCCTTATTCCTTTCATTTTTCCCCTTATACAAGAATTTCCTTTATGGAAAATCTTCCAAGGTACTATCCAAGTACCCTCATTCATTACAACTCACCTCATTGTGCCACTTGGCACAATCTCATGAGCTGAGAGATCACCCTCAATCCTAGTCTTTGATCATCCAAATGAATCTTAACCCTCCATTCATTTTCTTCCAAATCTATTTATATCTCCAACACTTAGCCATTGCTCATCACTCAACTTTGCATGAAAATGTCATTATGTTGCCATGTTTTCAAGTGACGAAACATTAAGCCGATCATTCGGGAAAGTCACATGTAACAAAAGGTTAATGTAGTTCATTTTCATTGGATTAATCTATGTTTTTTTAATTTTCCTAAGCCTAATTTGAGTGTTTTCTTGTAATTTTATTTTTTTAGATTTAATAGTTTAATCATTCACTTTGAACACATTTTCTTGCACACACCTATAATAGTCTAAAGGCCTTTTCACTTTAAGGGTTATCTCCAACTCTACCAAAATCTTAAGATAGGAGGATTCTAGGGAGGATGACTTAGTCTCTTTGGTTTTTGAATCTAAAGCATCTTTAGAGCCCTACTTGATGGGGAACATAGGAAATTAGGACAAGGAAGAAAGTAGTGATCATCATAGTGAAACTAAATATACTTAGAGGAAAAGAGGTAATAGAGATAAAGGAAAAAGTACAAGTAATAAATAAGAAACTGAAGAAAAAAGAAAATATGCATAAAGGAATTAGAAAATTGGAGGAAATGGTGGTCAGTATTTTTTAAATCACTAAGGAAATGATGGAGTGATCAAAAACTACCATTCCTATTTTGTAAGAATAAAATAAAATAAGAAAGAAAATTTGAAACAAAAAACACAAATCCAAAACAAATCTAAAGAACACCAAGGCAACAAAGAAGGACAATGAGGAGACAAACCTAGATGCTTGGAATGAAAATTTGAACTTGTTAACAAACAAGTGAAATTCTCTAATGAGACCACCTAGGGTTTTGCTACCATTTCTTTTTTTATTTTTTTGTTCAATGTTGGGGTTTTTCTCTTACTTGTGTTCATATAGTCTTTTTTGTTATTATGTTGTACTATTGTTTATTTGTTATTTCTCTCTTTTGGCATGGGACTCTTTTCCCACCTTATTTTATAAAAAATAAATCAACCAATTTGTGTTGACTAATAATCATTATTTTTATTAAAAATTAAAATAATTTTCAACTCACCTAAGCTTGCCACCTCCCCTCATCAAATCCACCAATATTGGATCAGAATCATGATCTAAGATTCAATCTCAAGCATCCATTCTCAAGGGGCCATCCTATCACTGTCTAAATTTTAATGATTTCTTACCTAACTAGGGCATATCATCATTTTCTTAATTTCATCTAATTCATCCTTCCTAGCTAATTTTATTTTCTTTGAAACAATGATACTTCATACATAATATCAAAGAGGATCAAAATTTAGACATTGAAATAATTCTTTTTTATTCATTATTATTTTATTATTTTATAAATCATCATCATCCTCTTATTATTTATTATCCTTAGTTCATAATTTTCCATTATTTAAATATAATTAAAATATTAATTATACCTAATAGACATCAATTATCCATTAAATAGTTAACTAAATCCTCAAATTCAACTTCATCTAGTTTACTACCCAATATATTTAGTCTACTCAATCAACTCATCTAGTTTACTACCCAATATATTCAGTCTACTCGGTCAACTCATCTATCTAATCCTCATTCAATCACTTCGTTCATCCATGCACTTAGTTAGCTATTTCATGAAAATAGTTAACTTCTTCTAACTTCCTCCATGCATTCACTTAATTGTTTCATTCAAATAGTTAACTCACTAATCAACCTTGTTAACAAATCAATCAATTTGAGTTGAATAATCACTATTTTAACTAAACATTAAAATAAGTTTTAACTCATTTAAGCTTGCAACCTCTTCTCATAAATTCCACAAATCTTGGATCAAACTCATGATCTAATATTCAAGCTTAGACATCCATTCTATTTCTAAAATCTATAAATTCAACCTCTTATTCATCATTTCAAATATAATCTATAATGTAACACGATTTTATCAATTTTGTAATCCAGGGAATGCTAATGTGATTCTAATAGAATGAATGCACTCGTATATCAATGCATCACAAGAACATCTCTACATGATGCTCAATCTGAGGATTATGAGAATTAAAGATATTTAAATGATTATTGTGTTTTAGGAATTTGTTTGTTCTTATTTTCATGTAAATATAATGATAATTGAAGAATCAATATAAATATCCATAGTAAGGTGAACTATCTTGTTTTTTCTTTGGTTTTTTGAAAGTGAAACTTGTAAATTTCTAGGATTGTCATATGTAGGAGAGTCCAATTTGTAGGATTAATCTTGCATCAACTAAAGTAATATTTTATTTCATGTCTATTTTGTATTCCAAGCTCTTAGGAATGTTATAGTCATTTATTCTTACATGGAGGTTAATTCATTCTACAATCATCATTTTGACACATTCAAGTTCTAGAAAAAAATTCTACTATGTAGTAATGTATATTGATTATAGAGCCTTCAAATTAATATTAGATCTTAATAGCTCCATATACTATCATGCCATATAATTCTAAGAGTTTTACCCTTTTTATTTGATGTAACTTAAAAAAATTCTTAAGAAAAGTCTATTTTAGTTGTATAACATATTTTGGAATATTTTGTCAATATCTAAAGACATCAATAGGATTTTTGATATAGGAGGAATTAACAACCTAAAAATTCAACACCCATTTAAAATTATTTAAAAGATGGGGAAAGTCCTTATACAATCCTAGATATATTTAGGGAGGATTGACAACCCAACATGATGTTTGAATCAAGCTTCAAACTTGGGTTGCTTGACATACATCACTCTTAGAGTAGGTTTCCTATCCAACCAAGCTAACTCTCAATGAATAATATTCATAGCCTTATTGGCCCTAGTGAGATTCATGATTTGGACTACATCAAATTTTAAATAATTATTTATTGCCACATTTATCTAAGGTGGGTCCTTCTACATGTTTCCATATCTAATGTGTGCTAAGTATCTAATCACATTTCTAGTAAAAAATATGGCATCTTATACTTGTTTGCACTTACTTTAAAAGATCAACCAGTCTACATTATAAAAATAAATCATCTGTGATGGAGCATTAAGTATTATTTGAAGAACAAAAGAGTTTGGTTGTGTTTCTAGAGTTTAAAAGACCAAGAATTATAATGTCTTATATATTCTTGAAAGTTATCATTTTAAGAAACCACACATTAATTATGTTTATAATTCATTGTAGTTAAATACTAAGGTCACATTCAAATTATACAAGCTTGCAATAAATATTATTGACATAATTCATACTATTATTGCTCTAGCTTATAATTGATAATGATAAGTGTTTTATATGAATTTTTATTATGTTGTTTAGATCTTGTGTGAATTATAAGTGGGTTTTATGTTGGTTACATGGTTGGGTAATTCTTAATTCAACCCTTTGTCTATTATTGCATTAGCTTTCAAGACCAAGCATGGTTCATACAATTTCCTTATTCTTCCCTTCAATTTATGTAGTGCACACAATAAATTTCTGTGCATGATGAATAATATATTGAGAAAGTTCATAGATTCATACATCATAGGGTATTTAGAAATGACATACTAATTTTAATGCAACATAGGAGGATAGTTGATACATATAACGAAAATTTTAAAAGTATTGAAGGAAAAATAACTCTTGCACAATTTGAAGAAGTGTGAGTTTGTTAGGGAGCCATTGATATGTGTCAGTAATATGGTTGGAGTATATGATTTAAGAGTGGATCCCACAAAGATAGAGGCTATTCATAATTATCCTATTCCAAGGAGTGCCACATAAATAAGGATATTTGTAGATGCTACACAATATCTGTGTAAGTTCATTTTAACTTTTTTGTTCTATAGTTGCTACTTTATATTTATTTTTAGTGTTGGATAATAGTTTTTACAGGATTAAGGTTCATTTGATACTTATAAGAATAATATTTATAATCCTACATCACTATAATTGGCTAAATTTTAATTTATCTTTAAGGTTAATATGGACACTTGTGAGTGTGCCATAGGAGTTATCTTGTTACAAGGTCAAATCATGAATTTGTGTCACTTTCAGCAAGAGGAATTTTTTGTGCGTGAATGCAAGTCTTAAAAACACACCTTTGATCGAAGGTATGTAATTTTGTACCTTCAATAGAAGGTGTACCTTTGATCGAAGGTAAAGGACTAGATCAACATGCGTTTACTCAATGACCTTCGATTAAAGGTGTCAAAAATGATAAATTTTGCATCTGCATCAAAAATTTCAGTTTCAAACCTCGGGTTGGACCTTCAGATGAGCTTAAATTGACAAGATATTTTGCAAGATTGTAGCCCTTGAAATAAGCTTTCCAACAAGTACAGTTTTGATATGTTTTAATTTTATCATGTATTTAATTTTTAATTTTTACTGAACATAAATTTTTCTCAAACATCAAGCTCTTCATTCTATAGAGGTTGAAAAATAGTAAAATATTTTTTAAAAATTCAAAAAAATCCTTTCCCTCTGTATTGATGTTTTTTTTTCACCAAAAAAAATAAATTGGATTTTGATATATACACAAGTTATGTTGGACAACACACATGTATATCCAAATTATAGTTACAATGACTTTAAAAATTAATTAAAAAAAATATGTACCCAAAAATTATGAAAAAATATCATTTCCCTAGATATTTATGTTGAGAATCATATTTAAAAAATTATAATTTTATCCTTCATAGAAAAAAAGTTATGTTGGACGACACAAATATTACTTTATGAAAATATAGTTTTCTGTTTAAAACTAGTTATTAAAGGAGATGTTGAAAGATTCATGATTTATTTCAGAAATTTTTAAAAATACATATTTAGAATCTACACACAAATTACCACAAATCACTTGTTCACATCATCTTCAAATTCTTAACAGATTAGCTGCTATAGGTTTCAAAAGATGAAGATTCAATTTCAAATATTGATGTAAATGTCCATCTTGGGCAAAAAGTGAGACACAATGTGGAAAACCCATTTGCTATTATTCAAATATATTTACTTCCATGTAAGGGGTTATTTGGTGTATAATATGGATCTTTATGCATTATTTAATGTAATAAAGAAATGAATATAATACCTACTTGGTAAAGATACCATTATACACACAAACCATAAGCCTTTTTAATAGTTGCAAGTTGAAAATAAGTTGCAACAAGTGTTTCATTAAAAATGGATGGGATTTTTCCAACAAATTAATTTGGTAATCAAATATAACAAGTATTAATATAGTAGCAAACATGTTGTTTGGGCCACCTATATTGAAGCCCATAGTAGCTCATGCTACAAGTACATGATTGGAGCCTTTTACTAAAGAATCCTATTGGGAGAAATATACTTGATACTCAAATTCTGGGGATAACTACGAAAACCCCAAGAATAATGGGCTACAAAATATGGACAAGACTTCTACCTTACTGAAGGGTTTCTCTATAGGTTGGTCAATTTTTGCTTGACAAAGACATAATGGCTTTTACTCATGATAGAGTTACACACTTCCAAAGTGGATAATACTATGTGTTTAAAATATGGTTGGTCATTTTCAAAGGTATGTGAACTAGAATAGGATGTAATTGTAAGTAGAAATATATATTATAGAATACAAGTTGTGTTACACTTGAAAAACTAAGATGTAAAAGGAAATATTGTTCACTGATCTTTTGGTGCCTATTGGACCTTGAGAAATTATTTCCATAGATTTTAAGGTTGGTTTGCCAATGATAAAGCATGGAAATGAAATTATTATTTTGTTATTGTGGTTATTCTTAGAAAAAAAACTATTATAACCTCATGCAAGAATACAATTATCATAAAGGCACTACATACCTATCCTTTTTTTAAATGTAGGTGCACTATGAGTTGTCAAGGTCCATTTTTGAGATATAGAATATTTTTTGGTAAATTTTGGTCCATTTTGTGAAAGTATATGAATACAAAACTCTAAGAGAGTGTTTCCTATCATCCCTAATCAAATTTAAGAAGTTTTTTATTAATGAAAAACAAGATTTGAAGGGGGCTTGAAACCCTGTACAAAAATGAGCAAGGGAAACAAAGATAAAGCAATAGGATACCCACCCAAAATGTAAAGACCCAATTAATTCTAACTGAAACACCACTATTTTTTTTTTGTGTTCAAGTATTCATTCACAAGTATA
>VDFB02000015.1:512551141-512584450 GCA_007258455.2 Sequoia sempervirens
CAATCCTAAGTCACCTCCATGATGACCACACTTCCTTCTAAAAGTGTACCGAGGTCACAGTCCTCAAGGGTATGTAAGTTATAATTCTAGGCTTGAAACCCACCTCAGAATTTGGCCTAAGGGCCTCAGGAAATCAAGCAATCCATACGGGATTCTTTCGAGTATAGTTGTATATATTTTAGTTGATTATCTCTTATAACTAGCTATGTGATCTCTCTAACCCTAAACCCCATTCCCAAATGCCTAAGTACTGGGAGCATCCTTCATTTCCAAAACTACCTACATACCCTACTTCCAAACGGGATCAAGGCGTAAAATATGTAGTTTTGTTTTCTAGGCTATGTTTATGTGAACTATTATAAAGCAGGTACGCAACCCTTTCTAGGGTTTTTATTTCCCCTAGATAGTTCCTCTGTGGTTGCTACCCACGATGGGAAGCATGGATAATAAATGATCAACTTGACCATTTATTGTTTATCTAATAACATTCATCTAACCCTACTCCCTAATGATGTTCATCTCCCTTGACCCGTTTAAATGATTTCCTAATAAATTATCCACATGTTTATATCTTTGAGTTAGAATTACATTTGTACCATTGAAAATTCGTAAGATTACAATTTTCTAGGTTGTCACTAGCGGATTTGATTCATTTTGTTTTTATCTTTTAGATTATCATCCAAAGGGGATTTCCCTCCCTTTGGATTTTAATCAAATCATGTTCCTTATTTCTCCTTGACGATTTATAGGGGCGATGCCACAGATGTCGTTATTGCAACTATGTTAGGCGATAGGTGCAGTAGCTCAAGTGCGATGCCATTACTGGTAAACGTGAGCTAGAGGCACTGTGAATACCGAACACTACTAGTTTTTGTTTTCCTTTCTTTGATTAGGTTTCCAACATAAATAAACTTTCATAAGAGAGTAGCTCATAAGAATCTAAAATTTATAAAGTAATAAAATTTTGACAACATTTAAAGAATAACACTTTCCCAAGATAATTTAGTAAATCAACAAGCATTATTCAATAATTTTGCAATACATTTTTAGAGAAGCATTCCATCATAACCATTGAATAAAGAAATTAACTAGACAATAACCATTCATAGATAGTATCACCATGCAACATAATAAAACGAGTTTTTAAGATTAGCTACACACATTATTCCTCTTTTCCTTTGGTGTTTTCTTTCCTCTTTATCTTTCAAGATCTTGACTTATGCAATAAATTTTGAGAAAACTTAATAATCTAGGTTATAGTGTGAATTCATATAAGAAATTTTAAATTATCTTAAGTCTTGAACATGTCAAAAAAATCTATAACTTTAAGCACAATAACATGTACATGCCTAAGGTAAATTTATCCATATTCAAATACTATTTTTCAATCCAAACTATATGTTGTACATAGTTCCCAATGTTACTATATTTAATCTAATTTCATTATATCTACAAACATTACATTAATCTCCTTTCAAGACTGGGATTAAATTATAAGTATTTACAACCAATGGGTGTCATTGTATAAAAATCACTAGAGCTAGAGTAAAGTAGTAATATTTCATCTACTAGGAAAAATGGTTTCATAAATTTAAATGAAATGTTCTTCAAAACATACAATGAACTAGATCTTAACATAATTAAATAATGTGTTTAGAGAAATTTTATGGACTCTTCTAATTGTACATTTTCCTTAGAGTAATTTGATAATCCTGGAGTTATTAGATTTATATAGATGACTATATATGAAATATTCATCCTAGACTCAATCTTGGGAATATGTCATAGAATCATGAATTTTGGATAAAACTTGTATTGGGATTTCAATTTGAGGTTTTATTCATATGCTTATGACTAAATTTTGAGGAGCACTTTAAGAGGTTTTCAACTTTATATTCGAAATTAACAAATTCTACAAGACAAGATTTGAATTACTAATCATTTTATCAACATGAAATACAATTATTCGTATAAGAAACAAGACCTTTTTTTTTAATACCACAAGATTATAACATTTTATTATATCTATTAACAATTAGAGTTTTTGAACTCATCGCCACGTATTGGAATAAATTCACCTCTTATTCATAATGTTATTGATTACTAATGTTAATACTTCAAACCGGATTATACTTCATCTACATAAAAAAAGTAAAAATAAATATTAAATTAAAACGTAGCAAGATGTTTCCACTATTCTAATTACATATACAAGTGATTTTCAAATTTAATAGAATCATATATATTATATATATATATATATATATATATATATATATATATATATATATATATATATATATTGTTGGATATGTTAATATGATTTTTTTTTTTTTTAAATAAATCTAAATACCTAAAACAACATATTCTCAGTTGTTATGTGATGATTGCTTATTAGGAAAACTTATTTGGGAAAATCAAATAACACAGTCAATCAATCAACATTTCAGCATTATGACACTTAAATATATTGATTAATTTTAGCAACCTACATAGAAATATCTAAATCAGATTTGCATGTTTATGACCGAAATATTCATTTGATCTGCAGCAAATAAATACACTATCAAGTGAAATTGGCAGATTCAAGTTTTATGAATAGCAATTATAGTGGCCATAAGCATTGGCTATTGCAGCCCCAAATGGGGAGTAGCTGAAAAATGAGCTGAAACAATGGCTATTGTAACTTACACAGCAATTTCCATGTAAGATTAAATTGCTTCTCAAACTACAGTTAGCTTTATGTTTATTTTATTTTTATATCTAACACACACCAATGACATTTCTAGCAGCAAAACATGAGAGCATTTCCAATTTTACTAATCTATTTTTGCATTATTAGTGAATGGAAATCATATGTTTCAGATTAGTGAATGATCTCTATTAATTGTGATCAAATATACAAGTTGTAACATTCCCTAAATAGACTAACTAATAAATCAAAGTTTTATGACTTCATTTAGATTCATTGAGTTTATTGACATCTAAAATGATAAGTATTTACAACTAAATTTTATGTAATTCCTAAATGCATTGGAGATTATACACACAATCATTCAAAAAAAAAGAGAGCTTTGAATCCTACCTGTTACGCTAAATCCTGGTTGAGGTATGAGACAAAGGAAGTGCCTAGACAATTCCTCTCTGCACAATCTGCAACACTCACTGGCTTCCTTCCAAAATATGTAGATCTGGAGTGCCCTCTAAATAGAATCCCATATGTTTGTTTTATAGATATAATGCATTAAATTCCTTGTGAGCTATAGTATGTGAGTTAGATCTCAAATTTATTATGGATGATTGAAAATATAAGCCATGTGAATATTGAGGTGATCAAATTCGGTGTTGGGCGGCTGGAGTTGGTATGCCCAAGCTTGGTATGAAGTATGTGCATGTTGAGTTTTAATGTAATGCTTATCCTTCCTCATGCCACGTAGCTTGGATTAGGTAGATATCTTTGACTTCGAAGCTTCTAACCTTTAAGTTTGATAGCTTTCAATTAAATGATAAGTGATTCACAATCTGATTGAAAAGACTTGGGATACGTGAGAGAAAGTGTCCTAGTTTTATGAGCATATAAATTCATGCACTTGTCTAAATATCACTACTTTTGAATAGGTAACCACTTGTGTTGTGACTAAATGATTATTGGGTTATTGTTATTTGATTTGATTCCCAAAGTGATGATGATGTTAGTTTACTAAAAATTTAAATTTTTTTGACATGTATGAATAAGATATAAAATTCAAATAGTAGCAATAATTAAAATAAGGAGAGTGGTTATGACACAAAACACCAAAAGAAAAGTTGATTATAGAACCATCAAGAACCCATCAGATTAAAACAAAAATCCATGGCATCAAAACCAAACAAAAAAGAACAGAACAAGCAACCATTAGATAAGTTTCTTAAGCATTCTAGCCACTTCCAGGTCCTTAGCAATAACCCTATCATGCATTTCCATGACCTCCTCCACTTCTTGCCTTGGTGTCATTTTGCACTTCTTGGATTTGCTCTGACTGTGTACACTCGGCCCCATGCCCAATTCCATAGTCTATAGCTCCTTATCAAAATGATCCCCCATCTCCTTGAACAAAGATCTACCAATCCATTCATTTGCCTTCTCATTCAAGAACTCAAGCCCTTCAACCAAGGATTTCAATTTCTCCTTGTTGATATTGATGATCATGTCCAGGTCTTTACGCATCAACCCATAGTTCTTTTCCAACATAGACAGCCTCAGGCCATTGTCTCTCTTCAAATTGGCCATATCTTCCACCAAAAAATCCCATATTGGAATTTAAAGATTTAGCCAATCTAAAAATGGAATCCTTCTCCTTAAGGCTTCTGAGCGTAGAGATATTGCAACAAGTAATTGTGTCATGTTTGTTATGGAGGTCCTAAGACTCTTGAACCAACCACATAAGCAGATTGAAAGAAATATCATCCCCTTCCTTAACCAGACCCAAGGCTTACGAGTAGTCCAAGGCACTCTAGAATAAACCTCTCCCCTAATGGGAGCTCATGAGAGGTTCATCATCTTGAAAACCATCAAGAAAATTAACATTGGACTTACCCTTTTCTTTAGAAGTTGACACATGAATAGAATCATCCACATCCACCATACTATTCACCTTTCTAGCAATAGGGGTCCCTCCACCATCACCATATCCTAGGTCCACATTCCCAAAATTCACCACCTCACAGACCTTGTTAACCCCTAAGACCTCCAGAAGCTTTTTGCCAACCTCCTTAGAGCATGCAGGCCCAAGTATCTTAGCCTTCTTTCTATTTTTGTTTCCCTCCTCAGCTTCTTCACCACAAACCTCCTAAATTTTGTGCTTTACATGCGAGTTAGAGGGATTTTCCTTTTCAGCAAAGGGTTTCTTCCCTCCAAAAGAGGGAGGGTAGTCTAATTCAGTGTGGTACCCATCTGATGATGCCTCAGACTCCTCAATTTTCATCCCCTCACTCTCAACCACCTCCTCAACCTAGCATTTCCCACTCCCCTTCTTCTTTTTTAACTTGACAGAATCAAGAGGATGAGGGGGTTCAATAACACAATTAGCCTTAATGTGATCCATGATAAGCAACATCAAACCTTCATGTAAGAAAGGGTTTCTCATATTCTTTTTGAAATTTGCAATTCCCTCTTCCAATGAAAGCAATGGATAGAAAGAGAAAGAAATGAGCTTACCATGACAAAAATGATTGAGCATCACAAAGTGATCACCATACAAGGTCGAATACTTACCATCCAAGGTGAAATAATGCATGAGTGCCATGGAAACCTCCTCCCAGTGGGTTTAATATTGGACCTATTATATCTACCATAGTCAAGCCTCACCATTTTGGCTCTCTCTTTGTCCCAAAGAAAATTCAATCTAGCAGCCCTCGAAAGATTTTTGTCTTTGTAGAACTTTCTACCTTTGGTTGACATCCTAGTTACCTCTGTAATGAATTCCTCACTAATGGTGGTATCCTTACCAAAGATGCTTAGAACTCGGCCATGCCAGGCATGAAAAAACTCTTTGGAAACACTTGTTTTAAAGCCATGTAGTCTCTCCATGAAAGGGGTAACCCCTCCCTTCTGCAAGATTTCCCACACATCGACATTGGCCTTGAATTCATCACAGGAAATTGGCTTCATTTTGTACCTCTCCCCACCCATCATTTAACACTTCATAGATGTAGATAGAAACAACAAAAAATTGCAAATAAACACCAATGTGAGAGGAATAAAAACACCTAGAAAGTAAGTGTGTGTGCCAAGTGTAGTATTGAGGACAATAATGGTAAAGAGCCTTCTAAATTTATGATGTGAATGCCCAAAAATTCTAAAGATCTTCACAAGTATGAGGTGTCTAAGCAACTAGAGATGGACATGATTACCATGCAAGCCTTTAGAAAAGGAGACAGTCCTCCAATGAGCTAGGATTTTTTATTATTGAGAAAATTAATTAAATCAATGGGAAGGTTATCATTATCCTCCTAGTATCTAGTTGATGTCACCCCATGACTCACCATCCAGTCAACCACCCCATTCACCTCATCAAAGGTATGGGATATATACACCTCATTAAAATCATGCAACATAGCTCAACTGTCCATAATAAATTTTTCAATAGTCCATGAAGGAGGAGAACAATTCCTAAGGTAGTTAATTATATTAATAGAGTCTCCTCTAGTCCATAACTTTGAGACCCCCTTCTCCCTAGCCAACTTTATGCCATGATATGTTGTTGTTGCTTCAGAAAAGTGGTTTGTATGAATTCCAAAAGGGAGTGACACCATTGAAACAAGCCTACCATTGTTATCTCTTAACCCTCCCCCACAACCTATAGGACTCAAGTTGCCTTTAGTAGAACCATCAAAGTTGATTTTATGTCAACCAAGAGGAGAAGAGTACCAAACAACCCCTTCCCTATCTGATTTATCTTTCTTCAGAGGCTTAGCAATATCAAAAGAAATTTTCCATTGGTCTGCCACCCCAATATCATAATCAGAGACCATCACATTGCCTGAAATATTAATATTTACAACTACTTGCATAAAATTCTCCCTAATGCCTGAAACAATTTTGAAAAAAAGAGAGAAAGGGGAGAGAGAAGAATCCCTGAAGATTTTGTTGTTCATATCCTTCCAAAAACCCCAAACAATATGATGGAGCATGAGTGACCAAAGAAACCTCAATGAAGGATTAGTTGAAGGTGCCTACTATTAGAGCCAAAGATCCCAAACTGATGAAGGGAAAATCCACTCCACCCTCCATAGGTTGAGAAAAAGAGCCCACACCTCTCGATCAAAAATACAACCAATAAACAAGTAAGAATTGTCCTCCACATCCTTCTCACATAGATAGCTTCTATTAATCATGGAGAAGCCTCTTTTCCACAAATTATTAATGGTTAATATTTTGTCTTGCACCATTAACCATAAAATCATATTAATTTTGGGAATCAACTTCGATTACCAAACTAGACCCATGATGGCCTTGTCCCCATAATGTTATTGAGGGAATTAAAAGCAGAAGCCATTGAATACTATCCATGCAAAATCCTTCTCCAAATCACCTTGTCCCTCTGAGGGGAAAAAAGGATATGAGCTTCAGACAACACCCTGTAAAGTTCCTCCAGCTCCTAGAACTCCTCATGGATCCTTCTCCACTCACCATTCATAATGTAATCAACAACATAGCTCCTAAATTCCTAGATACACAGATCCCTCAGGGGAGCCACCCAATTAGCATCTCACAGAGGACCATTCCCAAACCACCAATCATCCCAAAAAAGAACATCCCTACCATTGCCAACCGACCATTGAAGGCTAGCAGAGACAACACCTCTAGTCCTAATCAAGGAATTCCAAAAGAAAGAGCCAGAGGGAGGAGAGAAATCATCCCTAAGGAACTCCCTAAATTTATCCACACAAGCAAGATTCTTAGAGGTAAGAATTTCCAACCAATCCTTCTCATCATGGAGGAGAAACCACAACTATTTAGCAACAAGAGTCAAGTTGAAGATTTTAATCCTGCATAGACCCAAACCACCTTGGATTTTCAAGCAGCACACCTCCCATGTCACCAGGCTCAATCTCTTCTTTTCCTCCACACCAAACCATAAAAACCTTTTCTAAATACTTTTAACCTTTTCCCAAAATTTTTGAGTCATCTAAAAAAGGCTAAGGGCATGCACCAAGAGATTCTGCAACATGGACTTAATCAACACTAGTTTGCTAGCCTGAATAAGAAAAGCACCTTTCCAACCAGCTGTTGGAAATAGGTTGCCATTCAATTACAAATCCTAAACATTAATTATTTCATGTATCTCCTAGATTCTTGGAATGTGTTCAACAAAACTAAAATTAGGATGAGATTAATATTTGATGAAATAATCATGATTATTGACATTTGTAATTAATTCTAAATGTAAGAAGCATGTCAGGACATCCATAGTAAGTTCCTAAATAATAGGGACACATGGGACACCCACATGGTAAGGTGACACTCACCTTGTGTTCAGTTAACTATATGGAGTAACAGTTAACACTTCTGAATGCATATAAAGATCCTAGGAGTTAGGATTTGATGTTTGCATGCTTGAAGTTCAGTTTAGTTTAGTTCAGATCAGTTCAGTTCAGTTCAGTTCAGTTCAGTTCAGTTCAGTTTAGTTCAGTTCAGTTATGGTTTAGTTGTCTTCAGTTAGTTTCAGTTGTATGTTAGTTAACTTCAGTTAACTTGGAATGCATGGCTAATAACATTGAGTTGTATGATAGATAACATGGAATACCTCCAGTTAACAAGGGATGACCATTCTTTGGGAATGGTGTTGAGTAAATGTTTCAGTTAACTAGAAATCACTTGGAGCCAACTTGGGTGCCCAAGATTCTTTCTTGGATTTACCTTTCATGCATGATAAGATATTTTTGAAGGCTCAGTTAAGTAGGATTACTTATGGGCACCAACTTTGAGGAAGAGATTTGGAAATATCACCGAAGTGAAGGAGAAGTTGTAGCTTCAGTTTGGGACGCCCAAATACATGAAGCACATGTTGTAAGCTTTAGTCTTCATAGAATAACTCAACTTGAAGGAATATGGCGTACCTTTTCAAGGGCTTGAGCTTGTGCATTGTAATTATCACCATTTGGAGATTACAAGGTTGCATATTACCTCTCTATATCATTCAAGTTGAAGAGAGTTTTCATAATTGTTATTGCAGGTGTGAAGAAGATTGACAAAGATAGAAGAAGCATTCTCAAGCAAGAATTGGAGCTATTTTAATTCAGAGATTGAATAATAGAATAATTCTTGGTGGAGTTTTTTCTCAAAAGGGTTTCTCCACATTATATCTTGTGTGATCTTTCTAATATCCTGTCTAGTTCTTCTATCAACTTCTCTCTTCATTCTACAACAGTAAAATGAATTAATCAAGATAATCACCCACAAATAATATATGTAACAAAGAAAGAGCTCACTTAGATCAGCAATATTAAAGTTTTATAGAGTATTAAGCTAATAAAACACCTCATTTTTCAACACCAGCCAACTTAGCATTATGCTTGTCAATCAACCCATTCCAAAAGGAATCAAGAGCTAAATTATCTCCAAGAGGAAAATTGAGATAGGTGGAAGGAAGAGTGCCAACCACACACTGAAGAATTCCAACAATTCTTTGCATCCTTCTTTTTGGGGTGTTGAGGAAAAAGAGTGTACTCTTGGGAAGACTCGCCAGTTGGCCCAAGGTTGACTCATACTTTTGAAGGGTCAATTTGATGGTCTTGGCTTCCACAATAGATGCCTCACCCATTATCAACAAATCATCAACAAATTTTTGATACGAACAAGGAGGAGAAGAAGTAGGCCTCAGACCCTTTAAAGAGCCCAAAGAAACATTTTGCTGCAAAGATCTACCTAGTATTTTTACCAAAATTATGAAGAGGAAAGGTGAAATTGGATCACCTTGTCTCACACCCCTTGAGCTCTTAAATAAATCCAAAGGAGATTCACTAACCAAAATAGAAAAGGACACCATCGAGGTGAGGCTCTAAATCAACTTTAAAAAGTTATCAAAGAAACCAAAACCAGAAAGAATCTTAAACAAAAATGGCCAATCACATGATCATAAGCTTTCACAAGGTCAAGCTTTAACAAAAAAACATCCCTTTTATTAACCATCAATGAATGAATGTTTTCATGCACAGTAATAATAGGGTCAAGAATTTTCCTGCTAGAAACAAAGGCACTTTGTTGCAAAGAAATAATCAAAGGAAGAACCCTCTGCAACCTTAAAGCTAGAACTATGGAAAAAATATTTAAATAGAATTGCAAAGGCTAATTGGTCTGAACTCATTGAAGGCTGAGGCATTAGGAGTTTTTAGGATCAACACAATAAACATTGAATTTAATTCCTTCAGCAAATTACAACTACCAAAAAACTCCTTAGTAGCATCCACCACATCCTTGAAAATGATTGTCTAGAATTCTTGGAAGAAGAACATGGGGAAACCATTAGGGCCCAATGCCTTGTTCCCAACAAAGGAGAAAACCACTTTCTTAACTTCCTCCACAGAAGGGATGCCACACAACATGCAATTAAGATCATCCATCACAATTCTAGGAATTACATCCAACACCTGACATTAGATTCCCCTAGAACCTCTTACAAGCAATCTTGACATTAGGAGCATAGATATTAGATGCAACTGAGGAAAAATCATCCCTAATATGGTGAAAGGAGGTAGCAATGTGGTTAGGAACCCCAAAGATGGCCTTTCTAACCACAACTTTCATATTCCAAAAAGTGGCCACACCCCCTGAAGCACCATCCACATCAAAACCATGGAGGCCACATTCCTTAAAGAACCTTTTCTTTAAACACTCTAGCCTTTCAATAGGCATTTTAGTTTCTTGAATCAAAATCACATCCAATTTATGATCCCTCACCAAGTTAGCAAGGAGATCCTACTTATGAGGGTTGTTCAACCCTCTCATGTTCCATGAGAGAATATTCATGGGGGATTATGAGATACTCCCTTAGGACACATCTTAAACAATGTTTTTTGAGATCCATCAACAATATTAGCTTTTCTTTCTTTCTCCCTGTTCTATTGTAGAGTGGGTCTCCCCATGCCCTTTGGCTCTAATCTATAGTCAGCTTTTAGATGATTCTTGTAGCAACCCCCTGAGGAGAGGGATTCTTCTTCCTATTTCTAGTTTTGAACAATGAAAAAGGAGGCTCCTTAACCTATAGAGAGCCCCTCAACTCATTCCCATTGAAAGAAGAGGTGAGCATCATATTTGAAATAATAGGAGACACAACAACCCCAGAAGTCTCTTGCAACACTGAAGACTCCAACTCCTTACCAACCACTCCCACATTAGAAGTAATGGGAGATGCCACAGCCATAGATGGATCCTTCAACACTAAAGATTTCAACTCCTTACACACAGTCTCAACATTTCTAGAAACCTTGACATCAATAGAAGGAAAAACCTCCTCATTAGTGATTAACACCCCATCTTTCAAAGCCAGTTCTTCCCTTAAAGGGGTTTGATCCTTAATATGACCTTCAGAAGAGAAACCATACCAGCAATCTCACCCCCTGAAACACCAACCTCCTTACAAGAGGCATTTTCCTTATCCAACTCACCCAAGATTAGCTTATTCGAAGTATCTCTTCCCTCCTCCACACAAAGTCTCTCAGATGATTTTTTCTTCTCCTTTCATTCCATAAGAGGTTTGGCAGGAGTAGGTTTAGGTGGATTGGAAGGGAATTTCTTGGGCCAATGACCAACCTTCTTGTAGTGAAAACAATCGAAGGGAATAGATTCATATTCAATTGCTTGACTCCAACCACCCATCTTGGAATTAATCAACACCATCTCAAGAAGATCCATAGCTTGGTCCATAATCACACAGAAATGAACATAAACCAACCTCTTATGAGAAGCAATCATATGATCTATGTAGATAAGTTTACCAAACATGTTAGCAATACCAACAAACACTTGTTCATCCTAGAACTCTAAGGGAAAAGCTGGAATCCTTACCCAAATAGGGGCAGAGGAAAAAGAACAAGAATTGGGGCTGAAACCAACCTCCCACTTTTTTAGGACTAGTGAAGACTTACCAATCATCCATGACCCACCAGTAAGAACACTCACCATTTCCTCTTCACAAGTGAAGGAGAACAAAAAGAAGCCCTTAGCCATTGTAGCCACCTCCACTTGACCTTTCATCCTCCATCTCTTGGAAATAAGATTAGAGACCAGCTCAACATTTGGGCAAGGACCCATAAACTTTCCCACCAAAGATAAGTCCATTGACTCCAAATGTTTCTCAATGATGCAATCAAGAATAGACACCAACTATTCCCCAATAGTCAGATTCGCCAAAAAAGCTAACCAATGGAGAAGTAATCTTCCCTTTATGCTTAGCACCAAAAATATTAGACCAATTGGGTCCATTTGAAAGGACCCCCACATGCTTTCATCCTTCCTTGATAGCAACATTCATAGGAATCTCCGAACTTGGGGAAGAGGATAGGCTCACATTATGAGGACTTGGAATGGCCCACACACAAGGCTTGGAATTAAGACCATCCCCATAACCCAAAGAGTTTGGAACAAAAGATAAAAAAGAGGAACCACCATCATTACCAACAACACCATTGCAAGCTGACAGTTTTGCACCATTAGCAACAGTAGCCTCATACCTTTTGCCATTACCACCAAGGGAAGAACCAACATTTCCTTCAAAGAATTTTGAAAAAACATTGAACCACCAAAAGAAAGCTTTGTGCCTCTCACTCTTAGTATTAAAATTGTATGATATTAATGGTATGATCCTTTAGTTGTTGGATCTATAGGAAAGAGGCCCCACCATTTCACCAAAGGGTCTCCCCTTAACACCAAGGTCAAATAGTCTCCATTTATCGACGTAGTAGAGAACAACCCTGTGGGGTTTGAATCTTGGTTGCTGGCCCTACAGGAAAGAAGCCCCACTACTTCACCAAATGGTCACCACCAAAATTATATGATATTAAGGTTATGATCATTTGGTTGTTGGCTCTACAGGAAAGAATCTCCACCATTTCACCAAAGGGCCTCCCCTTAACACCAAGGTCAAATAGTCTCCATTTGTTGATGCAATAGAGAATGACCCTATGAGGTTTGAACCTTGGTTGTTGGACCTACAGGAAAGAAGCCCCACCACTTCACTAAAGGGTCATAAACATAACATTGTTACAACTCATAATAGGTTATAAAAATATGGTTCCAAAGGCTTGGGATGAGTGTTTTTCACTCATATAACACTCATACTAAAAATGAATTCATTCCTATATAGGTCAGTTACATTTTGAATTATGTTTGGGTTATATGTCAATTGGTCTAGTTGATGTTGTACTTGAAAAACGTGATAAGCAAGTAGGATTATATTTATAAGTCACAAAAGAAATAAAATTAATTAAGAAGATTCATCATATCCAACTCAAAGTTTAGTCACAAGTAGATAATACTCAATTGAAGTACAAGGAGACACATGATCAATATTATGTGGAGGATGGTCTTGATGTTGGAGACAAAGTATAGTTGTCCTTATGAAAAGAGTAGATGCAAGGATAAACCAAGAAGACTAAACCTTTAAGGTATTAATTATTCACTAGCTTAGAGGTAGGTGGGGGGAATGAATTTATATTGGACCCTTCTCCTTACATGAAATAAAATTTAGTGATTAAGGGAGAATAAATATAATTTTATGAACCATCCATGTTGGATGAAGAAAAGAGGATCATGTGGTTCCTTCATTGGAAGAATTGATATATGAAAAGAAATAATTACTTACCAAAGTTGCGATACTTCAAAAGAAAAGAAAAAAGAGACTAGGAGGAGAGTCCAAGATTCTTGAAAAGTGGGATTTAAAGGACAAATGATTGATTAAGGAAGTTGTGGTACTCCAAGGAATAGGTAAGTATAATATTTCCTCAATGTATCACTAAGTTTTTTGCACAATAAAAATCCTCTATAATAAGGGAGGTATGATGGAAAAATGGATTAAGGAACATGATTTTTAAAACAAAGTTATACTTCTGCAAGTACTCATTATTTCATGATAGTTGTGTTGGCAAGAGACACTGCAAAATTTTTTTGGTGTTGTCATTCATGTAAACCCTAGTCGGTGATTGGATCTACACGTCATCATTTTCTCATAGTGGCAAACAGATTGAAGATAGTTAAGGAAGAACAGTGCATCCGGCAGTTTTGTGTTCATCGATTCACATGCAGATTTTTTGTTGTTATTTTGAGTTGTGGATCTCATGGGAGGTTTATCAATGTATTTCTTGTGTTATCCAAAAATCTCATTGCCTCGTATCAAGTTGTGTGCAATTTTGGAGATCCAATTGGATATCTTTTTGTTCATGCATATTTCTCTTGGTTGAATGTTTTAAGTAGGTTAAAGATCAGAGTAATAAATTTAATTTTTGGCAGAACACTGATTCACCCCTCCCTCTCAATGTTGCTTGTTTCCAACAAGTTTTTTGTGTTGCTTGACAAAAGAAATGAATACAACCATTGAATGTGTGACCATTCAAAAAATATTTTATTTTCCTATTTTATGAAAATATATAATATATTTTCGTATTATTTATGGTGAATGTATGTCTACCATGATGATTGAACAAAATACTATAGAAAATAGGAAAACACCTTGATGAATGTAGGAAATCCCTTATTGATTTTTACCTTTAAAAGTGATGACTTATTATAGATAAAGATGTCAAGAAGATTGAGAATACCAAGAAAACATGGTTCCCAAGAAGATGATATAATGTTGATCTAAATTAATTTTATCCACTTGAAAATAAATTCATAGATGTGCTCTTTGATGACTCCTAAATGATTCTTTTAAATTAGGTTTGGTATTTAAATACATTGAACCCTATGGAGTAATTTGAATAAAGTCATATTTTAGTTAGTTTTTAATAGTTATTAAGGGAGGGAAACACAAGCCCAAATTGATAAATTCAAATTTAAAGGTTTAGGATTCAAATCCATGACCATAAAATGAGCCTAGATTAGTTTTGGACATGCGCGCCTTTAAGATAATACAAACATGAATTGTGAAGGTCATGCTAACTCACACTGCTAAAGTGGATGATAAGTGAAAATTAATTATCATAGTGGAAATGATTGGTAGATACAAGGTGACAAAAAATTGAAGGTAGGAAAAGGTGGTTAACTAGTTGTGATAGGTCGAAATAGAGTGTTAGAAATCAAGCAACAAGCCAAAGAGTTCAAATAAACAACTTAAAACAACCTACACTTCAAGATTAGCCTAAGTTGGAAACAATGCAAGACAAAGCAATGAAATGGAACTTTATACCTTGCGTTGAGTCGATCCTTTGGTTGGCCCTTCGATCTTTGATGTGTATGCTCCTTGGATGGCAAGTGGATGCAAGAAAAATGGAGTTGTGAAGATGAGTGCAAGTGGATGAACACAAGAAAATGGCTAAGTAAGAGTTGAGAAACAAAATTGCAAGAGTTTGGCTAGCAAAATGATCTCCCCAAAATGAGAGAAAAGAGGGGGTATTTATAGGATTTTTGGAAATCCTAGGGGAAATGGACGGTTGAGATTGATCCACCAAATATCAAGATGTAGGGCTAAGGTGAGTTGAGAACTCACAAGCCCTCACATCTTGACATGTGGCATGTGAGATATCCCTAAAAGGTGAAGTGGACATGAGGTGGAGGGAAAAGGACATGACATGGAGAGGGGTACAAAGTACCTTGGGATTGGACAAGATCTCCTCATAAATGAGGTACTTGTCCCCATGTGGGTGAGAGGACAAGTGGGGAATTAAAAATTCCTCAAATATCCTTATGGGGAGATGGGAAAGAATTTTAAATTCCAAAGGGTGCATTGGGGGATTAAAAGGTGAATTAAAAATTCACATGGGGAAGAGAGGAGCCTAGGATAAATAAAAAGGAATTAAAAATTCCTTGGGGGATGAGGAGAGTTGACTAAAGGGGGTGATTAGGATTGTGCAAGTACTTGATTAGATTAATTAATGAAGATTAGAAGAGGGTTAGATCTCACATGTGACTTGATGTGACAAGTCAAAGATCACATGGGGAAGAGTAATGAAGGATTAGAGGAGGGTTAGGTGGCTAAGAGAGATTAGAGGCCAACTTGCAAAAGTTGGAGGATGTGACACCTCCTAATCAAGGATTAGGCATGTGCACATCCTAATGATGAGATTAGAAAAAGGATTAGGATAAGATAAAAATGTTGGAGGATGTGACATGAGGAGGAATTAAATAAATGTGATATTTATTTAATTCATTTGATGAAAGAGGAAGGTATTTAATTATTTAACTAGATACCTTAGGGATTAGAAGAACTTAAGGATGTTAATCAAAGGGGATAAATTTGGATAAATTAAGTGTCCAAATTTAGACATCTACACTAGTAAACAAATATTGAATAGTTGATGATGAGTGTGGATTTAATAGAAAAGGGATAGTAAAGTTGTTAGTATTGGTAGTTTTTTTTAATTTATTTAAATTGAAATAGTAAGAGGAGGCTTGAATTTCCTTTCTTGTTCATTTATGATATTTATTTTTCTAACAATGATAGGTGGTATGAGAGTAGAAGTGAATACTTCCTCTCACAAATCCCAAGTGATATCTTCTTGAGACCAAAAATCTCATATTGTTTAGTCTGTGAAATTTATCTAGATCTTGTATGAATGCTTTAATAAATTTGTGTCTATGATTGTTTTGTTGGAATTTTTTGGTATTAGAAATCAGGATCTTAGGATACTAATCATTATAAACAAAATATAAAATAAATAACATGATAACCATGAAATTATATATTTTACACATTACATAAGATATAGATGGGAAAAACCATTTTAGGTAAAATAACCCCATAAAGCAACATTTTATTAAAACACTTACAATAATGGATATTATAACATAGACCAAACCTGGGGAACACTTCTCCATACTTCCACATGGCCAATAATACCTCATATACATAGGGATAGAATTGTGCTATCAATCTCCAAATTCTGACACTCTCAAAAGAGAGAGAACCTCCTTGAATATAGGAGAAGAATTGGAAAAATACCTGAAGGTGTATTAGTCACACCTATTCAACAACCTCATTCATAAATAATTAATAATCTAATAGTATTAGACCATAGTTATTTTAAATGATATATAATTAATAAAGTATATAATATATAAGGTTTTATAACCTTATATTAGAATAATATAAATATTATAAGAGTATGAATAATAATAACATTATGTTCTAATAATCCCCCTTAATGTTAATATGGGGCATCACATGTCAATTTAAAAAAGAAAAAGAAAAAATGTACTCTAGTAACGTAGGTATTCTTTGACAATGATAAATAGGGACATAAATATATGCCAAGATGAAAGCCATGTATTTCAAAATACATGAAATTCATTTTGTCATAATTTATAATCCCAATGTTTTAAAAATGATTATATATATATGAGGTCTTATAAATATTTTTATTGGATCCCAAGTCTCCTCAAAATAACCTCACCCCAAGTTCATTACATAGTTCTCATAGGACTTAACACAATGTGCCTGTAGGACTTAATGTAATGCTTTTATAATTGGAGGATTTATAGAGAGAAGAACCTTAATAGATTTTCATGGGAATTATACATATAATGTGCCCATAAGACTTAATAAAATGTCTAGAGCTCTTATGCTATTTCTACCAGGTCTTACATCCAAGGATTTATCCATCCTGAGGTGTTAAAATTCCTATAGGTCTTATTTTATGCTTGAGGTCTTATATTTAGAGGTTTCATTTTTATGCACAGTCCCTCTCATGGAAACTCCTTATAGACAAGTATTTTATTAAATTTGGAATTTATAATTCCTAAAGGTCTTATTTTATGCATATTAGGTCTTACATTTAGGATTGAGCAACTAGGTGGTGTCATAGACATGCACACTTCCCCTGGATGACATCACCTTAAATCCAATCACTACAAAAAGGTTTTGATATGCGATGGATAAGATTACAATCTATTTCTTCTTGATCATTGTATGCCACTAGATATTTAGTGATGCAGGAGCATCCTAGGTGAAACTACGATCAACATCAACCAAAAAAATGAGTGATTTAAATTTTATTTTAATAATTTTGTGTGAGAAATAAATGTGACATTAAAGCCAAAATATGGAATTAAATAATTGGCCTTATTTTATTGTTGCGAAAATTATGGTGTTCAAGATAGTTTAAGAGGAAAATTTTGAGTTTTTGAAGTTCAAAAAGGAAAAAATACATTATGGGCATGGATTTTTTGGGGAAATACTATTTTGTACAAGTAATTAAAGCCCCTTATCTATAGCATGAAATATTTGGATGCCCAAGTTGTGTAACTGTTGATTTTTGCTAAGTTCGGCTCTTATTTGTGAGGAAGTGGTTGCTTTTCTTGGCCTAATCTTTAGTGAGAATGTTTTGGAGATTGTAAATGCATTTTTAATATTTTATTTCTTTATTTTGGAGATTTTTTCTAGGATTAAGGTGTTACATTTCTTGGGAGTTACATTTTTGGTTGAAAAAGGCAAAGAGGAAGGCATGACAAGGGAGATGGGATTCATTATTGTAGGCCAGAATGGGGAGTGGAAAGAAATGGGCATAGATTTTTATCCAAGGGAGGTTGGAATACATTTTTTTGTAGGTATGAGGGTTTGAAGAAAGAAACTTGAAGTTTTAAGATCATTGTGCAAGACAGGAACAATTGCAGGTTGAAGATTGTTGCTACAAGTTGTGGGTTGAGTTTGTATGTGAAGTGAAAGAGTTGTTTTGATGTAGTTTGTTAATTTCTTGTCATATATGAGTTTGAGAATGATTTATATTGTTGTACATCAGTCCATGAGGCTGAGTTATTTGTTGTGATCAAATTTTCTGAGGGTTTTGTATGCATTTCTAGAGTTTGGAAAAAAACTATGTTGAAGAAGTTGAATATAAGACATAATCTTGTTACAAATTTTTGCACATTGATTTTTGTTTTGTTAAATATTTTTTGAGATGGTTTGTGTGTGAGATCCCATCCTCCATTAGTGGTATTAGAGCGGTATTTCTTGAGTGTGTAGGCATAAGCACCAATTGGAGGCAATTTGCACCAAGACCTAAGGGTGGAGAATTTGTGGATTTTGTTTGCAAGTGAATGTGCAAGTAGTAAGAAGAAATGTTAAGAGGATTTGAGCAACTGAGGTTCCCATGATTGTAGAAAAATCACCAAAGGAGGAATTTTACAATAATATTGGTGAATATTGGAAGATGGTTTTGTAAACAAATTGCCGAAGGAGGCAGTTTACATAAGTAAAACCCAAGGGTTTGAAGATTTATGTTGTTAAGGAATTGAGAGGTCTTGAAAATGGAGAATAGAAGAGTTGAAGGTATTTTTTATTATCTTTCTAATAAAGTTTTGAATGCAGGAAAGAAAGAGGATGCAGTAGAGTGTCATGCATGTGACATCGAGGAAGAGGAAGAGGCTGAGTGCGAAAAGATTAAGGAACCTGAAGCTAAGGGATGTCTATTGGAAGACATGGAGGATGAGACTTTAGTGATTGCAGCAATAGAAGTTGAGAAGGATTATTTACTCATTCAAGTTGAAAGAGAATGGGATCAAATTATTGCAAGGGAAGAAAAAGTTGCAGTTGTGGAAGATACTAAGGTAAAATTTAATTTTGATAAATGTTGTTATGAAGAAGAATGTGAGTACAATGAAGTTGTAGCAGAAGAGTGTCCTTTGTGGGACGTAGAAGAAAGTGAAGGGGATGATTTATTGATGTGGATGGAAAATTTTCAAAAAGAGTGGGATGAGTTAATCTCAGGTGAGATTAAGGTTGCAACAGAAGGTGAGGTAAAATTAGATTTTGATGTTTGCTTTTATGTAGAATTTATTGCAACAATAGAACAATTTGATAAAGTTGAAATTGAAGAGTGTAAAGTGAAGTTAAATGAAGATTTTTCTAATAAATCTTTGTTAGAGAAGAGGGGAGATGAAGATTTTTTGATTTGTGACTATGATTCCTTGTTAGGGAAAGTAGAAAATGAGTCTCTTGTTAATGGAACTAATATTATTTTGAGTGAAATAAATCAAATTGCAGCGATGTTATGTCCTATAGGAGGCATTGAAATAGTGAAATTTCAAGGAGAAGACATGGTGGAAGGAGAGGAGAAAGGTAAAACAGTAATAGAGGTGATGAAGTACATTTGCTTTGTTGAAGGTGGAGGTATATGTTTGATTGTTAATTATGTTGGAATATATTGGTGGGAGGTCAGACTAAAAGTTTGAAATACATGAAAAGTAGAGGAGTAAAGATGAAAGGGTATAATGTTGTAAGCTTGCAAAATTTGATGAATATAAAGATTCCAATAGACAAAGAAATGAGGTGGATCCAAAACAAGCATAGGTTCTACAAATTTTTCTGAGTGTGACTCATGAAACATTTCTTTCTACCTGGGGTGTCTGATGCAGGAGCATCCTAGGTAAAACTGTGATCAGCATCAACCAAAAAAAAGGAGTGATTTAAATTTTATTTTAATATTTTTTTGTGAGAAATAAATGTGAAATTAAGGCCAAAATATGGAATTAAATAATTGGCCTTATTTTATTGTTGCAAAAATTGTGGTGTTGGAGATAGTTTAGGAGGCAAATTTTGAGTTTTTGAAGTTCAAAAAGGAAAAAATACATTATGGGCATGGATTTTTTGGTGAAATACAATTAGGGACAACTAATTAAATCCCCTTAACTATGGCATGAAATATTTGGATGCCCAAGTTGTGTAATTGTTGATTTTTGCTAAGTTCGGCTCCTATTTGTGAGGAAGTGGCTGCTTTTCTTGGACTAATCTTTATTGAGAGTGGTTTGGAGCTTTTAAATGCATTTTTAATATGTTATTTCCTAATTTTGGAGAGTTTTTCCAAGTTTAAGGCATTACATTTCTTGGGAGTTACATTTTTGGTTGAAAAAGGTAAAGAGGAAGGCATGACAGGGGAGAGGGGATTCATTATTGTAGGCTAGAATGGGGAGTGGAAAGAAAAGGGCATGTAATTTTATCCAAGGGAAGTTGAAATACATTTTTTTATAGGTATGAAGTTTTGAAGAAAGCAACTTGAAGTTTTAAGATCATTGTGCAAGACAAAACAATTGCAGGTTGAAGATTGTCACTACAAGTTGTGGGATGAGTTTGTATGTGAAGTGAAAGAGTTGTTTTGATGTAGTTTTTTAATTTATTGTCATAGATGAGTTTGAGAATAATTTATGGGTGGGTGCATGAAGTTGGGTACCAATTTTCTGGCCACTTATGAAATCTTTTTAAAAAATGTGCTCGCGTTATAATGCGCACACATTATTTCGCGTTAAAAAAAAAAAAAGAAAAAAGTGAAATTATTTGCCTTGAAATACCAACCCAAAGGCTTGGAGGGCATTCCCAACAAGTCCAAAGATGTGTTTTTGCAAATTCTATAATTTTTCACATAATCGAGTTCGTGCTCACCATCAAGATTGCATCTAGTTCAATATTGACAAAATCAAAACATGGGTAATGTTAGGTTCTCTCTTAGCTATCCAACGATGTAATTTTTTTCACTTTTTGACAATGTTAAGCCTTTCATCCATAATTTCTTTTGTTTGTATGTCTGTTTTTTGCCAAAAAGTAGTGTTTAGTGTTTTTTTTTAATAAATTAACCATTCATCAAATTTTCAAATAAATTACATTTTTACAATCTAGACTCCATTCTACAAATTTAAAAAAAGAAAAGAAAAAAAATCAATTATTTTCAAAAATTTGTAGGGGGAGCACAGCCAAAATTCTGCTTTTCAGGAAGTGCCCACTTAGAAAATTAGTAAAAAATCAAATATTCATTAAAAAATTATCATAAAAATTGTGCACCAACTAGATGCTGTTAGCTATCTTCTAACCATAGCAATTTTAAAAATACTACAAAAAAGTTCACCGTGCTCAGGTCGTACAAGAGTTGCTATGCTATGTTTTTCTAACAAAAACAACACCAATTTTGTACATCCCTCTTTTGAACCCCTTAATCTCAACCATTTTCAAAATAAATTAGTAGTTTAGAAAGTAGACTCAGAGCACTTCGATCCTTGTTTTTGTTCCATCTCAAAATTTTGAGTGTAACTATCCTCAATTTCATGTCCAAGGTCAACATTTCTTGATTTCAGAAAAAAAGTGGACACTTAAGCCCCCTTTTTGGAAACCATCTTGGTGCACTTACCCTTATATTTTTGTACATCAGTCCATGAGGCTGAGTTATTTGTTGTAATCAATTTTTTTTAGGGTTTTGTATGTATTTCTAGAGTTTGGAAAAAAACTATGTTGAAGAAGTTGAATATAAGATTTATAATCTTGTTGCAAATTTTTGCACATTGATTTTTGTTTTGTTAAATGTTGTTTGAGATGGTTTGTGTGTGAGATCCCCTCCTCCATCATTTAGATTAATAGAATTGGAGAGAAATTTTACGTGATGTAATACTTTCTCTTGAGAGAAGTGTCCATGATCTTCAATGTGGTTTCCTCTTTCAAATCCATAGTGGTTCTTCAAGAGATAGTTTTTTATTTCACCATTTTGATAAAAAAAACATAAAATATATCTTTTGAAAAGTATCACACCATTCATGTAATAGCACCTACACAATTTATTTTGAAGATAGTCTAAAATAGAAGCACATTATAGTTAATAACACAATAGTCAAATAAGGTTGATACTTGGAAAATAATTTTTAATATACATTTGCCATTTGCCAGTGAGAATATAGTATTCCTCATAAATCTAGAATATAGTCAATAATAATTAGCAAGAAGAAAATAATGTATTTTTATGAACACAAGTATGAATAATTTATCATGTTTCTTTCAATATTTTTTTTGTCTTCCTACTAAACATATAGTAATGATCCAAAAAAATAAGTAATAGATATGTTATCCTTTCTAGGTTTTCTCCAGCCACCCACTACAAGTAGGTACTTGATACCAAATGAATTTAATACATGATAGTTTAGTGGTACAAATAACATTTCAATACCATTTTTTCAAATAATTATTGTATATAGTCTCTCTAAAGCTCCATACTTTAATAAGGTGAATTTATTGGCTTTTAGAGGCTAATAAGCTTTCCAATAAAGCCTTTATATTCTAACTTAAAGAGATTTAATAGGTATCTATGTTTGAAAGTTCTCTAACTAAAAGATATTTACAAAAGGTCAAGCAAAATTTGGAATAAAACAAAAAAAGTTATTAGTGAAACAGTAATAAATTTGCTTAAAAGATTGTGGATATCATATAACAAGAATCTTTTCCCTAAAAAAGAGGACCCAACACATTGGAAAGGAATGTAGAATGAACCAACACTGTATAAATCAATGAATTACAAATTGTATTTGAAAGTAATAAAAATGTAGTTATTCAAATTTGGTATAGTTTATATGATTTTTTGTTGGTATGTGGCGACTGATCATGCTATACTATATAGCCCATGGTATACTGTACACCTTGACATGTATCCTTGTCGGGGTTTGGGGGTGGTAGCCTCCAAGAAAAAATTTCCTCCTACTTTTTTGCATCATCACCGAAAAAGGGAAAAAACAATGAAAAAATAAAAAGTCAATTTTGTAGAACCCAAAATCTGGAAGCTTCTAAGCTTGATAAAAAGGGGTTCAGATGGGTGTTACAAGATAATGAAAAATGCATTATTTGCAAGATTGTAATAGATTTTTGCACTGGATAATAAAATCATTGGATGGCTGCAATTTGGCGGATGTAGCCCGGATTGGGTGAACCACGCTAAATTCTTTTTGTTATAATTTATTTTGTGTGTTTTTAGTTTCTCTATTTATTACGTAAATCTGCATTTAATTGTTAGATATCTGCCTTTCTAACCCTAACAAGTGGTCTCAGAGCGGGTTGTGTTTCAATTATCGTCTGTAGGAAGGTCTCATGGTTGAGTGGGAGTAATGACAGATGAGGGTAAGAAGGTTGAGAAGTTTAATGGGAAGAACTATCAGTTATGGAAGATGCAGATGGAGAACCACCTCTATTAGAAGGATTTATGGCGGCCATTGGAAGGGAAAACCAAGAAACCCCAAGCAATGTCTGATGAGGATTGGGAGATTTTGGATAGAAAGGCTCTTGGAAATATTCATTTATGCCTATAACAATCGATGGCATTCAATATTACAAAAGCAAAGACAACTCAAGAGTTGATGGAAACCCTGGAGAAGTTATATGAAAAGCCTTCTGCTTCGAATAAGGTATTTCTTATGAAGCGTTTATTTAATATGAAAATGGTAGAAGGTGGGTCAGTTACTGATCATTTAAATGAGTTTAATACAGTCACCAGTCAATTAACTTATGTAAAAGTAAACTTTTATGAAGAAGTTAGGGCTCTTTTGATTCTATGTTCTTTGCCTAAAAGCTAGAATAGCTTGGTAATGGTTGTTAGCAATTCTGTTTCTAGTTCGAATACATTGAAATTTGATGATGTTGTTGGTGTTATTTTGAGTGAGGAAATTTGTAGGAAAAGCTCAAGTGGAACATCCACATCAGGTAGTGTTATGAATGCAGAAAGCAAGGGAACAACAAAGGAGAGAAGAAACAATACCAGAAATTGTGGGAAGTCATGAGGAAAATCAAAGGACAGAAGGTCCCAATCTAGAGACAAGAGGGATTGTTGGTACTATGATAAGCCGGGTCATTTAAAGAAAGATTTTTGGTCTTGAAAAAATAAAGGAGACAAAAAAGAAGTAAAGAGGAAAATGTGGTAAGTAATAAATCTGATGAGGATGCTTTGATTCTTTCCCTTGATAATGTTGATGATTCTTGGGTGTTAGATTCAGGGGCTTCATTTCATGCTACCCCCCATAGAAGTTATTTTCTTGATTATGTCCAAGGAGATTTTGGGCTGGTTTATTTAGGAGATAATGAACCCTGTCAAATTGTTGGAAAGGGAAGAATCAAGATTAAGTTGCAGAATGGGAATCATTGGCTACTACATGAGGTAAGGCATGTTCCAAAGTTAAGCAGAAATTTAATTTCAGCTGGGTAACTAGATGATGAAGGTTGTGTTATTACATTTAGTGATAAAAATTGGAAGGTCACAAAGGGTTCCTTAGTATTAGAAAAAGGTGTGAAAGTAGGCACCTTATATCTTTGTACAGGTCATATTGTTCCTTCTACTTTAATTGTTACGGAAAAAGTTCAATGTTCAGTAACAGTTGTTGTAGTTCAGCAGGTAGAAGATCATATAGTTGTTGTGGACTTTGAATCAGCACTATGGCATAATAGACTTGGGCATATGAGTGCAAAAGGTATGAAATTACTTCATTCCAATAATGTTTTACTAGGTCTAAAATGTGTTAATATGGATTTATGTGAAAGTTGTCTGTATGGAAAACAAAAGAGTAAGTTTTCTCAAGGATGGGAAGCAAAAGCAAGATGAGAAATTGGAGCTTGTGCATACAAATGTATGGGGACTAGCTCAGGTATCTTCTCTCAGTGGCTCTTTGTATTATGTTACATTCATTAATGATGCAACTAGGAAGGTATGGATTTATTTCCTTAGGCAGAAATCTGATGTATTTGAAACTTTTAAAAAATGGAGAAGCTTGGTTGAGAATGAGACGGGTAAAAAGCTAAAATGTCTCAGATCTGATAATGGTGGTGAGTATTGCAGCAAAGAGTTTGAATATTATTGTTCCTATAATGGTATTCGTAGGTAGAAAACGGTTCCAAGGACTCCACAGGAAAATGGAGTGGTTGAGTGCATGAATAGAACAATAATGGAGTGTGCACGGACTATGAGATTACATGTTGGGCTTCCTTTAAAAATGTGGGTAGAGACTATAAACACTGTTGTTTATTTAATTAATAGAGATCCCTCTAATCCTTTGGGTTGTGGTATTCCAGAGGAAGCATGGAAAGGTAAGAAGGTGAGTTATTCTTTTCTCAAAACCTTCGGTTGTGAAGCATTTGCACATGTAGATTCTAAAAATAGAACCAAGCTTGATGTAAAATTAAAGAAATGTATAGTTGTTGGATATGGTATTGATGAATTTGGTTATAGGCTTTGGGATTTTGAAAATCAAAAAATTGTGAGAAGTAGGGATGTCATATTCAATGAGAAAGTTTTGTACAAAGATATGTTGCTACAGCATGAGAAGAAAGAAAATGATTATGCAATGTCAGATGATATTACAAACAATGATGTTTCAGTGGTTCCTCATGTTGGGCAACAACAAATACCACAAACTCCTGTTAGACGATCTTCAATGATAAGTAGACCTCCAAAAATATTCTCTCCCTCTTTGTATATTATTTTGTTAACTGATGTTGGTGAACCAAAATATTATGATGAAGCTATGCAGATGGATACCAAGGTTCAGTGGGAGTATGGAATGGAAGAAGAAATGGACTCCTTGATGAAAAATCAGACTTGGGAATTATGCAAGTTGCCTGCAGGTAAAAAGGTTTTACCAAAAAAATGGGTTTATAGGCTGAAAGAGGAGGATGGAGGTAAAAAGAGATTTAAAGCTAGATTAGTTGTAAAGGGATTTGCACAGAAAAAAGGTATTGATTTTGATGAGATTTTTTCTCCAGTTGTTAAAATGACTTCTATTTGTATTTTTTTAAGTATTGTAGTTGTTGAAGATTTGCATTTAGAACAGTTTGATGTTAAAACATCCTTTCTCCATGGTGATTTGGAAGAGGAAATATATATGGAATAGCCACAAGGATTTGAGGTCAAAGGTAAGCAAAAATTAGTGTGCAAATTGAATAAAAGTTTATATGGTTTGAAGCAAGCACCTCAGCAATGGTACTTGAAATTTGATAGTTTTATGTCTGAGCAAGGCTACAACAGGTGTAATTCTGACCATTGTGTTTATTTTAAGAGGTTGGATAATGACAACTACATTATTTTGTGTTTATATGTTGATGACATGCTTTTAGAAAGGTCTAACATGGATCACATAAGTGAGCTAAAACAACAGTTAGCAAAATCTTTTGCTATGAAGGATTTGGGGGCAGCAAAACAAAACCTTGGTATAAAAATTTGTAGAGATAGGAAAAATAGAAAATTATTTTTATCTCAGGCTAATTATGCTGATAAGGTGTTGCAGAGATTTCATATGGAGAATGCAAAAGTTGTCAGCACACCTTTGCCTATTCATGTTAAATTGACTAAGGATATGTGTCCAAAGACATAAGAGGAGGAAGAAAAAATGTCCAAGGTACCATATGCTTCAGCTATAGGAATTTTAATGTACGCCATTGTATGCACGAGACCAGATATTGCACATGTCGTAGGAGTTGTTAGCAAGTATTTGAGTCATCCCGGAGTTGAGCATTGGAATGCGGTAAAATAGATTCTCAGGTACTTGAGAGGTACATCCAATAAATGTTTATGTTTTGGGGGCTCTAACACTAATTTAAAAATCTATGTTGACTCAGATTTGATAGGGGATATAGATACCAAGTGGAGTACCATAGGTTATGTATTTACAGTTGGTGGGACAGCAGTGAGTTGGATTTCTTGATTGCAAAATTTGGTTGCTTTATCCACCACATAGGCAGAGTATGTTGTTGCAACAGAGGCGGCAAAGGAGATGATATGGCTACAACTTTTCATGGATGAGTTGGGAAAACAACAATCTAGAAATTACTTGTTTACAGACAGCCAGAGTGCTATACATCTTGCAAAGAATTATGCCTTGCATTCTAAAACAAAACACATACAATTGAGATATCATTTCATTCGATCGGTGTTGGAGGATGGACAGGTCAAGCTGGACAAGATACATACAGATGTCAATCCAGTAGATATGTTTACGAAGGTGGTGACAAGGGAGAATTTGAGCTCCTCTTCAGCTTTAGTTGGCCTTCAAGGTTGAATTCAAGTATAACAGAGCAGTAGGGTCCAAGGTACTTATTTCCAGTGGGAGTTGTAATTGCAACAGTGTCATCTAGGATCAGTCTCCAAGTGGGAGATTGTTGGTATGTGGTGACTGATCATACTATATTGTATAGACCATGGTATACTGTACACCCCGGCACATATCCTTGCCAGGGTCTAGGCCTTGGGCGGGGGTTCGGGGGCGGCAGTTCCCAAGAAAAAATTTCCTCCTACTTTTTCGCGTCATCACCAAATAAGGGAAAAATCAACGAAAAAAGAAAAATCTGATTTTGTAGAACCCAAAATCTTGAAGCTTCTAAGCTTGATAAAAAGGGGTTCGGATGGGTGTTACAGGATAATGAAAAACGCAATTATTCGCAAAATTGTAATAGGTTTTTGCACTGGATAATAATATCATTGGATGGCTGTGGTTTTGTGTATGTAGCCCAGATTGGGTGAACCACGTTAAATTCTATGTGTTATAATTTATTCTGTGTGTTTTTAGTTTCTCTGTTTATTACTTAAATATGTATTTAATTGTTAGATATTTTCCTTTCTAACCCTAACAATTTTTTTAATAGCATTTCTTATCAGTTTTAAGATTTATGCAAGAACTTGTTAAGTAAATAATTATTATATTAAAAAACTAGTCATTTAAACTGTTATAGATCAAATCTTTTATGTAAATACATTCAAAATTAATACATATATAGAAAATTGAAAATACAAAATTATTAGATTTTTTTAATTTATTATAATATTTAATATATCCAGAATTACTACAAATAATTTTAAAAGAGAAGAAATAAAAAAATATAGAATTATAAGATTTTCTTTTAATTTAAAAAAAAAAAAGCAAATTATAATTATTCTTGAAATTCTAACGAAAGAAAATTAAAAATAACCAATTTTTCAACATCTTTATATATTAGAACTTTTAAATAATGTAAATAACACTTAGTAATCCTTGATGAATAATCTCAATTATAAAAGAAGCTACTAAATAAACTCAAAATAAATAGTGAAGATTTTTCTAAGAGTCTCTAATCAACAAGACATAAATAGTATAAACTAAATTCATTATTAAAGATACTAGTCATATTGTGTCTTAGTTAAAATTATGCTTTTGTAAGATCTTATTAAGAGTGATGGGTTTGGAAGCTAGGTCTGCATGAAATGTGAATGGATTTGTAGCCTAATAACCATGTAAGATTGTAGTAGTGATTAACATTTTGACTAAATAGAGGGATATAATTAATTATTTGAAGCTATCAACCTAAGCAAGGAAATATTGACAATTTTCACTACATTGAGAATTTGAACAATTAACATCCATGACTTCCCTCTAGGAGAAGGAAATATAATTATATTACTACATCCAATGCACCAAATAAGGGGTCAAAATATGGAATTTACTACAAAAACCTAAATTTAATGGAAAATAATTAAAAGATGTTGCAAAATTTTGGTTAAGAAAAATATAAAAATATTGAGCCATGTAACTAAATGGAGGAAGTGAGGTAGTCAAGGCATTATGAGGCGTATATCAATTCAAGGCATTATGAGTTGTATCTAAATTAATTGGAAAAGTCACTAAATTAGTTGGGTTTTTAGAGAAAAAAAATGTAAGATAGATGATAGGGCTATGGCCAAAGACATGATGATTTTGAAAAAGAGAAACTTGTTTGCATCTCACCTCAAAATTTAGCTTAAATCCTTAGGAAAATAAATAAGATAACTTTAAATAAATAATTATTTTTTCATGGTGAAAAATCATGGAGACGAGTAGGTAAACTTCATGGGTAGACATCGTGGTGAATCAACACAAGAATTTGAATAATTTAATCATCCAAGTGAGGCCCACAATTGAAGGTATAAAGGATCTTCTGTGAGAGAGAAAATGTAATGGAATGTAACCCATGGAAAGAATGTTTGGAATGTTGCATGGTTGAAGAGGAGATGGTAGAAGAGATCAAAGTAAATGCAAAAAAATTATTACAATCATTGGAAAAAATGATAGACAAAACAAAGTAATATTTAATGTAGTATAGTAAATGCAAAATCAATTCACAAATTGTGAGTTGTCTTCAGTAAATGCAAATGCATTCTTTCCATAAAAATTTTATTTGGTTGGATCTATTCTCACATATTTTATTCTTTGAATGCATTACTTGTCAACTTCATCACCACTTAAAATGTCTTCATTGCTTAAAATGTCTATAAATAGATTGTGTAATGTATAGACAAATCCACATTCAAAATAATTGTAGAAGACTACACACCAGATAAACCCATCTTCTCTGGCCTGTAGACCCTAAATTGTCACTTAAATTCTTTTCTTTTGGTCATTGGCTTCAATTATGATTACCTATACTTTATCTTTGATGACCTATAGGACTCTAATTTCTTAACCTTACTCTTTGTGGCTCTCTTTGGGAAAAAAAGACTTTCATTAAACCTTTTTTAGTTTGGGCTTCAGTTTTGATGTTCATGACTTACAATTTATCATATATTTTGGGGCTTTATTATTTTTTTGTATTAATATTTTCTTATGTTGCACAAGAATGATGAATAGAAAATTACCATTGGCAAAACATGGAGAGTGGAAGGGGATGTACATAGAGAGGCTTCTCAATATTCTCCCATGACTTTAGAGTAAGCAAAGCCTACATTTCTATAGCATCAAGAAGCCTACTCCTCAACATGCTATTGCTCGTGAAATTAAGGACTATAATTCTCATGTGCTTGTGCATTTCCCCAACAAGAACTAGTATAGACCATTTTCCCAAAATGCCCCCACTAGTATCAATATAGCTAGACACAAATAGTTTTCCTTCATTTTGTAATACAAACTTGTTCATCTTAGGATCTGCATACACCACTGTAAGGCACCTAAAAAGATGAGACTTGAATTTCTCGCCATACGGTCTGCCATATTCACCATTATTGCATTTGAACCATATTTTAACACACAAAAAGAAAATAAATTCATTGCTAAATTCATATCCTCACTTGCATAATACCTAGAAAAACTCTCTTCCATGAATCTTCCTAGTAAGGTGGCTACATGAGGCTTTGAGCCAAGATTGGCTAACCCATATGGCCATGAGGTAGATTCATCTTTTTTCTTCCTAGAACTATTGCACATGGAGTACTTTTACTTTACCACCAAAACAAGTACAATAAGAAATGTAAGGAGGACAACTGCAATAGCTACCAAATTATCAAACTTTGTCATTAAAACAAGATTACCAGCTTGCTTGAAAACTATACACTTCACTATTATAAAAGTTTGACACTTCTTTATGTAAAATTGCAAATCAATTGCCTCTCTTTATTATACCCTCTTTGAATAGATTAATTTACTCTATATGATCTAACTCATGAAGTATTTGATTTGTGTGTTTCCTAGTTTGATGGTTGAATGGTAGTATTTATGCATATTTCCTCTAAAGCACATGTTCAAGTCATGACCTCATGTGGATACATGAGTCAAATTTAGCATGGCTATCCAATTTGGAAGTATTCATAGCTTTGAGGTATGTTCATTCAGATTTTCCACACTCAATTTTCTTTGATGCATGATGTAACACTTCTTTTGGTTTTCTCATTTGTTATTTCTTCCTTTTCTCTATGGTTTAATAGCTCAAAAAATTTGTTTGATTAGTGCATTTTTTGGTAACTATGGGAAAGCTTTGGCTAATGGTGGTTCTATTATTCTTTAGACTATGGTTGGAGAGGGCTCCTAGTTGTAGTGTTGTCAACGAAGGTGGTGTAATAACAAGATTTTCTAAAAATTGGACATGGCTAGAGCTAGATGGTAATAGTCATTGATGGTGAAAGTCTGTTGTTTTTTATTCTTAATGGTATTTTCTACCACAAATATTTATATACATTATCTACTATATATTTATAAAAAAAAAATAGTTTAAGTCTACGAAATTAGTTTTAGACTAACATAAGGATAAAATCTAATTAGTAATAATTAGTTTTCATAAAAAATGCACCTTTTTGTAGGATGGTTCCCAAGGCTTATTTCACATTGGTAGGCATTCATCCCCAATCCATTAGGCTTGCTTGTAATATATTGATATGCTTATAGATTACCTTTTTTTTTGTTGATTTCATAAGAAGGGAGATATCTGATCAAGATTGTGTCAAATTGTTAGAAAAATACATTAGATTCATTGAAGAGTATTCTCATTTGCATGTTCTCATAATCAAATTCACACCAAGAAATTTTGTGAGCTAAGATGATTGATAAAGCAATATTATATGGTCTCATTTCATTGTTTATGAATATTGTAATCCTCTTCTTCTCATACCCATCTTTATATTATATATAAATGTACCTAGGGCACAAACTATCATGGTCTTGTGCGATGCTCTTTTCAATGCTATCAATAATGACATCAAATCATTGTGAAAAAAATTCAAGACAAGTAACAATATAGACAACATACTAAAGGTAGCCTCCAGGATGAGCATGTGTGTGAATACCACTTATGGCTTAATTTTTCTCTTTGTACAACCCCCATATACATATTAAAGAAAAATATGAATCAACATCTTGATTCTCAAAAGTTATAAATATGTGAAGTTTCCAAATAGTTTAGCATATTTCACATGGAATAAAAAGAAGAAAATTTTGAAAAACCTTATCCACTATGAATATTTAAACACTATTCAAGCAATGAAATAACTATTAATAAAATTTTGAGGGTGAATTTTGAAGTTCACTTATTACTTAAAATTTGAAATTGAATAATCCTATAAAAAAAGGTGTGTTAGTTGAACAAAAAATTCAAGCTACTCACAAACTTTAAGCAATAATTAAGAAAGAAGGTAAAACAACAATAGTTAGATTTCATTTCACCTCTTTCTCATCCTCTTTCTCTATCCATTCCCTATTCTCCATAACAATAATCTTTGCTCTACTGATCACACCTACTAAAGGTCATACATTGGATTATCTTTATCATTGTTAAGTTACACCTTGAATATTTCACTAACCTGGGCTTTATATGAATGTAGCTTGACATCAAATTTTATATAGTTTATCTTACTCACCATAACCTATGGTGCAAAATTTATTTTATTTTTTTCACTGTAATATATTCGCCTATGGAGAATTAACCTAATTTCAATGCCCATACAATTTGTTAAATAAAAATATCATTTCAAAATTGATTTGAGTGAACTAAATCTTTTCTAATTCTAGAGTTGGTGCAAGACCTACAAAGGACAAACCAACAAAGATCACTCATTTAAATTGAAAGAAATTTTTAAGTTTATGGAGCATATTTTTCAAATTCCTTGAATATGGTATATTTGGGATACAACATTAATAACAATAAAGAATATTCATCCTTAACATGTTAACTTACATATACTTTTTTATCGGCATAACCCTTGCACCCCCTTCTCGTGCAAGTGCTAGTTGTAGTGTATGATACTTACTAAAATTATTTTAATGAGTGATGTTTTCCAATACAAGAGTGGTCGTTGAGTGATCAATATTCTCGACCTCACTACAATGAAACAAAAATTTAATACTAGACAATGCTTTGGATTCATGAAGCTCAATAAGTGTGCATCAGTTAGCATGGTACAAATAAGAAAGAAAAAGAAATCGGTCTATTGATCTAGAGTTGGCATGGGGTTTTTTGGACATCTTTCATGTTTTTTTCATCACCAACCATATCAAACCTTACAACTCTCTTTTCCTCCATAGATTGATATTTTGTACTCTACCATCTAGTATTCATTCAATTCAAGAGCAACTTCTCTACCATAACAAGAACACATTTTAAAAAATATATCACTCCCATTTCA